>OY747124.1:112349325-112864325 GCA_963556465.1 Berberis vulgaris
AGACCAAGGAATGCCATTGATCAGTCCCAATATTAATTTGTCAAAGAATTCTTATTATATTTGATGAATCAATTTTTGAAAACTTGGTATTGTTGGACAGTTTCTGCCAAATCTCTATCATTTCAAGCAACGGCAATTATCAATCAATTTTATAATTGTTTTCTTTTTATGTTTTGGTGTTTATTTTTTAGTTGATTGTTTTCTATGCATACATACTTTTTTGCCTAAACTGTGTATACATATTTCCATCAGGCTTATGATTTACAGGTAGATACAAAATTTGACCACTTAGATGTACTCTATACGGCCGTCTGAACCACATGGGAGACTATCTTTGTTACTAATGAGGTGTTTGTATGCTGACATTCAAGTCTACCAACTATGAGTGTTGGGGCATACTTATAACCACTTGAAATATGTTGGATTGAATACTTCTAATTCCTCTTCAATTTTAGGCCATATGGCATCCCATATTTTGACGAAATTAAGTAATAATATACTCATTTGTCAAGAAACTTACGATGAACTCCAAATAAATCTTGTAGATTGAAAATCTGGAATTTATTCGATGAGTACGGAATCAACTATACTGAAAAAAATATGGTATTATGGTCAGCTTGAAGGATCCTAAAATTGAAAGCGGCAAAGTGAGTGGTCTATAACCAACCCCAAGAGAAGAGCGTACCACGCTCTCTCTGTGCATTTTAGCAGACCCTCTCTATTTTTTTAGCAGACCCTAAACCATACGCACCAAATAGCAAGCCTCGACTCCCAAGGAATCTGTCATGAACCTGGTGGACGATAATATCCTATTCCACTAGGAACTTACAATAATAATAATAATAATATCGGTGAATCTGTCATCATATAAACATAGGAAGAGTTTGGCTCCAAGGTTTGATCGATGTAATCTCTTAACACCGATTATAATTATTCCCATATTATTATTATTCTTGTAAGTTCCTGGTGAAATAAGATATCGTCCGCCAGGTTCATGACCGGTGAGTATAAAATTCAAGACGTGGGGATTAAATCACCACAGTCTTAATAACCATCCAATCAGACTACCATTAACTTTTTAACAAACCCTTTCTCACACATTCAAAAATGATTTTTTTTTATTTTTTTGGCTTTTTCTTATTGAAAATTTTCAAAAACGAATTTTTTGTTGAAGCAAAAGAGAAGAAGTAGAAGAGAAAATATGAGATTTCCTAGAACTCACTCTCATTTCATCATCATTCAACGCCCCACTTCTTCCTCTTCGTCACCATCATCCGTCACATTGATATCAAACCAAAGCACACCCACGCACACTTGTCATAATTGAGTTCTCTCATATTACGTTTTTGTTTTAGTAGTACGCGCTTTAACCTTTGTGTTGCACTTTGGTTTAGTATAGTCTCTGAGTTGGTAAGAGTTTATGTGATTCACTAAAATTATAAAAAAAGGAAATTATATCCTAAATTTATCTAAATATCACAATAGAACACCACCAAATTTTAGAAAAAATTTGGAGCTCAAATGATTGCATGTGAGAGAGACACTCGAGTACTTCAGATTACTTCACAGTTATCATGATAACTTCAGTTTACAATATTAATAATATGGCGTCTAATAGTTTAACAGCTTCAGTTTTGTTCTCAAAGTTTTAGGTGGGGGTATTCAATTCGGGATTTGAATGGGCTCTGAAAAATTTTAAATCTCGTAGATTTTAAAAAGTCTAAAATGATTTTACAAAATTCACTGGATTTTGATAGATTTTAAATTATTGGATTTTGTAGATTTTATAAAAGGTTTGTTATGGATTTCTATGGATTCTTATAAATTCAATGAATTTTTATAAATATGTTATTAGTCATAGGAAGCAATAAAAGAACATCACCTACATTGTTATCCATGCCAACACAAATCATTAAATACCTCTCAAAACATCTGTTAAACAATTGTTTGTATGTTACGAGAATTTTACTTTAAATTAAAAAAAATTCAAATACATTGAAGATGGTCTAAAAGTAATACAAATAATTATTTTACTTCAAATTGTTATCTCTGCCAACGCCACCTCTCCTCCCGTTTTCTTCTTGAAGCATTGGGAAATGATAATGGGATGAGACTTTTAAGTTTATTGTCTCCCACTAAAAAATGTTTGAGATTGGGAAGTCTAAGGCCAATATCTGAAGGAAGACTTCCATCTATTTGGTTACCAACAATTGAGAAACGCGTGATATGTGAGAGATTGTAAAGACAAGAAGGAACTTTGCCAGATAAATTGTTTCCAAAAACACCAAACTGTTCTATGTTTCTCATGTGGCAAAGATCATCTGGAATGTTTCCTGTCAAACCATTTTGTCCAATAATAAGAACAGTAAGAGAGGTGAGATTTCCTAGCAAAGATGGAATGTTTCCTTTGAGTTCATTAGCTCGAAGTTGCAATGAATTAAGCTTTGTTAGAGAGGCAAGCTCGATTGGAATCCCCCCTGAGAGATGGTTGAATTGTAAATCAATTACGTGAAGTTTAGAGCAATGAGTAAGATTGGTAGAAATTTCATGATCAAAGGAATTGTGAGCTAGAGAAAGGACCTCTAATCTGGACAATCGACCAATTTCTTGGGGTATTGGACCATGAAAATAATTCTCGCCAAGCCTAATTTCTCGAAGAAATGAGAGGTTTCCTATGTGGGGGGAGAGCGTACCTTCAAGCCTTTTTGATTCCAAATCTAGGACTGTGACCCTGTCACGATGGCGACGACTGCATGTGACCCCCGTCCAGTTACAGTAGTGGATGGAGTCGTTCCATGAATTCAATGCCTTGAGTGGATCATCGTTAATCTTTGCTTTCAAGGCAAGTAATGCCAGATGATCTGGTGCAGCATTGACGTTGGAGAAGATAATTGTAGTGCGTGAACTGACTTTGCTCCATAGCAACAGTATGAGCACCAAGATTGGAAAGCGAGACCAACTCATCATTGTTCTTCAGGAAAAGCAATTTACAACGAAGGAAGAGACTTGAAGAAAAACATAAATCGATCATTTGATATATATATACTATAGTGTGCAAGACAGACTTCTGCACATAGGACCAAATTAGTAGTGTCGAAACAACTTGACTTGGTATACTTCGGGACATGCTAAACAATAATTTTTGATGATCAAATTGATTAGTAAAACCAGGTTCTAATTGGCCACAGTCTTCCGAGTCAAGAAGCATGGACGTATTCAGACTTGTGTGACCATTATAAAGTTAAGTGCTCTGCTAAGTCGTCTTCAATTGTTACCTGTGCAGGTTGTTGATACAGTTGAAGTAGTGGACTATATCTTGACAAAGGAATGCAGTTGATCAGTGTCAATATTTTGTCGAATAATTCTTATTAGATTCGATCAATCTTTTTTTGTAAACTTGGTATCGTTGGGCTGATTCCGCTAGATTTGTATATTTCAAGAAACGGCAATTATCAATCATTTTTCCAATTGTTCTCTTTTTATATTTTAGTCTTTGTCAAATGTCTAACATTTCAAGAGACGGCAATCATCAATCAATTTTCTAATTATTTTCTTTTTATATTTTGGTCTTTGTTTTTAAGTTGATTTTTTATTTATTTATGTCATTGCAAGACTAATTTTGTACTCAATCAATTGTATGCATGCTTCCACTAAGCTGCCTAAATTGTCCATATTCATTTTTTCCACTAGACTGATTTCTTATTTAAACCATCCTTTGGACCACATGGGAGATTATCTTTCTTGCTAATGATGTGTTTATATGCTCATTTTCAAGTCTCTACGAACTAGATTTTCATATAAGTGTTTGGGCATACTTTAAGTCATACATAACCACTTAATCTTCAATTTTAGGCCGTATGGCATCCCATATTTTGACGAAAATAAATAATAATATACTCATTTGTGAAGAAATGTACGATGAAACTCAAAATAAAGATGAAAAGATAAGCTTAAAGGCCCAATTTTTATTTTATTTTTATGAATTAACATGTTTGGGTTATGGTTCTAACCGCACAGCTTGTCGAATCTTTGGTCACTTTACCCATGTTAATACCACTTTTTAATTTAATTTTTCTTAGACAAAAAATAAAAACAAAAAACTATAGGGTGTTTGTATTTTATTCTGAATAGAGTCGCAAGTCTTAATAAGAAGTGAGACAACCATATTTAGGGTGTTTGTTTTTAGTTCTGATTAGAAGTTGAACTTCTTATTGGAGTAAGTAATAGGAAGCTGCTGATCACTTAAAACTGAGAGAGTGTCTATTTTGGTTTCTGAATAGAGCCAGAAGTCTTAATAAGAAGTGAGACACTTTGTTTAGAATGTTAGTTTTTAGTTTTGATCGGAGGTTGAAGTTTTGATTGGAATAAACACTCCCATGGTGCAGATCACTTAGCACTGAATTTTTAATGAAAATTTATTTCAATAATAACCTCATAATAAATTCATAATGAGTGCTACTACCCTCTCTTCTACAAATCATCCCCTCTTATTTCCACATTCTCTTTATCATGTGAGAAATGTTGCCACCGCTGCCACCACCCTCCCTGGCCTCCCCTCCTCCTCTTGCATCTATTCCTATTCTTCTTTCTCTTCTTCTCTATTGAAAATTATACGAGGAATGAATAAAGATATATGGTGGTTTCTGGTAGTGGTGGAAAGTGGTCTCAATGGTATTTGGATGAAAGAAAACAAGTGGAAAAGGGGGTTAATGTTGATGGTTTATAGTGGGCGGTAAGAGTTATGGTGGTGGGAAAAAATGGACTTCAAGTCAGCACCTAAAAACAAACACAATTTTATTTTACATTTTTCAATCAGCAGCTCATTCAAAAGCAAAACAAATAGTTCATTCAGAACTAACTCCAGTTAGAAATTAGCTTCTAACCACTTAAAAAAAATCACCCTCTGAATGCTTAATGAAAATTCATTCAAATAATAACCTCACAATAAATTTGTAATAACTACTGTGCTACCCATCTTCTCTACCATCCATCTCTTCTCTACCTCTTTGTTGCGGGCTTAACTGGCCTAAATAAATAGGCAAATTTGACCCACTTGTAATAACTGCAAGTGCACAGTGTCTAACTGGTAAACAACGGCAAGTACGGGTCGATCCCACGAGGAAAGTGGATGCAAATGAATTTAATAATTTAATTAAACTAATTTGGAGAAAATGAGGGTTACAACAATCAAAATATCTAAACTAAAAATAAATTAAAAATAATAAAAATAAAAGATAGATGTTGTGGGGTTTGGACTCACCAATGAATTAGCAAAAATATTAAAATCTAAATTACTGAAATTATAAACGAGAAGCTTTAGGGATGAGGATCCCTTGCTTACACCGAAGATGTGATCATTAAAATTCAATTCCAATCATATCAGTTTCTGTCAAACATGAACAATTTATTTCAAGCAAATAAACTCTTACCAAGTATTAAGTGTCTTTTTAGGGCACACTTAATCAAAGTCTAAGCTTAATAATTTTTAGCACATGCTTTGAATATTGATAAAATGTGAATCTAACTACCGAACATATCAATTTTTTAATCGAACATGAAAGGTGAAAACAATTTATCAATTTTCAGAAATAAATTGTTTATCAATTAAGCATTTAAGTCAGTAAAATAAATTATACAGCCCTTTTGGTTTGTCGCAAACTCGATGTGGTGGTACTCAGCAGATCAGCAGGTGGTCCGAACACAAATCCCGAGAAAAATGTTACAAGTGTTCTGTGGCTGCTTAGAGAGAAGCTCGAGGTGCCAATAACCAACTGATTTCGAAAATCAGTTGGTTCCCACCAAAAAAACTGCGCCGCTTTGCACCTTCGTCTCCAGCAAGTAGCGCTGCTCACGCTGCCTCGTTTCTGCTCCTCGCGAGCTCTTTCATCCTCCAACAGGGTCCGGAACCTGCAAAAGAGAGAGAGGGATGGGAGAACAGAGAGAGATGCGATGAGAACACACAAAAAAACAGAGAGAGGGATGCGAACACTGTCCTGTTTCTACTCCTCTGTATCGTGGTGGTTGTGTTGGCGGCTCGCGTTGCTCTGAGGTGGTTGTGTTGCTGAATAAGAAGATTAGGCAGAGAGCGAGATGGGAGAGAGGACGAGAACGGGTGACTGAAATAGGAGCGGTGCTCCCTGTTTTTACTCCTGTCACAACGGTTGTGTGCTAGCTGACCGTCGCTTGCGACGGTGATCGTGAGAGAGGGAGACAAGAAGGAGGCCGAGACGAAGGGAGGGCGGTGATGGCGAAGCTCGGTGGTGTGGACGGTCTGTCTGGCTCTGTCGCGAGCGGTGTACAGAGTCGTGGGAGGCTGTGGGTGTGCGAAACAGGGTATGGAGGTGGTGTCTGATGGTGGTGGCTCTGTGGTTGTTGGACGGTAGTGGTGGTTTTGTTTGATTGGGATGGTGATGAGAATCACAACATGTGAGAAAGAGGTTTTGATTTTCTGTAATGTTTTTTCTTCCCTTCTCTTCCTCCCCTTTCTCATCCATTTCTCTTATATTTGTAGAGAATGGACAAAATGAATAGAGATGAGATAAATGGATGATTCATGGAGTGAATCAAGGTAAAATCAAATCTGGATATGGGATAATTGGGAGAATATTCTTTGGGTTGGTTGGGCTTGGCATTGGGTTTGGGTTTATGGGTTTGGTTTTGGATTTATGGGTTTGGTTTTGGGTTTAAGGGTTTGATTTTGGGTTTGGTTTTGAGTTTAGGTTATGGGCTTAGGCTATTCTCACCTCCACTTCCTCTGAAGTCACCGTCTGGGATTGTTCATTGCATTTTTCTCTGATTTCTTCGTTACAGCTCCAAATTCTACAAAAACACAAAAATTTAATAATTAATCTAAAATAAGATAAAAATAAGGATTAACAAAAATATAATAAGAGGTAATAATGTTATAATTATGTGATTATCACTCCTCTCTATCACGAGCAGTATCGTCGCCACCACCTTCCCTTCCTTTTTTTTTTTTTTTTTTTTTTTTTTTTTTTCTATCTTGAGATTGTATGAGGAATGGAAAGGGATATATGATTGTTTTGTGGTAATGGAAGGGAGATCATAGTGTTTGAAGGAGAGGAGAGTCCCCAAAATCAAAATCTAATGAAAAGGCATAGTGTTGTGTTACTATGAACCCACCTTAACCCAATAGTTTTCATAACTAATTTTCTGTCTAAGAAATATAACCCTAGGAATAGAAAACAAGGAAAATAAACCCTCTTAACCTTGACTGTTGACCAAGCTCGACTACTGACTGTAGTTGATTGTGGTTAGTCTTGAGTGTTGATCTGAGTTTGACTGTGTAAGTTATGATTATTGGACCGAGTGGTCCATTGACCAGGTCTTCACTGAGCTCTGATTTATTTTGATCAAGTCTAAAGTGCAAACCGTAACTCCGATTTCGACATATTTCACAGTTGCAATTTTCGTGTCGAGATCTATTAAATGAAATTGTTATTTTACAAGTACGGTAAATTTATATTTTTACCCTTCAAAGTTAATATGCCTCAATATGCATGTTTTTGATCTCTGACTATGTTTTGTTCATGATTTGAATTATGAATTTCTTGAATAGTGACATGTATGCATATCGGAACTTGTTTATCTATGTAGAAATTAGTTTTTGTGGGCTTTTTTATTTATGAGAAATGTTTGTGCCTGAGAGCATCTCCAATGCCAAAAATCACTTTTATTCCTAGAGTTAAATAGAAAACAAAAGAGAATATGAAGATATTTAATGGTGTGGTGGAGATCTAAACACAAACAACGATGTTTTTAGTGTTAATCCATAACTTTTCTGAAAATTTCAGTTCAATCAAATTAGTAAACATTTTTACCGTAATTTTTAGCTAAATGAAATTTGACTGGATCCTAAACTAAAGTGACATTAAAAGCCCAAATTAATCATTTTATCCCAACCCCACTTTTTTAATTAACCTTTTAGCCCCGAAATCTAATGCAGAACCTAAATCAGATCCACCCGACATCAAATCTTTGTCTATTTTTCTTCATCAAATCTCGAGTGGCAACAAGAGCAGAACACTGCAGATGCTCCTTTCATAAACTGTAAAAGCTTAGAGGAAATGGGAAAAGGTGAACATTTTTTGGCACCATGATATCCCAAATGATCATTGGTCGTTGTCCTTGCTCCTAAATACAATTTGACAAGCATGTAGTCTTGGTATTTTACCTAAATGCCGTCTTTGGAATATTTCAGAATTCTTGTCATTTCTATGTAGGTATTGACAAGCATGTAGTCTTGGTATTTTACCTAAATACCGTCTTTGGGATATTTCAGAATTCTTGTCATTTCTATGTAGGTAACCTTGATCCGTACTTACAGAAAATTAGGATGGTGCTCGGCCTGCATTACTCAATGCATGATCTCAATAAGTTGAATGCGATACTAATATATTTTTTCAGGCAGAACATCCTTGGTTCTCTATTTTGACGAGGACGGGGTTTTCAATGGAAAAGATAACCATGTGAAATTTCCAGCAGATTTAGCAAGTTGATATGTTTAATTCTTCAATTTTAATTGATGATCTTCATAATACATTCATATAAAGTTCACTGCTAAGTCATCAGCAATTGTTACCTCTGCAGGTTGTTGATACAGTTAAAGAAGTGGTGGACTATATCTAGACCAAGGAATGCCATTGATCAGTCCCAATATTAATTTGTCAAAGAATTCTTATTATATTTGATGAATCAATTTTTGAAAACTTGGTATTGTTGGACAGTTTCTGCCAACTCTCTATCATTTCAAGCGACGGCAATTATCAATCAATTTTATAATTGTTTTCTTTTTATGTTTTGGTGTTTGGTTTTTAGTTGATTGACTGTACGTGTATAAATTTTAGTTGATTTAAGTCTTTATTTTTTAGTTGATTGTTTTCTATGCATGCTTCCATTAAGCTTTTGCATACATACGTTTTTGCCTAAACTGTGTATACATATTTCCATCAGGCTTATGATTTACAGGTGGATACAAAATTTGACCACTTAGATGTACTCTATACGGCCGTCTGAACCACATGGGAGACTATCTTTGTTACTAATGAGGTGTTTATATGCTGACATTCAAGTCTACCAACTATGAGTGTTGGGGCATACTTACAACCACTTGTAAGTGATGCATGCAAACATATATATATTGGATTGAATACTTCTAATTCCTCTTCAATTTTAGGCCATATGGCATCCCATATTTTGACGAAATTAAGTAGTAATATACTCATTTGTCAAGAAACTTACGATGAACTCCAAATAAATCTTGTAGATTGAAAATCTGGAATTTATTCGATGAGTACGGAATCAACTGTACTGAAAAAAATATGGTACTATGGTCAGCTTGAAGGATCCTAAAATTGAAAGCGGAAAAGTGAGTGGTCTATAACCAACCCCAAGAGAAGAGCGTACCACACTCTCTCTGCTGAAATACCCTGTCTATTTTTTTAGCAGACCCTAAACCATATGCACCAAATAGCAAGCCTCGACTCCCAAGGAATCTGTCATGAACCTGGTGGACGATAATATCCTATTCCACCAGGAACTTACAAGAATAATAATAATATTGGTGAATCTGTCATCATATAAACATAGTAAGAGTTTAGCTCCTAGGTTTGATCGATGTAATCCCTTAACACCGATTATAATTATTCCCATATTATTATTATTCTTGTAAGTTCATGGTGGAATAGGATATCGTCTGCCAGGTTCATGACCGGTGGGTATAAAACCCAAGACGTGGAGATTAAACCACCACAATCTTAACTATCCAATCAGACTATTGTTAACTTTTTAGCAAATCCTTTCTCACACATTCAAAAATGATTTTTGAATTTTTTTTGGCTTTTTCTTATTGAAAATTTTCAAAAACGAATTTTTTGTTGAAGCGAAAGAGAAGAAGTAGAAGAGAAAATATGAGATTTCCCAGAACTCACACTCATTTCGTCATCATTCAACGCCCCACTTCTTCCTGTTCGTCACCATCATCCGTCACATTGATATCAAACCAAAGCAGACCCGCACACACTTGTCATAATTGAGTTCTCTCATATCCTAAATTTATCTAAATATCACACTAGAACACCACCAAATTTTAGAAAACATTTGGAGCTCAAATGATTGCATGTGAGAGAGACACTCGACTACTTCAGATTACTTCACAGTTCACATGATAACTTCAGTTTACAATATTAATAATATGGCGCCTGATAGTTTAACAGCTTCAGTTTTGTTCTCAAAGTTTTAGGTGGGGATATTCAATTCGGGATTTGAATGGACTCTGAAGAATTTTAAATCTCGTAGATTTTAAAATGTTTCAAATAATTTTACAAAATTCACTGAATTTTGATAAATTTTAAATGATTGGATTTTGTAGATTTTATAAAAGGTTTGTTATGAATTTTTATGGATTCTTATAAATTCAAAGGATTTTTATAAATATGTTATTAGTCATAGAAAACAATGAAAGAACATCACCTACATTGTTATCCATGCCAACACAAATCATTAAATATCTCTCAAAACATCAGTTAAACAATTGTTTGTACGTTACGAGAATTTTACTTCAAATTAAAAAAAAATTCAAATACATTGAAGATGGTCCAAAAGTAATACAAATAACTATTTTACTTCAAATTGTTATCTTTGCCAATGTCACCTCTCCTCCCGTCTTCTTCTTCTTCAATCGCTACTATCACCACGCTATCGCCACCACTCCTCCCCCCCCCCCCTTTTTCTTCAATCACCACCGCCACCTCTCATCCCACCTCCACCCATTTTCATCTTCTTATTCTCAACCTCCTCCCCCTCACCTCTTCTTCTTCTCTGTTCTTTTTTCTTCTACTTCTTCTCCT
Organism: Berberis vulgaris; assembly: GCA_963556465.1. Classification (NCBI taxonomy): domain Eukaryota; kingdom Viridiplantae; phylum Streptophyta; class Magnoliopsida; order Ranunculales; family Berberidaceae; genus Berberis; species Berberis vulgaris. The sequence continues at coordinate 112,360,194 of OY747124.1, forward strand.
CATCCTCCACTTTTTTTCTCTCTGTTTTTTTTTTTTTTCTTTTTCTCCTATCTTTTTTTCCTTTTCTTTTTTTCCTTTTTGCCCTCGCGAAGGTTCTGGCAAGTGAGGAACCTCTACTCGTAGGAACCTCCGCAAGAGCGAAGAAGGAAAAAATGGGAAAAGAAGAAGAGATGAGAAAAAAATAGAAGAAAAAAAAGTAGAAGAAGAAATCAGAAGGAAAAAAAAAAGAACAAAAAAAAATGAAGAGAGAACAAGAATAAGCAAAAATAAGAGGAAGGGAATGAAAAGAAAAAGAAGAATAATAACAAAAGAGAAGAACAAGAACAAAGGAGAAGATGAACTGCGAGTGGTGGTGCAGCCAGCGGTGGTAGGGCATGGTTGTGTGGCCAAAAGTTGTGGGACGATGAGGTGGTGCTACTCTTGTGAAAAGATAAGAGAAGGAAAGTTGGTGGTGTCCTTCAGCCGATCACAAAAAAATGAGATGTTGGCGTCCTTCAGCGAAAATGGTGGTGTTATTTAATAATGGCCAATACAAATTCGTTGAAATATGAGGGGGGAATGTTGGATTTGGAATAACGTTTGTTATATATACTTTACACTCACAAATCCTTCAAAATCCACAACTTTAACAAATCCATTAAAATCCACTACTTGAATAGTTGAATACCCTGTGATTTTGGTGGACTTTTCAAAAGCATAAATTGAATACCCATTGATTTTGATGGATTTTACAACAATCCTCTAAAATTGGTATTTGAATACCCCTGAATTTTAATAGATTTTAAAATCCTTCACAATCCATTAAAATTCGTAATTTAATACCAACCCCTAGTTTGTTTGTACGTAGTTTTTCGTTGGAAACACTTATTCAAAGAACTTCACATGATAATTGTATTGTGCTCGGGGGTGAAGAAGCGAAGCCCCTCAGCACCACCACTACACGATATGTCTCGAGCAACGATATTATCCTCAATTTAGACACCGCCCGGGTATTATTTTTTTTTTAATTTTTTTTTAATTTTTATTTTTTACAAACTGAACTCAACTTTTCAAATGCTCCCAAAAGGCCTCGTCACTTATTAAGACATATTTAATCACTTATATTCCTCACAGGATGTTGGTCACTACTCGATATGGGACTATGTTGAGCCAACATCTCCAACAAATTGCATGGCTAACACTTTATGATATGGAATTGGTAGGTGTCTAAGAGTTGATCCTTACTAACAAAGGCGTTATGTGTTAGTTTGAATGGACCTCACACCTTGCGAATAGGCCGCCTTGATACGCCGCCTCTTCATTTCTGAGTTCTAAAACCTCACCTTGACGCCTCACTACCCCAATTTATACTCTGCTTCATGAACTTGGATAACCTCCACTTCAGGAATCTTCAATGCCTCAACATAACACTCGTACCAAATTAAACATCTCTTTTGTAAGACTTGAATCATACGTTATTTTATATAGGAAGTATCCCTTAATAAAAATTTAATGAACAACAAGAACATAGTAAATTTATGACAATTCTATAAATATAAACAAATTTCACAACAAATAAGTGACAATGCTTCTTTTAGCTAGCAAAACAAACAAATTTTACCACTCATATAAGCAACCGAGCAATGTACCATACCAATGGTCTGTTTCTCACTCTAGATGGATTCTAACACCTTGCAAATGGTCTCTTATATGATGCAATTCAGTGAAAACTTCTTCAATGTTCTTGCGTTCAACATGGGATCTCGAAGAACAGGCTACTCTTCTTACCGCTGATGCCAAACAATTTGGCACTCTAGTCCTTTGACTACTCAGGTTTGCAATGCCGACAGCTTCATCAATGATTTCTAATAACATGGTTGGATTCACAATGCACCCAACTCATTCAGGTAAAGTTGTTTTTGCGAAACTATGAAGATTTTGTCCATTTTGAAACATGTCATCTGTCAGTATCTTTCCAGTAAACAACTCCAACAACAATATTCCATAACTGTAAATGTCTCCTTGCATGGACACTTAACCACCCAATTCATATTCTGCATTTTATAAAAAATTTATACCTCTAAACATGTAATTTAAGCACTTTAGATGTGAAGAAATCAAATAGAATTTGACATAGACCATTTATTGTTCAATAAAATAAAAGGTGAAAATGATTGTCATAGAAAACCTTAAATTAGGTAGGCAAATTTAATAAGTTGATGTGAAATACTGAAAAAATAAAGATTTCACTAAAAATTGTTTCTATCATATCTGAGTTGAATATGCTACAACATCATTAAAAGTGTCAGATGAAATGCTAATGAAGTGATGGTGATATGTCTAATTAAAATTGTTTCTATCATATCTGAGTTGAATATGCTCAACATCATTATAGTATGTGCTTGCCCTAATGAAAGCTCGAGAGCATTGAGACTACAAAACAAGTTTATGTAAATTTGATAAAAAAAAATAAAATAGGGAAAATGTTTCTCTGAAACCTTATATATTTAACCGTATGTGTCTAGCAATTTAATGCTCTAATTAAACAACTCAAATTGTTAAGCTTGGAGTTTCGGGTCTCTTGTTGAAGGTTTTAATGAGCTAGAACCTCCACAATGCCACGAGTCCCCCAATTTTTTTTGATTAGAAAATATCCAAAGATGCGGTCGAAATCTTTCTCAATTCACGACATCTATATTGTCTCAGCTAGCCAGATCTTGACTGAATTGGCGACCGTCATAGAACAATCCAGCGCTCAACTGCCTTAGCTAGCCAACTCTTGATATCCACACTATTATGAGCTCTCATTGAATAAACGTGTGGTTTGTGCTTGAAACATTTTGACGTGCCAATGCTAAATTTGTGGGAGATGTGGGACATGTCTTGGATCCCCTTCACTACAATATAGGAAATCTTGAATGTCTCGACAAAACAATTGTAAGAAATTCGAACATTTACTAGCTAGATTCTAAGCCATGGATCAAGAACAACATGTCCTTTGTAAGACTTTAATCTTCCTTATTTGATATATACACTTGATAAATTTAACAAACAACAAGAACATGGTAAAGCTATGAAAATTCTGGAAACACAAACAAAGCTCACAACTAAATGAGTATGCTAGCTTCTTTTAGCTAGCGAAACAAACAAATTTTACCACTCGTACAAACTACCGCGCAAAGCACCATCCCGATGATATGTTTCTCACTCTAGATTGGTTCTAACACCTTCCAAATGCTCTCTTATATGATGCAATTCAGTGACGACTTCTCCAATGTTCTTACGCTCAGCAGGGGATCCCGAAGAACATTCCACTCCCAGTCTTATTGCTGAAATCAAACAATTCTGCACTCTAGTCCCTTGACTGCTCTGGTTTGCAATGTTGATGGCTTCGTCAGTGATTTCTAATAATATGGTTGGATCCACAATGCTCCCAACTCGTTCAGGTAAAGCTATTTTTGCGAAACTATGAAGATTTTGTCCATTTTGAAACATGTCATCTGTCGGTTTCTTCCCAGTAAACAACTCCAACAACAATATCCCATAACTGTAAATGTCTCCTTGCATGGACACTTGACCACCCAATCCATATTCTGCATTTTATAAAAAATTTACATCTCTAAACACGTAATTTAATCACTTTAGATGTGAAGAAATCAAATAGAAATTTGACATAGACCATTTATATATGCATTTATTGTTCAATAAAATAAAAAAGTGAAAATGATTGTCATAGAAAACCTTAAATTAGGTAGGCAAATTTAATAAGTTGATAGGAAATACTGAAAAAATAAAGATTTCACTAAGCGAGCGTGAAATGTTTTACAAAGTAACTAAAAATTGTTTCTATCATATCTGAGTTGAATATGCTACAACATCATTAGAAATGTCAGATGAAATGCTAACGAAGTGATGGTGATATGTAATCAGTTATGAATGTTGACTACAAAAGAAGAAAATATCGTTTTCACATGAAATGAAAAACCTAATAACCAAGGGTTAAAGAAACATATCATATGTATAAGATTCTTACCTGGAGCAATATAACCAATTGATCCCTTTATTGCAAGAGAACTATCTTGGCTTTGCAAAGAATTGTAAGTATTGTTTGAGAGAATCTTTGCTAAACCAAAATCAGCCACACGAGCTATCATGTCATCATCAAGGAGAACATTGCTCGGCTTTAGATCACAATGGACAATTGTTGATTGGCAATGGTTGTGAAGATAGTCCAACACAGAAGCAACATCAATAGCTATGTTCATCCTTTGTAGGAAGTTCAAGTTCTTCAACTCATCTTGTCTGTTTTTCTTTGGATGTAACCACTCCTCTAAACTTCCATTGGGCATGAATTCAAAAACTAGTGCTTTGAAATCATTCCCTCGAAAGTCGATTCCTGAACAACTTGTGATGATTTTGAGGAGATTTCTATGTCGAAGATTTTTCAAGGCATTGCATTCAGACAAGAAACTCTTAAAAGCCCCACGTTGTTGAAGATTTATTACCTTAACTGCAACAATTGCTTCGGAAATAATTGCTTTATACACTGAACCAAAGCTTCCAATACCAATTAAATTGTCAATTGAAAATCTGTTAGTTGCCTCGAGAAGCTCCGCATAACTAATCCTTGTGAATTGATTAATAATTAATGACCCTGAAGTAGGCTTTGTTTTTGATACTCTTTTTTGATAGCACACGCAAATTAAGCTCAATAGTACAACCAAGCAGATGCTTACAACAACCACAAGCATAACCACTTTGAGAAATTGTGACGTTCCAGCCTTGTTGTGACTCTGGCATGAAGGGAATTTGAACTCCACAACACCTCCGCAAAGCTTATTATTTCCTGTAAGTGAAACCGCAGTTGCATTGACAAAGACACCAACCTTTGGAACTGAACCCTCGAAGTCATTATAAGACAGATCCAACTGAATTAGAGAAGTAAAATTCTCCAAATATGGTGGAATCTCCCCTGATAACTTATTGTGAGAAAAATTGAGTTGTTTTATACCTTTCAAAGCACTCAAAGACTGAGGAATACTTTCTGTAAACAAGTTTTGGCCAATGGAAAAGTACTCCAACGACAAACATCTACCCAACGTGGTTGGTATACTTCCAGAAAGTTGGTTACCCGAGAGGTCCAAGTTCACAAGATTGGTCAAGTTACCAACCTCTGATGTTAAGGGACCACTCAGTGCATTGTTAGATAGGTCGAGGAGGTACCAAAGAGATGGAAGATTAAGAAGTTCTTTCGGTATGGTGCCACCAAGTATATTATCAGAGAGATCAAGTGCCGTTAAACTTTGGCAGTTACCAAGACTAGGAGGTATTTTTCCATGTAGCTTGTTTCCCCACAAGCTTAGAACGGTTAATTTAGTTGAATTATGACTGAAGGAATCTGGAATTTGTACAGAGAATTCATTGTAATGCAAATACAGTCGAACCATTCGTGGAAATACGCCAATGAGTTCGGAGATATCACCTATAAGATTATTGTATCCTATTGAAAGCATGCTCAAATTCACAAGGTTTCCAATTGAAGCTGGGATACTTCCATAGATTTGATTTTGATCTAAATTTAGATCTGTAAGTTTGGTGGAGAGATTTCCTATTGAGTTAGGAATTGACCCTTTGAAAGAATTATTGTTAAAATATAACTCTTTTAAATTGGTGCAATTGGTTAAAGAAGTGATAAAGTGCAAGTCACCTCCTAGTTGATTTGAATGAAGATGTAATCTACTAAGACCTTGAAGCATTCCTAGGTTTTTTGGAACATGTCCTGTGAATTGGTTTTCATCAAGTGTTAACCATTCAAGTCTTGAAGCATTGGAAAACGATAATGGGATGAGACTTTTGAGCTTATTGCGTCCCACTAAAAAATATTTGAGATTGGGAAGTGTAAGGCCAATATCTGAAGGAAGACTTCCATCTATCTGGTTACTAGCAATTGAGAAACCCATGATATGTGAGAGATTGTAAAGACAAGAAGGAACTTTGCCAGATAAATTGTTTCCAAAAACAGTAAACTGTTCTATGTTTCTCATGTGGCAAAGATCATCTGGAATGTTTCCTGTCAAAAAATTTTGTCCAATAAGAAGAACAGTAAGAGAGGAGAGGTTTCCTAGCAAAGATGGAATGTTTCCTTTGAGTTCATTAGCTACAAGTTGCAATGAATTAAGCTTTGTTAGAGAGGCAAGCTCGATTGGAATCCCCCCTGAGAGATGGTTGAATTGTAAATCAATTACGTGAAGTTTAGAGCAATGAGTAAGATTGGTAGGAATTTCATGATCAAAGGAATTGTGAGCTAGAGAAAGGACCTCTAATCTGGACAATCGACCAATTTCTTGGGGTATTGGACCATGAAAATAATTCTCGCCAAGCCTAATTTCTCGAAGAAATGAGAGGTTTCCTATGTGGGGGGAGAGCGTACCTTCAAGCCTTTTTGATTCCAAATCTAGGACTATGACCCTGTCACGATGGCGACGACTGCATGTGACCCCCGTCCAGTTACAATAGTGGATGGAGTCGTTCCATGAATTCAATGCCTTGAGTGGATCATCGTTAATCTTTGCTTTCAAGGCTAGTAATGCCAGATGATCTGGTGCAGCATTGACGTCGAAGAAAACAATTGTAGTGCGTGAACTGACGTTGCTCCATAGCAACAGCATGAGCACCAAGATTGGAAAGCGAGACCAACTCATCATTACTCTTCAGGAAAAGCAATTTACAACGAAGGAAGAGACTTGAAGAAAAACATAAATCAATCAGTTAATATATATACTATAGTGCTCCAAGTCAAGAAGCATGGACGTATTAAGACTTGTGCGACCATTATAATGTTAAGTGCTCTGCTAAGTCGTCTTCAATTGTTACCTGTGCAGGTTGTTGATACAGTTGAAGTAGTGGACTATATCTTGACAAAGGAATGCAGTTGATCAGTGTCAATATTTTGTCGAATAATTCTTATTACATTCGATCAATCAATTTTTGTAAATTTGGTATCGTTGGGCTGATTCCGCTAGATCTGAATATTAATTTCAAGAGACGGCAATTATCAATCATTTTTCCAATTGTTCTCTTTTTATATTTTAGTCTTTGCCAAGTGTCTAACAATTCAAGAGACGGCAATCATCAATCAATTTTCTAATTATTTTCTTTTTATATTTTGGTCTTTGTTTTTAAGTTGATTTTTTATTTATTTATGTCATTACAAGACTAATTTTGTAGTCAATCAATTGTATGCATGCTTCCACTAAGCTTATGCGTACCTTTTTGCCTAAATTGTCCATATTCATTTTTTCCACTAGACTGATTTCTTATTTAAACCATCCTTTGGACCACATGGGAGATTATCTATCTTGCTAATGATGTGTTTATATGCTCATTTTCAAGTCTCTACGAACTAGATTTTCATATAAGTGTTTGGGCATACTTTAAGTCATGCATAACCACTTTTAAGTAACTCTTTTAATTAATCATCAATTTTAGGCCGTATGGCATCCCATATTTTGACGAGAGTAAATAATAATATACTCATTTGTGAAGAAATGTACGATGAAACTCAAAATAAAAGTGAAAAGATAAGCTTAAAGGCCCAATTTTTTTTTATGAATTAAAATGTTTGGGTTAAGGTTCTAACCACGCAGCTTGTCAAATCTTTGGTCACTTTACCCATGTTAATACCACTTTTTAATTTAATTTTTCTTAGACAAAAAATAAAAACAAAAAACTATAGGGTGTTTGTCTTTTATTCTCAATAGAGTCACGAGACAACCATGTTTAGGGTATTTGTTTTTAGTTCTAATTAGAAGTTGAACTTATGATTGGAGTAAGCAACAGGAGGGTGCTGATCACTTAAAACTGAGAGAGTTTCTGTTTTTGCTTCTGAATAGAGTCAGAAGTTTTAATAAGAAGTGAGACACCTTGTTTAAAGTATTTGTTTTTAGTTTTGATCGAAAGTTGAAATTCTGAATGGAGTAAGCGCCCCCATGGTGCATATCACTTAGCACATAGTGCTTAATGAAAATTATTTCAATAATAACCTCATAATAAAATCATAATGAGTGCTACTACCCTCTCCTCTACCAATCATCCCCTCTTATTTTCACATCCTCTTTATCATGTGAGAAATGTTGCCACCACCCTCCCTGGCATCCCTCCTCCTCTTGCAACTATTCCTATTCTTCTTTCTCTATTGAAAATTATATAAGGAATGAATAAAGATATATGGTGATTTCTGGTAGTGGTGGAAAGTGGTCTCAATGGTATTTGGATGAAAGAAAACAAGTGGAAAGGAGGGTTAATGTTGATGGTTTATGGTGAGCGATGAAAGTTGTGGTGGTAAGAAAAAATGGACTTCAAGTTAGTACCTAAAAACAAACACCATTTAATTTTACATATTTCAATCAGCAGCTCATTCAAAAGCAAAACAAATAGTTCATTCAGAACTTCTAACTCCAGTTAGAAATTAGCTTCTAACCACTTTAAAAAAATCACCCTCTGAGTGCTTAATGAAAATTCATTCAAATAATAACCTCACAATAAATTTGTAATAACTATTGTGCTACCCATCTTCTCCACCATCCATATCTTTTCTACCTCCTCTCTATCACACGAGTAGTATCGTCGCCACCACTTTCCCTTTTTTTTTTTTTTTTTTTTTTCCATCTTGAAATTGTACGAGGAATGGAGAAGGATATATGGTTATTTTGTGGTAATGGAAGGGAGATTTCCATAGTGTTTGGAAGAGAGAAAACAGGTAGAGAAGCGAGTTAATATTAGTGGTTTATAGTGGCAGGAGAGTTGTTGTGGTAAATAAAAATGTCAAAAACTTCAAATCAGCACAAAAACAATAAACACTTTTAATTTTACAGCTTCTATAATTAGCAACAACTCATTCAGAAGTGAGAGGTCGCGGGTTCAAGATTCATTAGTTAGGATTTGTGAGTTTTCGCCCAATTATTAGGAGCATATGTGCTCCGCCGTTGATAACCCTTTGAGTATTGAATGCAGCTGCTTAGATAGATTAAACCATAGCGAAGCTAAAGCGAGTCTTCGTGCAAAGTGGATTCGATAGACTGGAGCGAAAACAAGTCTCTATGCGAGATGGAGGCGACAAGAATATTAAGTGACAACAATATTGTAGTCTATGGGCCTGATTTAATTAACCCTATAGGGTTAGTCATATAGCCTTCGAACATGGATTAATAAATAAAAAAGATGAACGACCTAATTTTAAAAAAAAAGTTTATTTAGAAGCTCATTTAGAATTTTCAACTCCACTTTGAAGTTAGCTTTTAAACACTTAAAAAAATATAAACACCACCTTTAAAATAAAATAATTAATTAATTAATAAAAAAAAAAAGGAAATCACATAGAATACCCCCACAAGGTGGATCCTTGCAACTCATGAGCTCCGAAAATTCTAGCCAGCCTAGTTTGCTGGCCTTTTTTTGGTATTGTTTGAGTTTTTTTTACACTTCTACCCCTTATATAGATAGTGTTTGTACTTGTGTTTTAAAGAAGAGGGACAAAAAGTGTAAAAATACCAAAACAATGCCCAAAAAAGGTTGGCTAGAATTACGTCCTCTCTCTCTCTCTCTCGTTAACAACAACCATAGAGCAGCTGCCGATGCTCCTTTCAGTAAATGTGCTGTTACTTCTTCTCTTAAAGGTTAAGATTTTTTGAGGAAACCCTTCAAGCAAAGCAACCAACTAACCGAGTCTGCAGGCAGGGAATGAACGCACGGGACACAAGAAGGAGAAGATGGATGATTACACGAGAGAGATGATGGACCTCTGTCACAAGTTAGAGGAATCACAAAAGAGATCGAAAATCAAATGGCGCCAAATCAGTAAAGCAGAGGCGCCACATGAAAATATTTGAATTTGAACTAAGGGTAATAGAGTAACTTTACATGGTCAGGTTGTTATGGATTCATCCGGGCCGAACATGTGTAATAATCTTAGGGGTTCATTTGAAATTTTGTTACTGATCACTGTAGTTAAATAGAGGTGAGGAAGAAGAGAATAGCAGAGAAGAAATTTGTAATAGAAGGGCCAGACTTGATAATCAGTCTGAGCAGTAGCTTGTTCTTTTTTTTTATGTATTCAGTAGAGATTTCTTCATTCAATTTGTCTTTCATTCTTAGCTCCAAGTCACAACTGTGACATTTGGTATCAGAGCAAGTTTCGTTCCACCAACCTGTGCAACCATGGACATCACACCAGAGGAGATAGAAGTATTCATGGAGGAGACGAATAAGAGCCAACTGGAGATAAACGGACAGCTCAAACTCTTGAAAGTCGAACTGGACAAGCTAGCACAAGCAAGGGAAGCCCTAAATAAGAGAGTTGATACCCGTTTTGAACAAAAATTTCAACTAATTCTGAACAATCAAGATGTTCCTGGATTGAGTGCGTCTCCCACCTCTCAAATCGCAAATCCAACTTTGCCACTTAATGAATCAGTCTCCCATAATCCTTGGGAGACCCTTGGTACGTTCTATCATCTCCCTAAGTTAGAATTTTCTCAAATTAATGAAAGCAACCATAATCAGTCCAAGAACATTACATATCCATCTCCTGGTGGAGATTTGGAAGGCGCACCAAAGGTGTTTGATGAAATTTCTACAATAGATGTTTCGTGGAACCCAAGGCTTACAAAGTATGCAAAGTTTGGGATTCTCGTTGACATATGCGTGAAATTTGGGTGTGTAGAAACAGTCGAGGTCCTTGCGAAATTAAACGAAGAGTATGTGTTCACTCGAACTGTTATAAATTCTGTAATTGCTCTTCATGGGCTTATAAAGGAGACTTTCAAAGAATTTGAACTAATTCAGATGCAAGGAGCGAAGACGAGGCAGATGCAAGGGATCAGTTATTTTTCTCGGACAAAGGTTAAGATGAAAGTTCGGATTGTCAAAAATGTGGCATCTCAGTCAGTGAAACAGGACTTATCAATTTCTAAACCACTTAGAGCTGCTCGATTTCAATGCAACAAGATGTTACACAAACAAAGAAGAGCTGTGTTGGAAGAAAAAAGAGCCTCAGGGGTTCGACAATTCCTCCGGATTACCAGCTCAGAGCGACGGGGTTGGAAGCACCTCATGGCGATCTATTAGCATGCATAGAAGTAGCAAAGGCCGCTGATCTAATTGCTTTTATAGCATCAGCTGATGCATTATGTGAAGAAAGCACTCTCAACTCTTATATTAACTCATTTGAAACTCAATGCCTTTCTATCTTTAGAGCACTTGGTTTAACAAGCACTGTTGTGCTGATACGTGACCTGTCCGCAGAGCTCAAGAAGAAAAATGAGATGATGATTGTGTGCGTATTCAGCCTTACATCTGAATTTCCAGAAGATTCAAAGTTTGTCCCATCAGATACAACGGATGAGATCCACCCTGCTGAACACCAAGCTGAGTATAGTCAACTTGCTTTAACAACCATTACTTTTGCTGGGATTACACAAGCTACACTTGGGGTTTTCAATGTAGGCTTCCTGATTGACTTCCTCTCTCATGCTGCAATTATTGGTTTTATTGGGAAAGCTGCCATTACGATTGCTCTTCATCAACTCAAGGGTTTTCTTGGCATAAGGAAATTCACTAAGAAAACATATAGTGTTTCCATTATACACCCAGTATGGGGTTTTGTGCATCATAAGTGGAACCGGCAGACTATACTCATAGGAGCATCATTCTTGGTTTTCCTTCTAATTTCTAAGTACATAGGAAAGAATAATAAACAATTTCTTTGGGTTGTCAATCCCTCATCATGGCATCAAGGCTATTTCACTAGTAAAAATGCAGCCAAAGGTGTCATGGCTGTTATAATAACCTTGACAAGAGCCGCAACAATTTATGATAAACCGAGCATCAGATGCAAAGTTTACAACTGCCAAGCATGGGTAGCATTTAGGGATGTTATAGCAGCCAGAAATGCAATACATCATATGCAACGCTTTGCATTTTATGATAAACTATTGCGGATACAATATGCAAAAAGGAAATTTGACTGTCTTACAAAAGCAAAGGGTACCTTTATCCCAAGAGAAAAGAAAAAGGAGAAGGAGCTAAAGGCCAAAGCAAAGTTCAAAATGCGACTTACCCGGATTGTTATACAATTCAAAGGGCAGGGTCTGAATACAGAATTGTGCTACAAAAAAAAGGAAGATCATTTCAATATTGTCCCTACATGTGCAATCAGTGGGGAAGGCATTAAAGATCTTCTATTGTTATTGGTGTTTTTAGAGCTGCCAACGCTAAGAAAGAGACTACCAGGGAAGTCAACTTCTCTTCAACAATTATACATGACTGTGATCTTGGCGCAAATTGGTGATGCAGTGAGAGCCAAACTACAGCTTCTTGGTAGACTTGTTTCACTGGAGATGGGAAAAATATTTCTGGCAGAAATTGGCGAAGTTCAAGGAGTGATCAACATGTGTCATTATGCTGTAATTATCATTGATGATGCTGACATCCAGCTAGTTTTTTATGCTTTGTTGTTGGCTTCTGTTGGCACAGCTGGTCAGTGCTACATAACCTGCATTAGGCTGCTTCTTAATGACAATATATATCAGGCTATGAAAATTCAGGTTATCAAGATGGATCAATTGATTTGGGTCACTTCAAGTTTGAATCATGAGTTACAGTTGCTTCACCCATTTACGCCATTTGTGATTGACGGATTATGGCAGCGCCTTCCTCAACCTGCCGGGAGTTGCAGCAAGGAGTCCATAGTGATATCCAAATGTTGCTTAAGGTGTATGACATTTGGAAAGAAACCACTTGGAAGGATGGCTTTCACATACATGCCATGTTTTTTTTTTCACTTCAATCCTTGAGGACAAGGATGTTTTGAAGGGGTTGGCATTGTCACAGTTAGAGGAATCACAAAAGAGATCGAAAATCAAATGGCGCCAAATCAGTAAAACAGAGGCACCAAATGAAAATATTTGAATTTGAACTAAGGGCAATAGAGTAACTTTATCTGGTCAGGTTGTTATAGATTCATTAGGGCCGAACACGTGTAATAATCTTAGGGGTTCATTTGAAATTCTTTTACAGATCAATGTAGTTAAATAAAATATAAACACCACCTTTAAAATAAAATAATTAATTAATTAATAAATAAAAAAAGGAAATCACATAGTATACCCCCACAAGGTGGATCCTTGCAACTCATGAGCTCCGAAAATTCTAGCCAACCTTGTTTGCTGACATTTTTTTGGTATTGTTTAACCGTTATAGATAGTGTTTGTACTTGTGTTTTAAAGAAAATGACAAATGTTTTAAAGAAGATGGACAAAAAGTGTAAAAAAAATACCACAAAAAATAGGTCGGCTAGAATTACGCCCTCTCTCTCTCGTTAACAACAACAACCATAGAGCAGCTGCCGATGCTCCTTTCAGTAACTGTGCTGTTATTTCTTCTCTTAAAGGTTAAGCTTTTTTGAGGAAACCCTTCAAGCAAAGCAACCATCTAACCGAGTCTGCAGGCAGGGAACGAACGCACGGGACACAAGAAGGAGAAGATGGATGATTACACGAGAGAGATGATGAACCTCAAGACCTTAGTCACTAGAACCCTCGAGAAGAAGGGTGTTCTCGCCAAGATCAGGGTAACAACAACAATCCCATTGCTTTCTTTCTTGTTAATTGTGTCATTTTTATGATTTTTGAGCTGGTGTTTGTGTTTTTGCGAAATGGGTATGAGAGATGTTTGTTGAAATTACTAAAAGATTCCTTTTTATTTATTTATTTATGTACGGTGTTTTCTTCCATCAATTCGGGCAAATGTGGGTTTTTTTTAGTAGTTGTGGATCGAATTAGGAAATGGGTATTAATTTGGGGAACGATCAAGTTGGGGATTTGAGAATGTTTTGGCTATGGGGTCGTTTAGGGGAAATAGGATTTGATTTAAAAAATTTTGGAAATTTAGGAGTAAGCTGAGGGGAGAGGAATAGAGGGTGGTAGCACAAAGCTTGAACATGATTACATTTTTAGGGAGCATCCTGATATCCCAACTTCTCATTGTTTACTCTGCCACCTCGTACAACTATTGAAGCAACACATATAGCTTTATGTGCTCTTTGCATTACTTACCTTTCATAAAAATAGCCTTGTATATTCCTCCCACGAGCACCCGATCATATAGGTTGCCTTCTAGAATACCTATGTTTAGATATATTTAACTCTAGATAATGAAAGACACGACTCTTCAAGCTCAATTAATGCATATCTGTGAGGAAGCTGGGGCTGTGCTTGATAGATTCTTGTTAAGGAAAGTTTCCTACCACATATCAGTTTGGCAGCGTGTATCAAAACTCACAAACTAACTAGTTTATAATTTGAATGGTGGTTAGACTTTTTTAAATTGAAAATGGGCGTATGTGGAAGTTCACATTAAAAGCAAAATGTGATTGGCTATTTTCAGCAACTATCATTGCTTTACATACTTTCTTGATGGTTTATGGTGAGTTGGATATCTGAACGACTCTAGCCATGCTTTATCTTTATCTTGACTTTCTAGGCCGAGCTTAGGGCAAGCGTATTTGAGGCAATTGAAGAGGAGGATCGTGTAGCAGAAAATGAGGATGACGTTCAGCCTGCATTACTTGGTAGCTGCAATGACCGTGCAAAGCAACTTCATGCTTCTCCTTCAGGTAGACCTTTGTATTCATTTAAAATAGTTTGATGCCATTCCTTTGAAAGTGTTTTTTCCCAACTTATTTGGATTTATTTATTTATGAGAAAATGCAGATGATTGATTTCATTTTGCCAAAGGCTATTAATAAATCTATTTTTTTTTATGAGAGCATAGTCCATTAAAAAGAGTGACCTCGTGATTGAACAAAGCAAACTTGGTATAAACAGGTTGCTCCAATTAGGAAAATATGAGTAAAACATCCGTCTTTAAGGACCCATTCCCCACTTCCACAACATAAACTTGATCTCCGTGTACAAAAATTGAGCTTCTCTTTTCAGTAAACACCAAACTGTGGCGATAACTAACATATCTCAGTCCCTGGGCCATTTTTCTTTGGCAGGAAAGGTTCTATGCTTCCAGAGCTCGGACTTATGATAATGCATACCCGTGTTTGTGTACTAGCTACTAGGTGTTTTAAACATTCATATAATCTCGTGTCATCTTTATCCATATCCATATCCAGGCGTCAAACCTCTAGCACTGACTTCCTAAGGTTCATTACCTTTGTGTGGAAATGATTATGCTCATTGAGCAATTGGAAACAATGGAAACCATGGAATATTATAAGGCCATTACCTTTGTGTGGAAATGATTATGCTCATTGAGCATAAAACGATGTCCACAATATAACTAATGTTTGCTAACTAGTCATTACTTTCCCACTAGTGCATCTCTTGCCATCATCACCTAAAAAATCTCCTACAAGTCTTTTTAGATTCGATTAAGGGTGTGTTTGATTGCATGAAATTTTATGCCATGAAAATTCATGAGGAGACCCCTTCATTTTAGGCTAAATTAATAAATCACTCCACATCCACCATTTGACCATCATTTTGTGATCAATGGTGGGAATAAAAGTCCCATGAACATGGGAATCACCAAGGAGTGTGATTTCCATGTTCATGGGACTTCCATTATCACAATTGATAACAAAATCAAATTGTAAATAGGAGTTATATCTCAAATTACCTAAAATATATGGGTCCCCTCATGAATTTCATGGCATAGGATTCCATGCAATCAAACACACCCTAAATTTCAATCTATCTGTGTATTTCATTTCTGTTTTAGTAGTGTGTGCTTTGACCCTTGTGTTTCCCTATCGTTTAGTTTAATCTCGACTAATTCAATAAAATGATCACAAAAGGAAATTATGTCATATATATCTCTTAATATAACACTAAAAAACTACAGAGTTTTAGAATAGCTTTGGAGCTGCAGAGATGAATCCAAATGAGAGAGAGACTTAGGTAACTCAAAATACTTCGAGAAACAATATTAAGGAGTACTCAGAATACATGCCCTAATAGTTTCACAGCTTCAGTTTTGTTCTCAAAGTTTTAGTTTGTTTATACATTTTGGCTTCAAAATTAAGTTGTAATGCCTGTACGTACTAAGTGACAATGTCAACATAAAAGGGACCAATGTTTCACAAATATGGAATTGGTTGTAATCCATTATCACAATTGATAACAAAATCAAATTGTAAATGAGGAGTTATATCTCAAATTACCTAAAATATATGGGTCCCCTCATGAATTTCATGGCATAGGATTCCATGCAATCAGACACACCCTAAATTTCAATCTATCTGTGTATTTCATTTCTGTTTTAGTAGTGTGTGCTTTGACCCTTGTGTTTCCCTATCGTTTAGTTTAATCTCGACTAATTCAATAAAATGACCACAAAAGGAAATTATGTCATATATATCTCTTAATATAACACTAAAAAACTACAGAGTTTTAGAATAACTTTGGAGCTGCAGAGATGAATCCAAATGAGAGAGAGACTTAGGTAACTCAAAATACTTCGAGAAACAATATTAAGGAGTACTCAGAATACATGCCCTAATAGTTTCACAGCTTCAGTTTTGTTCTCAAAGTTTTAGTTTGTTTATACATTTTGGCTTCAAAATTAAGTTGTAATGCCTGTACGTACTAAGTGACAATGTCAACATAAAAGGGACCAATGTTTCACAAATATGGAATTGGTGGTGTCTGAATTGATGCCTCACTACCCCAATTTATACTCTGCATCATGAACTTGGTTAACCTCAACTTTAGGAATCTTCAATACCTCAACAAAACACTTGTACTAAATCAAACATCTCCTTTCTAAGACTTGAATCATACGTTATTTGATATCTCCACATTATACAAGAAGTATCCCTTGATGAGAATTTTAAAACAACAAGAACATAGTAAATCTATGACAATTCTATAAACATAAACAAAGTTCACAAAAAGTAATATGCTTCTTTAGCGAAACAAACAAACTTTACCACTTGTCCAAACAACCGAGCAATACACCATCTTGATGCATTGTTTCTCACTCTAGATGGATTCTAACACCTTTATAATGGTCTCTTATATGATGCAATTTGGTGACAACTTCTGCAATCTTCATGCATTCAACAGGAGATTCCCAAGAACATATGCAACTCCCAGTTTTATCATTGAAACCAAACACTTATCCACTCTAGTCTCTCGATCACTCTGCTTTGCAATGTTGATAGATTCGCTAGTGCTTTCTAACAACATGGTTGGATCCACAATGCTCGCAATTCGATCAGGTAAAGCTGCTTTTGCGAAACTATGAAGATTTTGTCCATTTTGAAACATGTCATTTGTTGGTTTTTTCCTAGTAAACAACTC
The DNA here is from genome assembly GCA_963556465.1 of Berberis vulgaris. Classification (NCBI taxonomy): domain Eukaryota; kingdom Viridiplantae; phylum Streptophyta; class Magnoliopsida; order Ranunculales; family Berberidaceae; genus Berberis; species Berberis vulgaris. The sequence continues at coordinate 112,377,542 of OY747124.1, forward strand.
TATTAACAATATCCCGTGACTGTACACGTCTCCTTGCATGCGCACCTCACCACCCATTCCATATTCTGCAAATCATAAAAATTTTACAACTATAAACAAGTAATTTAAGCTCATTAAATTTGAAGAAATCAAATCTTTGTTTATTTTTCTTCATCAAATCTCGAGTGGCAACATGAGCAGAACACTGCAGATGCTCCTTTCATAAACTGTAAAAGCTTAGAGGAAATGGGAAAAGGTGAACATTTTTTGGCACCATGATATCCCAAATACTCATTGGTCGTTGTCCTTGCTCCTAAATACAAATTGACAAGCATGTAGTCTTGGTATTTTACCTAAATGCCGTCTTTGGAATATTTCAGAATTCTTGTCATTTCTATGTAGGTATTGACAAGCATGTAGTCTTGGTATTTTACCTAAATGCCGTCTTTGGGATATTTCAGAATTCTTGTCATTTCTATGTAGGTAACCTTGATCCGTACTTACAGAAAATTAGGATGGTGTTCGGCCTGCATTACTCAATGCATGATCTCAATAAGATGAATGCGACACTAATATATTTTTTCAGGCAGAACATCCTTGGTTCTCTATTTTGACGAGGACGGGGTTTTCAATGGAAAATATACGATGTGAAATTTCCAGCAGATTTAGTAAGTTGATATGTTGAATTCTGCAATTTTAATTGATGATCTTCATAATACATTCATATAAAGTTCACTGCTAAGTCATCAGTAATTGTTATCTCTGCAGGTTGTTGATACAGTTAAAGAAGTGGTGGACTATATCTAGACCAAGGAATGCCATTGATCAGTCCCAATATTAATTTGTCAAAGAATTCTTATTATATTTGATGAATCAATTTTTGAAAACTTGGTATTGTTGGACAGTTTCTGCCAAATCTCTATCATTTCAAGCAACGGCAATTATCAATCAATTTTATAATTGTTTTCTTTTTATGTTTTGGTGTTTATTTTTTAGTTGATTGTTTTCTATGCATACATACTTTTTTGCCTAAACTGTGTATACATATTTCCATCAGGCTTATGATTTACAGGTAGATACAAAATTTGACCACTTAGATGTACTCTATACGGCCGTCTGAACCACATGGGAGACTATCTTTGTTACTAATGAGGTGTTTGTATGCTGACATTCAAGTCTACCAACTATGAGTGTTGGGGCATACTTATAACCACTTGAAATATGTTGGATTGAATACTTCTAATTCCTCTTCAATTTTAGGCCATATGGCATCCCATATTTTGACGAAATTAAGTAATAATATACTCATTTGTCAAGAAACTTACGATGAACTCCAAATAAATCTTGTAGATTGAAAATCTGGAATTTATTCGATGAGTACGGAATCAACTATACTGAAAAAAATATGGTATTATGGTCAGCTTGAAGGATCCTAAAATTGAAAGCGGCAAAGTGAGTGGTCTATAACCAACCCCAAGAGAAGAGCGTACCACGCTCTCTCTGTGCATTTTAGCAGACCCTCTCTATTTTTTTAGCAGACCCTAAACCATACGCACCAAATAGCAAGCCTCGACTCCCAAGGAATCTGTCATGAACCTGGTGGACGATAATATCCTATTCCACTAGGAACTTACAATAATAATAATAATAATATCGGTGAATCTGTCATCATATAAACATAGGAAGAGTTTGGCTCCAAGGTTTGATCGATGTAATCTCTTAACACCGATTATAATTATTCCCATATTATTATTATTCTTGTAAGTTCCTGGTGAAATAAGATATCGTCCGCCAGGTTCATGACCGGTGAGTATAAAATTCAAGACGTGGGGATTAAATCACCACAGTCTTAATAACCATCCAATCAGACTACCATTAACTTTTTAACAAACCCTTTCTCACACATTCAAAAATGATTTTTTTTTATTTTTTTGGCTTTTTCTTATTGAAAATTTTCAAAAACGAATTTTTTGTTGAAGCAAAAGAGAAGAAGTAGAAGAGAAAATATGAGATTTCCTAGAACTCACTCTCATTTCATCATCATTCAACGCCCCACTTCTTCCTCTTCGTCACCATCATCCGTCACATTGATATCAAACCAAAGCACACCCACGCACACTTGTCATAATTGAGTTCTCTCATATTACGTTTTTGTTTTAGTAGTACGCGCTTTAACCTTTGTGTTGCACTTTGGTTTAGTATAGTCTCTGAGTTGGTAAGAGTTTATGTGATTCACTAAAATTATAAAAAAAGGAAATTATATCCTAAATTTATCTAAATATCACAATAGAACACCACCAAATTTTAGAAAAAATTTGGAGCTCAAATGATTGCATGTGAGAGAGACACTCGAGTACTTCAGATTACTTCACAGTTATCATGATAACTTCAGTTTACAATATTAATAATATGGCGTCTAATAGTTTAACAGCTTCAGTTTTGTTCTCAAAGTTTTAGGTGGGGGTATTCAATTCGGGATTTGAATGGGCTCTGAAAAATTTTAAATCTCGTAGATTTTAAAAAGTCTAAAATGATTTTACAAAATTCACTGGATTTTGATAGATTTTAAATTATTGGATTTTGTAGATTTTATAAAAGGTTTGTTATGGATTTCTATGGATTCTTATAAATTCAATGAATTTTTATAAATATGTTATTAGTCATAGGAAGCAATAAAAGAACATCACCTACATTGTTATCCATGCCAACACAAATCATTAAATACCTCTCAAAACATCTGTTAAACAATTGTTTGTATGTTACGAGAATTTTACTTTAAATTAAAAAAAATTCAAATACATTGAAGATGGTCTAAAAGTAATACAAATAATTATTTTACTTCAAATTGTTATCTCTGCCAACGCCACCTCTCCTCCCGTTTTCTTCTTCTTCAATCACTACTACCACCACGCTATCGCCACCTCTCCTCCCCCCATTCTTCTTCTTATTCTTCAATTACCACCGCCACCTCTCATCCCACCTCCACCCATTTTCATCTTCTTATTCTCAACCTCCTCCCCCTCACCTCTTCTTCTTTTATGTTCTTTCTTCTTCTCCTCCTCCTCCACTTTTTTTTTTCTTTTTCTTCTATCTTTTTTTCTTTTTCTTTTTCTTCTTTTTGCCCTCACGAAGGTTCTGACAAGTGGGGAACCTCTACTCGTAGGAACCTCCGCAAGAGCGAATAAGAAAAAAATAGGAAAAGAAGAAGAGATGAGAAAAAATAGAAGAAAAAAAAAGTGGAAGAAGAAATCAGAAGGAAAAAAAAAAGAACAAAAAAAATGAAGAGAGAACAAAAATAAGCAAAAATAAGATGAAGAGAATGAAAAGAAAAAGAATAATAATAACAAAAGAGAAGAACAAGAACAAAGGAGAAGAGGAAGTGCGAGTGGTGGTGCAGCCAGCGGTGGTAGGGCATGGTTGTGTGGCCAAAAGTTGTGGGGCGATGAGGTGGTGCTACTCTTGCGAAAAGAGAAGAGAAGGAAAGGTGGTGGTGTCCTTCAGCCGATCACAAAAAAATGGAATGGTGGCGTCCTTCAGCGAAAATGGTGGTGTTATTTAATAATAACCAATACAAATCCGTTGAAATATGAGGAGGGAATGTTGGATTTGGAATAACGTTTGTTATATATACTTTACACTCACAAATCCTTCAAAATCCACAACTTTAACAAATCCATTAAAATCCACTACTTGAATACCCCCTGATTTTGGTGGACTTTTGAAAAGCATGAATTGAATACCCCTTGATTTTGATGGATTTTAAACAATCCTCTAAAATCAAACATCTCCAACAAATTGCATGGCTAACACTTCATGATATGAATTGGTAGGTGTCTAAGAGTTGATCCTTACAAACAAAGGCATTATGTGTTAGTTTGAATGGACCTCACACCTTGCGAATATGCCGCCTTGATATTGCTGAGTTCTAAAACCTCACCTTGACGCCTCACTACCCCAATTTATACTCTGCTTCATGAACTTGGATAACCTCCACTTCAGGAATCTTCAATGCCTCCTCAACAAAACACTCTGTACCAAATCAAACATCTCTTTTGTAAGACTTGAATCATACGTTATTTTATATAGGAAGTATCCCTTAATAAAAATTTAACGAACAACAAGAACATAGTAAATTTATGACAATTCTAGAAATATAAACAAATTTCACAACAAATAAGTGACAATGCTTCTTTTAGCTAGCAAAACAAACAAATTTTACCACTCATATAAGCAACCGAGCAATGTACTAAACCAATGGTCTGTTTCTCACTCAAGATGGATTCTAACACCTTGCAAATGGTCTCTTATATGATGCAATTCAGTGAAAACTTCTCCAATGTTCTTGCGTTCAACAGGGGATCTCGAAGAACAGGCTACTCTTCTTACCGCTGATGCCAAACAATTTGGCACTCTAGTCCTTTGACTACTCAGGTTTGCAATGCCGACAGCTTCATCAATGATTTCTAATAACATGGTTGGATTCACAATGCTTCCAACTCATTCAGGTAAATTTTTTTTTGCGAAACTATGAAGATTTTGTCCATTTTGAAACATGTCTTCTGTCAGTTTCTTTCCAGTAAACAACTCCAACAACAATATTCCATAACTATAACTTAACCATCCAATTCATATTTTGCATTTTATAAAAAATTTATATCTCTAAACATGTAATTTAAGCACTTTAGATGTGAAGAAATCAAATAGAAATTTGACATAGACCATTTATTGTTCAATAAAATAAAAGGTGAAAATGATTGTCATAGCACTACAAAAAAAATGGAACTCAGCGACGGCTAAAAACCGTCGCTGAATGAGGCAAAACCGTCGCTAAAAGGATTCAGCGACGGCACACCAACCGTCGCTATACCGTGGCTGCTTTTCTCGTCGCTATTTGATTCAGCGACGGCACAATAGCCGTAGCTAATTAGCCACGGCATAAAACCGTCGCTAAATTGTAAACTACCCGTAGCTAACAGATTTTTTTTTTAAAAAAATTTAATATTTTTTATATTCGCGACGGCAAAATACCGTCGCTAATTGATTTTTAAAAAACAATTTCACATTTATTTATTTTTAGCGACGGTATTTTAGCCGTAGCTAACTGATTTATAAAAAAAATTAAAATTGTTTATTTTAGCGACGGCCTTTTAGCCGTAGCTAACTGATTTTTAAAAAAAAATTTAACATTTATTTATTTGTAGCGACGGTATTTTAGCCGTAGCTAACTGATTTTAAAAAAAATATATAAAATTTTTTTTATTTTAGCGACGGTTTTTTAGCCGTAGCTAACTGATTTTAAAAAAAAAATTTAAATTTTTTATTTTAGCGACGGCCTTTTGACCGTAGCTAACTGATTTTTAAAAAAATATATATAAAATTTTTTTTATTGTAGCGACGGCCTTTAAGCCGTAGCTAACTGATTTTAAAAACAAAATTTCAAAATTTTTTTTGTAGCGACGGCAGTTTGGCCGTGGCTAACTGATTTTAAAAAAAAAAAATTTGTTTATTTTAGCGACGGCCTTTAAGCCGTGGCTAACAAAATAAAATTGAAAAATGATTTTTTTATATTTAAATTATATTAATTTTAAAATTTAGCATATACTTTTTTTTGTCATTATATTAATTTTAAAATTTGGCAAATTATAAACATCTTAAACCTGAACACAATTAAATTAATTTTCATATACTCAATAAATTGTCCATCACAAAAAAATACAATCCCAAATACTGTCAACCTCAAATTGAAATAACTACATAAAACAAAATTGTGATCGTCTATGGGACATAAAACAAAATTTTTACATACAACACTGCTATGAACCAAATTACTGGACTGATTCCTACAACTTTGAAATCTTCTTCAAGTGATTTGTTGATGTATTTCTGAAAATCAAATTTATTCGCGTTTTGGGGGACCAAATGTGCCTGTTAATCACAAACAACATGTTTTACTCACTAAATCTATAAAATTCGTACAAGTAACTCACTTTTACGAAGGATATGACTTACCATTATAAATTCATGTCTCAGAGTAAAATAATCGACCTTGACGACAGATCGAAAGAACTGTCTAAAGAAGCATGCCTGAAACAATAAGCAACATACTGTTAGCTAGCTAGATTAATCATTCATGCTTATAATAATTGGACTTATTCAGGAAGCATGAAGCATGAAGCAGTCATGGCTATCCAATTTAAGAATGGTCTCCAATTTGTTGATTCACAAGTCAAACTCTGTATTTTTCAATCTATTCGGAGCGGATTGCAACTTTTTTCAATAATAAATTAGGTGAGTTGTACACTTGATGCGTCGATAATTAAAGCTATATAAAATTAAGCAGACATTGTAGTCACCCTACCCAAAATGAATCAAATTTAAACTAGATGTGTCTAATAATATACATCATTATACTTGGATACTTGGAACACATACATCATAAGGCACTATACATTCATATACTTTGCAGATACTTGGAACACATTCATATTTAAGTAGGCAAATTTTGTTATATCTTCACAATTCATTTATCTTATGGGATTGAATCAAATCAAGGCACTATACATCATTATACTTTGCAGAATTTAATGGAAAATGCATAATAGTGTTGAATTCATAATCAGAGATAATATTTAACAAAAGAAAACATGGTTTGATTCTTACAATCCAAAGGAGAACGGGTGACTTGCTCCAGGAATTCAACTGCCTTCTCCCGTTTGATGTGTCTCTAGCAAATCTAAACCTCTCCGGATCTGTAGCACAAATATATTTTAGTACATCTTATCTATTGGAGTAATTCACACATTTATTTTACAATCCATTGGAGTAATTCACACATTTATTAATTAGTAGACATTATTGCATATGTGGCAAATTTTTTTTTTTCTATTCAAAACGAATTAATAACTCGACAATTTTGATAAATCTATCAATCTTTGAAACATTCAATTACCATGTGTATACTGATACTCCACTGTTCTTGTGTTAGGAACTAACCTGTGTTTGAATACGTTTCTTGCAGGAATTGATGATATCAAGCTATTCCAGACTAATTTGATCTGTCAGACAGTTGATATCTTGAAGAACAGAATCTTGCAAGCCACAAACAGAGTTGAGTTGTTGTTACAAAAGACTGACAATAACAGAGATTGCTTGAGAAGAAGAATTGAATTGAATCAGGCATGTTTTGAGATCGGGATGGGATCGAGATGAGTTTGATCAATCCCAAAATGACCCAAAAAAATCGGGACGGGATCGGTTCGGGATCACGGGATGGGATGCCCACCCCTAAAAATTACTTTACCATGAATACTCTCTTACTAGGAAAAAGGACTAAGAAAATTATATTAAAAATTGTTAGGTGTCATGGGTATATTGGTAATTTCCTATTACAAAATTAGTCTTAAATCTAGCTTTATTGTACATGAGTTTTGAGAGTTTTTTTTTCTAACATTTCTTTTTTATAATACTGTACATGTTTATCCAGAAAATAGTTTTCTTATGGGGGGATGTCAGGAAAATCAAGTGTACCTTGTTTTCCTACTTATGTGGCTAATCAAACAATGGAAAATGGAATCTTAACTGAAAAATAAATTTTCAGGCTATCAAGCAGACCCTAAAAAAAAAAAACTATGAGATGATGGCCTGCAAGTAAGCATCAAGCAAAATGAGATAAAAAGGGAAAGGAAACAAAACAACAGAAATACAAGATTTCATCCTATTCTAATCCTCAAAGTGAAACCCTACTGAATGTCAAAAGATCCTATAACAACTCTTATCTTTTTTATCTTAATAGATTCTTAAATACAATTCACAAGGATGAGTCCTAAAAAGGACAGGGCCATCCCACTTACAAATAGCAACTGCAAGAACCATGCTAAATTACAGATTCAAAAAAGAAAACAAAATTTAATAGTTTTAGAGTTAGTAATGTCCACGAGGTTTGCATAAGGTCATAAGAGTAACTAATGTAATAGATAACGGAGTTGTTACAGGTCTAAAAGCTGAGAGTTAACTCATGCCAGTAGGCGAAGGGACAAGATAAGAGGAAACTTTTGAACAAAAGCCAATTGATTGTACAAGTACCAAAATCATAATATCTAGCTTTTGTATTTACTAGAACCTTTAATCTGAGCTTAATAAACAGAAAATCGTTAAAAAAAAAACTTGCAAATGAAATTAGTACCTTGTGTGGAGTCTTGGGCACCTTCCTGGGGGGTTTGGGAGGCGTCGCGGCCTCACAAGAAGCCCCAGAATCATGACCTAGAACCGAAGGCGCTTACGGGGAACCAGCGTACAGCCGCAGAATAACTGCATCCACGCAGCCACAGAATATAAAATACTGCATCCACGCAGCCGCAGAATATAAAAAACCCCAACCACGCAGCAAGTCAAGCTGCAGCACTAGCATCGCAGTCGAACACAGCATCGCAGCAGTCCATGTCATCGCAGCCAGAACACAGCATCGCAGCAGCAGCAGTCCATCAAATCGCAGACAGCAGTCAGAACACAGCATGGCAGCCAGAACACAGCATCGATGCAGCAGCAGTCCATGTGAACACAGCCAGAACACAGCATCACAGCAGTCCATATCATCGCAGCTTCGGACCGCAGTAAACGCAGCACCCATCCAAACAGAGAACACTATGTTTTGCGACAGACTGCCCAGTCCAGTGCGCACCCACCGTGCTGCTGCTCGTCCCCCTAATTGCAATCCTGTTTTGCAGTTCCCTGCAGTCCAAAAACAGAGATATTCCCAGTTTAGAAAGCATACCAAGCACATTAGATTTGAATTAGATAACTACAACATACCAAGCACATTCCAGTTTTTAATCCCTTATATTCATCACATAAGTGTGCCAGAATCATCCTTCATGGCCATGATAAAGCGACTCTAACTGACTTGCATAATAAACATACATAATAATAGTTTAGAAGGTCTCTCTATACATAATAAACATACAGATAATTAACAAGGTTCCTGGTCACTATACCCTGTGGGCCCGACCCATTATGCCACCTATTTCTTAAAGACTTTTGAAACACTTTTGTATCCATATGATATTTCATTCATGTTTTGACAGACTCACAGTCATTAGTACACCTATACAGGTTTTGAAATACAGAAATCACATCCCAAGAAATCAAGTGTCATTTCATAAAATGCAAAGTGGAAAAATACCAATTTATATTAACGGTCCTTCATCATTAATTCAAATACCACATTATGGGGTTTAACACGGCAGATATTTGATAGATGTGATTTTAATGGGAAAGAGATCACCTCTCCCAAAACATCAATGCATTTGAAACCTCCATGTCAATGTGACAGAGTGATCAAAATGCAAAATAATTCTAAAGTGCGAGGCCAAAACCCCAGTGCAATTATGAGAACTGAGAGCTGATAAAATATCACATATTTTCTGTAGGTTAAATGTGCAAATCTTTTCACGGAAAATTACTTCTTCATATTGGTGAAAACGTATTCAAGAGATAATGAAGACAATTTCCATTTTTATCACTATAATAACAGCATTTGCATCTATAAAGTGACTGGCTGAAACAGATAATAAAGCACTGAACATGCGAAAACGATGTTGCACGCAGTATTATTTGTATAACATTGTAAAATGGAAAGTTATATGAAAACCAACCCATTCACACCTCATTCTCTACTGTCCCGTTTGGAAGCAATTTCACAACTTCATGTAGTTAAATGCATCTAAAGCCATAGAAAAATGAATTCTCTAGTTGTAAATCTAAATACTTTTCTCAATCAAATGCATAAAACTGTCCCAGTTGCCAAAGACAAAGTAACTAAACATGTTAAAGAGAAATTTAAAACTAGAGATTCAAGTTTTAGAATACATACAAGTCATATATCACCTTTTAAACCAATTTGGCATAGCGAGATTTTCTGCAGGTTTAGACTCTTTGACAACAGGGGAAGGGGCTGGAACTGGAACAGCAGGCTCGGGTGCAGATTCCTCAAACTTGATGGGTTCCGAGATAAGATGTAGGCCATTCAAATACTTGATTTCATCTTGAAGGAAGGGAATGGAATTCTGATCTGTAGTCTCATCTCCTGCCAACAATGATTAAAGAACACGCATGCAAAGTTAAAACACATACAGAACACATGCTGCAAAGATTCAGATTTAGATGGCACTACTCAAATTTAGACACGGTAATAAAAACCAACCCAAAACGACTTAAAGAGTTGGGGGTGTCTACGAGGGAGCTCCACTAGCTCCCTGATCTGAGCCATCTGCTTTCTCACGTTCATTTACCTATGCATTCAGCAAATTGTTACTACTTTTCCAAGCAACCTTTTACAAGCATACAAATAGCATTCAAGCAGCATTCAGCATACATTTACGCAATTGAAGCATACGATTCAACATACATTTCAGCATTCAAGCATTTCATCACTTTAGCATTCAATCAGCATTCAGCATTCAAATTAGCTATGGTTAAAGTTTAATTATTCATGTATTTAGGTGCGTATGGTTAAAGTTTAATTACTCACCCTGCCTGGCTGAGTCGCGGATCCCATTAGAGGTTGCATGTTTGACATGAATGCTCTAAATGCCTCCATATCATTGGTCAACGTGTCTACCTTCCGATTGGTTATCTCCAGATTTGCTGTCGTTGTCTCCAACTTTGCTGTCGTTGTCTCCAACTTTGCTTCAGTGGCTGCTAGCTTCTCCTTCGTAGCTACTAGCTCTTGTGCAGTTGCATCATGCGCTGAAACCAGCTGTTGCTTAGTAAGCTCATGTGATTGCACTAGTTCACGTACTTTGGCATTAGCTTCATCCCCCCCTGCATTGCGGAGCATTGTTCGAGTGACGCCAACCCCATACATCTTGGCCCTCCCATGTCCATCCCCCCCCATCACATCTCTAAACGCCTCCTCCCTATTCATTCCCTCTTGGCCATCTGTTGGCTGTGTGAGTTGTTCCATTTGCGACTACATCAAAACAGATGCACATACCCATAAACCATAAATGATCAAATACAGTTTATGATGGTTAACAACATTTGAACAACACATTAACTAGGTACATTCATATAATTCAATAGAATATAACGTACATATCTCCTTGCTGCTTCAGGCTGAGGGAATAATCCATCAGATAATGTGTAAGTTGCTTTGAACATTTGCATTCGATCTGGTTCTTGTCCATTTGGGTTTTTTTCTCTCTGGAATAATACAAATTACATTAAAATAATATACATAAGCTAGTACATCTGCATGCATTAAGGGGTAATATATGAGCGGCATGGCACACAACATACATTATATATAGAAATCATTGGGAAAAAAATTTGCTACCTCTTCCTCCCATTTACGTGCAAATGACATGGTTCCACATCGATGAATCATCTTTAATCGGGCGCGATTTGATTTATTTTGTGCACTGACTTTCTGCATACAAACACAAATTCACAGTTACAATTCTTTTCAATCATATGAACTATCGTACTAGTTAAACTACAGTACTTAACATATACACCTTAAAATTTTCGCTCCTCCAGTACTGTACAAGCATCCGCCACTGAGCCTTATCCACCCCATCATCAGTGTGCTCATATTGTTGCTCAAGTGGTCGATCATACCTATGATATGCCTTGAACAAATTGTGTTTCCATTGTTTCCAACAATCGCACGCTTTAGTAAGGACCCATCTCTGTCAAATTTTATAATAAAGTTTTTTTAGTATAATATAATCACATGACGATATATAGAAACACTAATTATCAAATTTTAAACACTCGTCAAGATAGACAAATACCTTAGTTTTGTCCGTACAGTTTTCGAATGAGAACTTTGCCTGTGACAAAAACGTAGTATTCCAATAATTATCAAGCTACGATAAGTAATATAGAAATACGATTTGGGAAAATGTGCTATGTCGTATATTATTAAACTTGCAAGACTATTACCGATATTAGCTTCCAAATAGTGTCCTTCACATCTGGTGATAACTTCGGCCATTTGCAAGGTGAAAGAGGCACCTTACTTCCATCCCGTGCTATTATACCAATTTCAGTAGATATTTTTGCTGCTGTCTTGCCGATAGGCTGTCCAAAGGCATTGCATTTCACCACCATCAATTTGATATGGTTTGGGCCTTCATATTGATGCATACCCTTGCGTTTCTTATATCGTTGTACTGCAATTCCAATAGCACCCAAAGTGAAATAAGCTATATATCATGAATATTAAAAAAAAAAAATCGATTTCCTCAAACTATGTCATATCTGGAAGAAAAAAAAATTTACACTTGCGATAAGTCAGCAAACATTACCTATACGAACAGCTTCATCCCTATGCCTTGTAGATAGGTGTCCATCCGCAATCCTCTCTAGTTGTTGTTCAACTTCATTCATATCATGGTCAGCAAGTTCTTGTTGATCTTCAGATAGCGGCTGTCCTTCTCCAGCAATAGAGGGAGTAATAGTCTCAGGGACTACAGTATCTGTTTGAGATAGTTGAGACACATGTTGTGACCTTTCCTGACTTGATATAGCTTGTGAAGTAGAAGCATGTTGTGATAAGGTTGCTCTTCGAGATTGCAACTGTCCTCTTTGAGTTAGACGCCTCATCTCTATATTATTTTAACCTGTTATAACATTCAAGATTGTACATATTCATGCATAGAAAAAATATAAGTTCAGAAAGCAACATCAAATGTATCACAGCCATAGAGCCAAATAGATTGAACCACATATATTAAACCATTGAATAAAATATAAGTATCAATCATATACTGTGCATATTGTAAAATAGCATTAAAGTTGAGATGCACAACATGTTCATCACCATCCATATTATCAAACTTCATACATTACTCTATGAACTTAGAAGACCCAACTTGCTAACACTCTATTACAACATCTTCATCACCATCCATATTATCAAACCTTCTAACAGGAACGGGCTCAGATTCAACAATTTCTTCTTCAGTGGATGTAGACGACTCTCCATTGACATCATAAAATTCTCTAGGCTTTATCTTAACAGGGACGTGCCACTCAGTTTTAACAGGATCTTGTACATAAAAGACTTGCTTCGCTTGTGAAGCGAGAATGTAGGGTTCATCCGTACATAGTAGTCGATTAAGTTTCACAATTGTGAATCCTAACTCGTCTACCTGAATGTCGCGCCTATCAACCCAATCACATCTAAATAGGACTACATGTCGCCCTCCTCCATAATCCAACTCTGTGATGTCAGTCAACACGCCATAGTACGTCACATCTTTGGTTGTGGGGGAATTGTCATTAACCGTTCCATAATTAATGCAACTTGCCGAGAGTACAACTCCACTATTTTGGGTTTTACTTCTCCTATCTGCACACTGCGTGCGATACCTACACCCATTAATAAGGTATTTTTTAAACTTGCAGTAAGAAATTGAGCGCGGGGGGGGGGGGGGGGGGGGTGTGTGTGTGTTGGGTGGCACTTTGTTCTGTTGCGCCCCATCAATAGAATGCCATCTAGTACTCTTCTCACCATGTTGTCCACACCAAACCTCAAACCATGAGTCTTGGGTTGTGTTACTTAAGTCCATTTACATCCACACGAGTGTGGTAAGCTGGATCCACATGCATCTTTACATAGGTTATCCCGTCATGTGCATCATTTGTGTGTCAATTATCCACTGTGTTTATTTTGAGCCCTGAATCATCCCAAGTGGACTTAAGCAATGAATGAAGAAATGGAGGCACTCCAAAAAAAATCCACTTGGGAGATAACTGATCAACTTCATAACAATATAAAAAATTTGGATCTTTACACTAAAATTTGCAAAACAATATAAACCTAACTGAGAGATTCTACTTCCATCTTTAGACTAAGAGCCTGTGAATTCTACAATATAAACCTAAGAGTATGTGAATTCTACAATATAAAAATATAAACAATATAAACCTAAGAGTCTGTGATTTTATTTTTACTTACCTTGTTAGAGCACAAAAACCCTTGTTAGAGCACAAAAACCCCAAATTTCTCCCACCGTGAAGTTGAAGAAGATGAAGAATGAGATGATCTTCCTGATGCAGAAGGATTCCAGGCCCCTCAGCAGGTGACGCGGCGCGGGTTCTTCCTCTCAGACCTTCTTCCTCTGAAAATCTAGGGTTCTTCCCTTCAAAACATTGTTCTTCCTCTCAGACCTTCTTCCTCTCACAGTTTCTTCCTCTGAAAATCGCGCGTTTTCCTCGCAGAGATTCTTCCTCTCAAAACACCGTGACGCGTTTTGTCTAACCTTCGTCCTCCCAAAATCGCTCTTCCAAACCTTCTTCCTCTCTCTGCGTCGTCCTCTGCAATGATTCTTCCTCAATGATTCTTCCTCTCACAGGTTCTTCTCGGTGAATCTTCCTCTCACAGGTTCTTCTTCTCGGTGATTCTTCCTCTCACAGGTTATTCTCCTCAATGATTCTTCCTCTCACAGGTTATTCTCCTCAATGATTCTTTCTCTCTCTGATTCTCAATGATTCTTCCTCTATCCCCTTCGTCCTCTGCAAGTAACCCTCTCTTCACAAAGCATATAATCCAACGCGCGGGAAACCAAATTTTTTTTCGCGCCGAGTGTTTATTTTGTGTCTTTTTTTTTTTTTTTTTTTTGTTTTCTCGATTAGGGACGGGAAAAACCCGTAGCTAGGATTTGTATAACTTAGTTACGGTTATTATACCGTGGCTAAGTAAAATTTTCGTCAATATGTTTTTTTTTCAAATATACACTTATGAACGGCATAAAACGTACCAAAGTGTTTTTATTTGTCAATCCCAAATAAGTAACAGGTGAAAAATCTCTCAGTTTGACTTTACCATCCAATTGACTCCTCGGTCAAATAAACTGCATGAAGTTCATCCAAATTCAAATGGTGCCACTTTCAGTGGTTTTAGTTCCACCTGGGTCTAATCAGAACTTTAAATAACAAATGGTTAGTTATCTATACAATATGTATGCACTTGCCAAAGAATTTCACTTCTTAATTCACATTCCAGATTCTTACTTTAAGAAGAGTATTTTGGTTTGAAATGAATTTTCCATCAAATACACATCTGCGAAGAAATCAGAGACACGGATTAGACCTATATAATAAAAGATGCACACCATTTATCAAGCAAACAAAATTACGCCCATTGACACACTGAATAGAGAGAGCGAGAAATGAAATCATACCACTTACTTCTGTAGGCTGCAGCAGTCCCTGGAAAATCGATTATCATTCCATCAATGGCTGATCCACTTCTCATGGCATATGTATTGATCTCAATTGTGGGGTTGAATGAATGTGATATGTAGTCCCATGCTTGTGATGGTAACGTGTTCTGGAATAGAAACACGTAGACAGGGAGGTTGAATGAATGTAGCTTCTACACAATATGGTTAGCACCAGTGAGTATACCATTCCTAGACACAGTTTAAATAAAATAAAGGTGTATAGCTTTATCTTCGTTGTGGCACTGCAAGCTGAAAGCTAGAGTGCTTTGAACATTTCATAAATCACATAATAAAAAAGTCAAGTCCACTAATGCAGTGACAAAGGATGAAATGGCTAATGCAGTGATACATTACCTGCAGTGCTGATATTCCTTTCTAAGAGATTCAAGTTCTGACATCAAAGCAGGGACCTGCTGAGTATCTGTGTGTGTCCTCTTGAGATCTCGAGTCAGTTGTTGAACTTAAGCAAAGAGCTCCTGTCTTGCAGTGACCAAGCTTTGAGCTTCAGAATGTGGCTGCTGTAACTCTGCATTAACAGAATCTGTTGCATGCATATCAACTTCCATCTTAGCTATCTTATCCATGATGCCCCTCATATGTTGTTCCTTATCATTCTTCATAGCACCGACTTGGGCCTGCAACCTCTGCAACTCCTGTTGTGCACCAGCAAGTTCTTGCCTCAAAGCTACATGAGTAGGTGCAAGCCGTTGGTTCTGTGTTGCAAGCTTTTCCATCTCCATATGTTGTGTAGACATCTTCTGTTCTAAGACTTCCGGGGGAGGCAACATGTCAAAATGAGGGAACGGGTCAAAAGAATTATCTACGGTAGAGAACCGTGGCTATAAAACTCATTAGCCATGACACTTTGCCGTCGCTAAGATAAAAATTTTAATATAAAATTAAAAGTTTCGCCTTGAGAGATTCGAACCCGGGTCGCCTGAGTAAAAGCCAGTTCTCCTAACCGGACTGTAAGGTAATGGGTTATTGGTGATTTTACCCAGTTTATAAATATATATCTATTTTTTATATAATTAAAAAAAAGAATTAGCTATGGTAGAGAACCGTGGCTACTGAGTTTTATTTATCAGATAAAAGAATATCAGATCAGATCAAAGAAGATTAATAAAGACCACAGAAGATCATATCAAATAAGATCAGATCAAATCAAAGAAGATCAAAGAAGATTAGATCAAAGAATATCAAAAAAGATCAAAAGAGTTCAAAGAAGTTCAAATCAAAGAAAATGAGATAAAAGAAGATCATATCAGATCAGATCAAAGAAGATCAGATCAAATAAGATCAAAGAAGATCAGATAAAGGAAGATAAAAATAAAGCTGATCAGAGAAGATCTAAGAATATTAGATCAAAGAAGATCAGATCAAATCAGATCAAAAAAATCAAAGAACATCAGATCAGATCAAATAACAGCATAGACTAATTGGTTTAAAAAAAAAATTTAACACTAAAGAGATTAGCTACGGCCAATTGCTTTTAAAAAAATATTAAACAATAAAGAGATTAGCCACGGCCAATTGGTTTAAAAAAATATTAAACAATAAAGATATTAGCGATTGCAAATTGCCGTGGCTAATTCGTTTTTCATTTTTTATATTAGCGAGGGCAACAAACCGTTGCTAATTGGTTAGCTAAAAAAAAATTAAAAACTAAAGAGATTAGCTACGGCCAATTGCCGTGCCTAATTGGTTTTTAAAAAAAAAAATAATATAAAACTCATTAGCCACGACACTTTGTCGTCGCTAAGATAAAAATTTTAATATAAAAAAAAAGTTTCATTTGCGAGATTCGAACCCGGGTCACCTGAGTAAAAGTCAGTTATCCTAACCGGACTGGAAGGTAATGGGTTATTGGTAATTTTATCCAGTTTATAAATATATATCTATTTTTTTTATATAATTAAAAAAATAAAGAATTAGCTATGGTAGAGAACCGTGGCTAACAAAAAAAAAATTGCAAACGTTAGCTACGACCCTAGTGTCGTCGCTATATTGGTTTCTTATAAATTTTTTTAAAATATGTATTCGCTACAGTATTTGGACCGTGGCTAACAATTTTTTTTTTTTTATAAACATTAGCTACGACCCTACAACCGTTGGTACGTTTTTTTATGTCCACCGTAGCTAATTAGTTTGTTATATATTTTTTTAAAAATTACGTTAGCTACGGTTATACACCCGTCGCTACGCTCTTTTCTACTTTTTTATTTTAAAAAATACATTAGCTACGGTTCTAATACCGTCGCTACGTTCTTTTATAATTACTTTGATTTTATAAAATCACACTAGCTACGGTTTGGAAACCGTCGCTACCCTCTTTTCAAAATTTTCTTTTCATTTTATAAAATCACATTAGCTACGGTACCAAAACCGTCGCTAATCTCTTTTATATTTTTTGATTTTATAAAATCACATTAGCTACGGTCCGAAAACCGTCGCTAAGCTCTTTTATAATTTTTTTTATTTTATAAAATCACACTAGCTACGGTTTGGAAACCGTCGCTACCCTCTTTTCAAAATTTATTTTTGATTTTATAAAATCACATTAGCTACGGGTTTAAAACCGTCGCTAACCTCTTTTCTATTTATTTTGATTTTATAAAATCACATTAGCTACGGTCCGACAACCGTCGCTAAGCTCTTTTATAATTTTTTTTATTTTATAAAATCACACTGCTACGGTTTGGAAACCGTCGCTACCCTCTTTTCAAAATTTATTTTTGATTTTATAAAATCACATTAGCTACGGTACCAAAACCGTCGCTAATCTCTTTTATATTTTTTTATTTTATAAAATCACATTAGCTACGGTTTGAAAACCGTCGCTAACCTCTTTTCTATTTATTTTGATTTTATAAAATCACATTAGCTACGGCCCGAAAACCGTCGCTAAGCTCTTTTATAATTTTTTTTATTTTATAAAATCTCACTAGCTACGGTTTGGAAACCGTCGCGACCCTCTTTTCAAAATTTTTTTTTGATTTTATAAAATCACATTAGCTACGGTCCGGAAACCGTCGCTAATCTCTTTTATAAATTTTTTGATTTTATAAAATCACATGTGCTACGGTTCTGAAACTGTCGCTAACCTCTTTTCTATAAAATCACAAAAAACCTTAGCTACGGTCATATTGCCGTCGCTAATTAGTTTGTTGTATTTTTTTTGACTAAAAAAATCACGTTAGATATGGTTATATGGCCGTCTCTAAGGTGTTTTCACATTTTTTTTTTTTTTAAATCACAGAAATGTTAGCTACGGCTGTTTGTCCATCGCTGATTTGTTTGTTATATATTTTTTTTAAAAATCACATTACCTACGGTTCTGGAACCATCGCTAACCTCTTTTCTATTAAATCAAAAAAAACCTTAGCTACGGTCGTATTGCCGTCGCTAATTAGTTTGTTGTATTTTTTTTGACTAAAATAATCACGTTAGATACGGTTATATGGCCGTCTCTAAGGTGTTTTCACATTTTTTTTTTTTAAAAATCACAGAAATGTTAGCTACGGCTGTTTGGCCATCGCTGATTTGTTTGTTATATTTTTTTTTAAAAAAATCACGTTAGCGACGGTGGTTAGACCGTAGCTAACAAAAAATTTTCTAAACATTAGCTACGGTGAGAATGCCGTCGTTAATGTTCGTAGTAGCGACGGGTTTTTAATTTATTTACCGAAAACCGTAGTAGAAATTTTAGCGACGGTTATTTACCGTCGCAAATCATTTAAATAGCGACGGTTTTTTAAAACCGTCGCTAATTGTCGTAGCTAATTCTGCTTTTTTTTGTAGTACATGATTCTACTTGACGTCTATATCTATGAGTCTCATCTAGAAAACGACGATGACCCATATAACAAAACTTTCGAGAGTTTTTAAGATAATGACGTGTTGTCTCCACATTGCAAGTGGGGCCATGGGCGGACCTACTAAGGGGCGAGGGGGGGCTGCCCCTCCTCAACTTTTAAAATATTTTTAGTATATATATTTTAGTCTTAAAAAATCGATTATATAATGTAGAATACAATATGTTAATTGTTTATGAAAATATTCAAACATATCTTTGTTGGTGTAGTGGTTATAGGTTAATTTATCTTTTTTTGTAAAAGACCTGAGTTCGATACTCTTTGAGTGCAATTTTTATTTTATTTTCAGTGCAATTTTATTAGTAATTGCAAACATTAAAAAATGTTTAGTTTAATAAAAAAATTATTAACATTAAATAAATTAATTGTTTTTCACAAGTGATATTAAACCCCTAACAAAAAAATATTTAAAATTAATATCTAAAATAATAACGATAGAATTCACTAAAAATATATACAATTAGCCAATTCGTATAAAATTTGAGCCTCATATAAACTATTTTTTCTTTAAAATTGTATTATGATCATATTAGATTCGCAAATTTCATAATTTTTTTAGCTTCACTTAGAACTTATCCTAATTATTTTGTGATTCTCAATTCTAGACAACCAGGCTTTATAGTCATTTTTTGGTCAGGTTTTAAGTTTTTTACATTTCTATCTCTTCTATAGATAATGTTTGTGATTGTATTTTAAAGAGAATGGGTAAATGTGTAAAAATGCTCTAGCCTGACAAAAAAATGACTTTAAAGTCTGGCTGCCTAGACAAACTCTTTTGTGATATTAGTTATATATTCTAGTTATTATGCTTGTTTGCTCTTTGCTATGGTTATCAATAGTGACCTTATTTTGGCTTAAAATTGACTACACTTGGATCCAATTTGATATATGCATTGTATTTTTTATAGTTGAATTTTTTTTATTAGTTACTAGCTTCAGTAAAAAAAAATTGGTTTTATCATTGATAACTACTATTGTTTCATTTGTATAAAGGTTCTGGGGTCCTTAAAACCCAGCTCGCTTTCCAAAAAAAAAAAAATATATATATATATATATATATATATATATATATATTTTTTTTTTTTTTTTTTTTTCCATTTCGCCCCCCCTCGACTAAAATCCTGGGTCCGCCCCTGAGTGGGCCATGCATACTTGCCTTTTGTGCTCCACCCAGACAAGTTTGCATATGCAGGAAAGTCATTAATTGTCCATAAGATAGCTGCACGCATCACAAAATTTTCTTGCCTTGATGCATCGTATGTTAGACGCCCAACATCTCATAATTCCTTCAACTCATCAATCAATGGCTGTAAATATACATCAATATCATTGCCTGGAGCACGAGGTCCAGGAATAAGCAAAGACATCATAAAGAAAGGTTGCTTCATACACATCCATTGCGGTAGATTATATGGAATTAAGACAACTGGCCACGTGCTGTGTGCAATACTAAGAGTTCCAAATGGGTTAAAGCCATCACTTGCCAATCCTAACCTGACATTTCGACCATCGACAGCAAAGTCTGGAAATTGATTATCGAGATGTCGCCAAGCCATAGAATCAGCAGGATGCCGTAGGATATCATCCCGTGCTCGTGAGTCTGCATGCCAACGCATGCTTGATACTGTCTTAGATGACATAAATAGCCTCTGTAACCTTGGAATAAGTGGAAAATGCCACATTGTCTTAGCAGCTACCCCACGTCTCTTACTAGTAAGTACATTAGACCCATCATCTGCTTGTTTCCACCTAGATAAGTGGCATATAGAACAATCCCACCATGAACAAACAAATAGCACACTATAAGGATGTCAAACACACAATGAAAATAAAAAGTCAGATCCAATTTCTTATAAAACAAAACACAATTGAATCAACACGTAAATGAAGAAATAAAACTGATTTGGGGACAAAACCTCGCGAAGAGGAAAGAACAGGAGCCGACCAACCCCTGATCAGTGAATGCCATTTGAAAACCCTAAAATTCCTTCAAGAATGGCCTCATGGGGTTGTTGAAAACTGTGGATTCTTTGTGGGTTTTAATGTTTTGTTTTGCTAAAAAAAGGGGGAAAAAATCTACACAGGTTTGAAGAAAAAAAATAAGAAGATCGAGGACATCTAAATAAGAAGAAGGATCTTACCTAAAAATTTACGGTCACAAAACCGTCGCTAAACTCTTTTGCAAAATTTTTTTTAAAAAAAATCACATTTGCTACGGGCTAGAAGCCGTCGCTAAGGTGTTTTCATATATTTTTTTTAAAAAATAACAGAAATATAAAAATCACATTTGCTACGGTCTAGAAGCCGTCGCTAAGGTGTTTTCATATATTTTTTTTTTAAAAAAATCACAGAAATATTAGCTACGGCTGAAAGGTCGTCGCTAATGTGTTTGTTATATTTTTTTTAAAAAATCACTTTAGCTACGGTTCCAAAACCGTCGCTAAACTCTTTTGCAAATTTTTTTTTTAAATTCACATTAGCTACAGTTATGGAGCCGTCGCTAAGTTGTTTTTCATAAATTTTTTTTAAAAAATCACAGAAATAATAGCTACGGCTGGAAGGCCGTCGCTAATGTGTTTGTTATATTTAAAAAAAAAATCAATTTAGCGACGGTGTTTCAACCGTAGCTAACAAAAAAATTTTCAAACATTAGCTACAGTGAAAAGGCCGTCGCTAAGGTTTGCATTGCCGACGGTTCTAAACCGTCGCACACAGGTTAGCGACGGTTATATTAATTTATATATCTAAAACCGTAGCAGAAATTTTAGTGACGGTTTTGTGCCGTCGCTAACCGTTTAAATAGCGACGGTTTTAAAAAACCGTCGCTAATTTCCGTTGCTAAATTTGCGTTTTTTTGTAGTGTAGAAAACCTTAAATTAGGTAGGCAAATTTAATAAGTTGATGTGAAATACTGAAAAAATAAAGATTTCACTAAGCGAGCGTGAAATGTTTTACAAAGTAACTAAAAATTGTTTCTATCATATCTGAGTTGAATATGCTACAACATCATTAAAAGTGTTAGATGAAATTCTAATGAAGTGATGGTGATATGTGTCTAATTAAAATTGTTTCTATGATATCTGAGTTGAATATATATGCTCAACATCATTATAGTATGTGCTTG
Source organism: Berberis vulgaris (assembly GCA_963556465.1). Taxonomy (NCBI): domain Eukaryota; kingdom Viridiplantae; phylum Streptophyta; class Magnoliopsida; order Ranunculales; family Berberidaceae; genus Berberis; species Berberis vulgaris. The sequence continues at coordinate 112,399,750 of OY747124.1, forward strand.
CCCTAATGAAAGCTCGAGAGCATTGAGACAACAAAACAAATTTATGTAAATTTGATAAAAAAAATAAAATAGGGAAAATGTTTCTCTGAAACCTTATATATTTAACCGTATGTGTCTAGCAATGTAATGCTCTAATTAAACAACTCAAATTGTTAAGCTTGGAGTTTCGGGTCTCTTGTTGAAGGTTTTAATGAGCTAGAACCTCCACAATGCCACAAGTCCCCCAATTTTTTTTGATTAGAAAATATCCAAAGATGCGGTCGAAATCTTTCTCAATTCACGACATCTATATTGTCTCAGCTAGCCAGATCTTGACTGAATTGGCGACCGTCATAGAACAATCCAACGCTCAACTGCTTTAGCTAGCCAACTCTTGATATCCACACTATTATGAGCTCTCATTGAATAAACGTATGTGTGGTTTGTGCTTGAAACATTTTGACGTGCCAATGCTAAATATGTGGGAGATGTGGGACATGTCTTGGATCCCCTTCACTACAATATAGGAAATCTTGAATGTCTCGACAAAACAATTGTAAGAAATTCGAACATTTACTAGCTAGATTCTAAGCCATGGACCTAGAACAACATGTCCTTTGTAAGACTTTAATCTTCCTTATTTGATGTATACACTTGATAAATTTAACAAACAACAAGAACATAGTAAAGCTATGAAAATTCTGGAAACACAAACAAAGCTCACAACTAAATGAGTATGCTTCTTTTAGCTAGCGAAACAAGCAAATTTTACCACTCGTACAAACTACCTCGCAAAGCACCATCCCGATGATATGTTTCTCACTCTAGATTGGTTCTAACACCTTCCAAATGCTCTCTTATATGATGCAATTTAGTGATGACTTCTCCAATGTTCTTACGCTCAGCAGGGGATCCCGAAGAACATTCCACTCCCAGTCTTATTGCTGAAATCAAACACTTCTGCACTGTAGTCCCTTGACTGCTCTGGTTTGCAATGTTGATGGCTTCGTCAGTGATTTCTAATAATATGGTTGGATCCACAATGCTCCCAACTCGTTCAGGTAAAGCTATTTTTGCGAAACTATGAAGATTTTGTCCATTTTGAAACATGTCATCTGTCGGTTTCTTCCCAGTAAACAACTCTAACAACAATATCCCATAACTGTAAATGTCTCCTTGCATGGACACTTGACCACCCAATCCATATTCTGCATTTTATAAAAAATTTAAATCTCTAAACATGTAATTTAAGCACTTTAGATGTGAAGAAATCAAATATAAATTTGACATAGACCATTTATATATGCATTTATTGTTCAATAAAATAAAAAGGTGAAAATGATTGTCATAGAAAACCTTAAATTTGGTAGGCAAATTTAATAAGTTGATATGAAATACTGAAAAAATAAAGATTTCACTCAGCGAGCGTGAAATGTTTTACAAAGTAACTAAAAATTGTTTCTATCATATCTGAGTTGAATATGCTACAACATCATTAGAAATGTCAGATGAAATGCTAACGAAGTGATGGTGATATGTAATAAGTTATGAATGTTGACTACAAAAGAAGAAAATATCGTTTTCACATGAAATGAAAAACCTAATAACCAAGGGTTAAAGAAACATATCATATGCATAAGATTCTTACCTGGAGCAATATAGCCAATTGATCCCTTTATTGCAAGAGAACTATCTTGGCTTTGCAAAGAATTGTAACTATTGTTTGAGAGAATCTTTGCTAAACCAAAATCAGCCACACGAGCTATCATATCATGATCGAGGAGAATATTGCTCGGCTTTAGATCACAATGGACAATTGTCGATTGGCAATGGTTGTGAAGATAGTCCAACACAGAAGCAACATCAATAGCTATGTTCATCCTTTGTAGGAAGTTCAAGCTCTTCAACTCATCTTGTCTGTTTTTCTTTGGATGTAACCACTCCTCTAAACTTCCATTGGGTATGAATTCAAAAACTAGTGCTTTGAAATCATTCCCTCGAAAGTCAATTCCCGAACAAGTTGTGATGATTTTGAGGAGATTTCTATGTCGAAGATTTTTCAAGGCATTGCATTCAGACAAGAAACTCTTAAAAGCCCCATGTTGTTGAAGATTTATTACCTTAACTGCAACAATTGCTTCGGAAAGAATTGCTTTATACACTGAACCAAAGCTTCCAATACCAATTAAATTGTCAATTGAAAATCCGTTAGTTGCCTCGAGAAGCTCCGCATAACTAATCCTTGTGAATTGATTAATAATTAATGACTCTGAAGTAGGCTTTGTTTTTGATACTCTTTTTCGATAGCACACGCAAATTAAGCTCAATAGTACAACCAAACAGATGCTTACAACAACCACAAGCATAACCACTTTGAGAAATTGTGACGTTCCAGCCTTGTTGTGACTCTGGCATGAAGGCAATTTGAGCTCCACAACACCTCCGCAAAGCTTATTATTTCCTGTAAGTGAAACCGCAGTTGCATTGACAAAGACACCAACCTTTGGAACTGAACCCTCGAAGTCATTATAAGACAGATCCAACTGAATTAGAGAAGTAAAATTCTCCAAATATGGTGGAATCTCCCCTGATAACTTATTGTGAGAAAAATTGAGTTGTTTTATACCTTTCAAAGCACTCAAAGACTGAGGAATACTTTCTGTAAACAAGTTTTGGCCAATAGAAAAGTACTCCAACGTCAAACATCTACCCAACGTGGTTGGTATACTTCCAGAAAGTTGGTTACCCGAGAGGTTCAAGATCACAAGATTGGTCAAGTTACCAACCTCTGATGCTAAGGGACCACTCAATGCATTGTTAGATAGGTCGAGGATGTACCAAAGAGATGGAAGATGAAGAAGTTCTTTCGGTATGGTGCCACCAAGTATATTATCAGAGAGATCAAGTGTCGTTAAACTTTGGCAGTTACCAAGACTAGGAGGTATTTTTCCATGTAGCTTGTTTCCCCACAAGCTTAGAACGGTTAATTTAGTTGAATTATGACTGAAAGAATCTGGAATTTGTACAGAGAATTCATTGACATGCAAATACAGTCGGACCATTTGTGGAAATACGCCAATGAGTTTGGAGATATCACCTATAAGATTATTGTTATTTATTGAAAGGATGCTCAAATTCACAAGGTTTCCAATTGAAGTTGGGATACTTCCATAGATTTGATTTTGATCTAATTGTAGATTTGTAAGTTTGGTGGAGAGATTTCCTATTGAGTTAGGAATTGACCCTTTGAAAGAATTATTGTAAAAAATATAACTCTTTTAAATTGGTGCAATTGGTTAAAGAAGTGATAAATTGCAAGTCACCTCCTAGTTGATTTGAATTAAGATGTAGTCTACTAAGACCTTGAAGCATTCCTAGGTTTTTTGGAACATGTCCTGTGAATTGGTTTTTATTAAGTGTTAACCATTCAAGTCTTGAAGCATTGGGAAATGATAATGGGATGAGACTTTTAAGTTTATTGTCTCCCACTAAAAAATGTTTGAGATTGGGAAGTCTAAGGCCAATATCTGAAGGAAGACTTCCATCTATTTGGTTACCAACAATTGAGAAACGCGTGATATGTGAGAGATTGTAAAGACAAGAAGGAACTTTGCCAGATAAATTGTTTCCAAAAACACCAAACTGTTCTATGTTTCTCATGTGGCAAAGATCATCTGGAATGTTTCCTGTCAAACCATTTTGTCCAATAATAAGAACAGTAAGAGAGGTGAGATTTCCTAGCAAAGATGGAATGTTTCCTTTGAGTTCATTAGCTCGAAGTTGCAATGAATTAAGCTTTGTTAGAGAGGCAAGCTCGATTGGAATCCCCCCTGAGAGATGGTTGAATTGTAAATCAATTACGTGAAGTTTAGAGCAATGAGTAAGATTGGTAGAAATTTCATGATCAAAGGAATTGTGAGCTAGAGAAAGGACCTCTAATCTGGACAATCGACCAATTTCTTGGGGTATTGGACCATGAAAATAATTCTCGCCAAGCCTAATTTCTCGAAGAAATGAGAGGTTTCCTATGTGGGGGGAGAGCGTACCTTCAAGCCTTTTTTATTCCAAATCTAGGACTGTGACCCTGTCACGATGGCGACGACTGCATGTGACCCCCGTCCAGTTACAGTAGTGGATGGAGTCGTTCCATGAATTCAATGCCTTGAGTGGATCATCGTTAATCTTTGCTTTCAAGGCAAGTAATGCCAGATGATCTGGTGCAGCATTGACGTTGGAGAAGACAATTGTAGTGCGTGAACTGACTTTGCTCCATAGCAACAGTATGAGCACCAAGATTGGAAAGCGAGACCAACTCATCATTGTTCTTCAGGAAAAGCAATTTACAACGAAGGAAGAGACTTGAAGAAAAACATAAATCGATCATTTGATATATATATACTATAGTGTGCAAGACAGACTTCTGCACATAGGACCAAATTAGTAGTGTCGAAACAACTTGACTTGGTATACTTCGGGACATGCTAAACAATAATTTTTGATGATCAAATTGATTAGTAAAACCAGGTTCTAATTGGCCACAGTCTTCCGAGTCAAGAAGCATGGACGTATTCAGACTTGTGTGACCATTATAAAGTTAAGTGCTCTGCTAAGTCGTCTTCAATTGTTACCTGTGCAGGTTGTTGATACAGTTGAAGTAGTGGACTATATCTTGACAAAGGAATGCAGTTGATCAGTGTCAATATTTTGTCGAATAATTCTTATTAGATTCGATCAATCTTTTTTTGTAAACTTGGTATCGTTGGGCTGATTCCGCTAGATTTGTATATTTCAAGAAACGGCAATTATCAATCATTTTTCCAATTGTTCTCTTTTTATATTTTAGTCTTTGTCAAATGTCTAACATTTCAAGAGACGGCAATCATCAATCAATTTTCTAATTATTTTCTTTTTATATTTTGGTCTTTGTTTTTAAGTTGATTTTTTATTTATTTATGTCATTGCAAGACTAATTTTGTACTCAATCAATTGTATGCATGCTTCCACTAAGCTGCCTAAATTGTCCATATTCATTTTTTCCACTAGACTGATTTCTTATTTAAACCATCCTTTGGACCACATGGGAGATTATCTTTCTTGCTAATGATGTGTTTATATGCTCATTTTCAAGTCTCTACGAACTAGATTTTCATATAAGTGTTTGGGCATACTTTAAGTCATACATAACCACTTAATCTTCAATTTTAGGCCGTATGGCATCCCATATTTTGACGAAAATAAATAATAATATACTCATTTGTGAAGAAATGTACGATGAAACTCAAAATAAAGATGAAAAGATAAGCTTAAAGGCCCAATTTTTATTTTATTTTTATGAATTAACATGTTTGGGTTATGGTTCTAACCGCACAGCTTGTCGAATCTTTGGTCACTTTACCCATGTTAATACCACTTTTTAATTTAATTTTTCTTAGACAAAAAATAAAAACAAAAAACTATAGGGTGTTTGTATTTTATTCTGAATAGAGTCGCAAGTCTTAATAAGAAGTGAGACAACCATATTTAGGGTGTTTGTTTTTAGTTCTGATTAGAAGTTGAACTTCTTATTGGAGTAAGTAATAGGAAGCTGCTGATCACTTAAAACTGAGAGAGTGTCTATTTTGGTTTCTGAATAGAGCCAGAAGTCTTAATAAGAAGTGAGACACTTTGTTTAGAATGTTAGTTTTTAGTTTTGATCGGAGGTTGAAGTTTTGATTGGAATAAACACTCCCATGGTGCAGATCACTTAGCACTGAATTTTTAATGAAAATTTATTTCAATAATAACCTCATAATAAATTCATAATGAGTGCTACTACCCTCTCTTCTACAAATCATCCCCTCTTATTTCCACATTCTCTTTATCATGTGAGAAATGTTGCCACCGCTGCCACCACCCTCCCTGGCCTCCCCTCCTCCTCTTGCATCTATTCCTATTCTTCTTTCTCTTCTTCTCTATTGAAAATTATACGAGGAATGAATAAAGATATATGGTGGTTTCTGGTAGTGGTGGAAAGTGGTCTCAATGGTATTTGGATGAAAGAAAACAAGTGGAAAAGGGGGTTAATGTTGATGGTTTATAGTGGGCGGTAAGAGTTATGGTGGTGGGAAAAAATGGACTTCAAGTCAGCACCTAAAAACAAACACAATTTTATTTTACATTTTTCAATCAGCAGCTCATTCAAAAGCAAAACAAATAGTTCATTCAGAACTAACTCCAGTTAGAAATTAGCTTCTAACCACTTAAAAAAAATCACCCTCTGAATGCTTAATGAAAATTCATTCAAATAATAACCTCACAATAAATTTGTAATAACTACTGTGCTACCCATCTTCTCTACCATCCATCTCTTCTCTACCTCTTTGTTGCGGGCTTAACTGGCCTAAATAAATAGGCAAATTTGACCCACTTGTAATAACTGCAAGTGCACAGTGTCTAACTGGTAAACAACGGCAAGTACGGGTCGATCCCACGAGGAAAGTGGATGCAAATGAATTTAATAATTTAATTAAACTAATTTGGAGAAAATGAGGGTTACAACAATCAAAATATCTAAACTAAAAATAAATTAAAAATAATAAAAATAAAAGATAGATGTTGTGGGGTTTGGACTCACCAATGAATTAGCAAAAATATTAAAATCTAAATTACTGAAATTATAAACGAGAAGCTTTAGGGATGAGGATCCCTTGCTTACACCGAAGATGTGATCATTAAAATTCAATTCCAATCATATCAGTTTCTGTCAAACATGAACAATTTATTTCAAGCAAATAAACTCTTACCAAGTATTAAGTGTCTTTTTAGGGCACACTTAATCAAAGTCTAAGCTTAATAATTTTTAGCACATGCTTTGAATATTGATAAAATGTGAATCTAACTACCGAACATATCAATTTTTTAATCGAACATGAAAGGTGAAAACAATTTATCAATTTTCAGAAATAAATTGTTTATCAATTAAGCATTTAAGTCAGTAAAATAAATTATACAGCCCTTTTGGTTTGTCGCAAACTCGATGTGGTGGTACTCAGCAGATCAGCAGGTGGTCCGAACACAAATCCCGAGAAAAATGTTACAAGTGTTCTGTGGCTGCTTAGAGAGAAGCTCGAGGTGCCAATAACCAACTGATTTCGAAAATCAGTTGGTTCCCACCAAAAAAACTGCGCCGCTTTGCACCTTCGTCTCCAGCAAGTAGCGCTGCTCACGCTGCCTCGTTTCTGCTCCTCGCGAGCTCTTTCATCCTCCAACAGGGTCCGGAACCTGCAAAAGAGAGAGAGGGATGGGAGAACAGAGAGAGATGCGATGAGAACACACAAAAAAACAGAGAGAGGGATGCGAACACTGTCCTGTTTCTACTCCTCTGTATCGTGGTGGTTGTGTTGGCGGCTCGCGTTGCTCTGAGGTGGTTGTGTTGCTGAATAAGAAGATTAGGCAGAGAGCGAGATGGGAGAGAGGACGAGAACGGGTGACTGAAATAGGAGCGGTGCTCCCTGTTTTTACTCCTGTCACAACGGTTGTGTGCTAGCTGACCGTCGCTTGCGACGGTGATCGTGAGAGAGGGAGACAAGAAGGAGGCCGAGACGAAGGGAGGGCGGTGATGGCGAAGCTCGGTGGTGTGGACGGTCTGTCTGGCTCTGTCGCGAGCGGTGTACAGAGTCGTGGGAGGCTGTGAGTGTGCGAAACAGGGTATGGAGGTGGTGTCTGATGGTGGTGGCTCTGTGGTTGTTGGACGGTAGTGGTGGTTTTGTTTGATTGGGATGGTGATGAGAATCACAACATGTGAGAAAGAGGTTTTGATTTTCTGTAATGTTTTTTCTTCCCTTCTCTTCCTCCCCTTTCTCATCCATTTCTCTTATATTTGTAGAGAATGGACAAAATGAATAGAGATGAGATAAATGGATGATTCATGGAGTGAATCAAGGTAAAATCAAATCTGGATATGGGATAATTGGGAGAATATTCTTTGGGTTGGTTGGGCTTGGCATTGGGTTTGGGTTTATGGGTTTGGTTTTGGATTTATGGGTTTGGTTTTGGGTTTAAGGGTTTGATTTTGGGTTTGGTTTTGAGTTTAGGTTATGGGCTTAGGCTATTCTCACCTCCACTTCCTCTGAAGTCACCGTCTGGGATTGTTCATTGCATTTTTCTCTGATTTCTTCGTTACAGCTCCAAATTCTACAAAAACACAAAAATTTAATAATTAATCTAAAATAAGATAAAAATAAGGATTAACAAAAATATAATAAGAGGTAATAATGTTATAATTATGTGATTATCACTCCTCTCTATCACGAGCAGTATCGTCGCCACCACCTTCCCTTCCTTTTTTTTTTTTTTTTTTTTTTTTTTTCTATCTTGAGATTGTATGAGGAATGGAAAGGGATATATGATTGTTTTGTGGTAATGGAAGGGAGATCATAGTGTTTGAAGGAGAGGAGAGTCCCCAAAATCAAAATCTAATGAAAAGGCATAGTGTTGTGTTACTATGAACCCACCTTAACCCAATAGTTTTCATAACTAATTTTCTGTCTAAGAAATATAACCCTAGGAATAGAAAACAAGGAAAATAAACCCTCTTAACCTTGACTGTTGACCAAGCTCGACTACTGACTGTAGTTGATTGTGGTTAGTCTTGAGTGTTGATCTGAGTTTGACTGTGTAAGTTATGATTATTGGACCGAGTGGTCCATTGACCAGGTCTTCACTGAGCTCTGATTTATTTTGATCAAGTCTAAAGTGCAAACCGTAACTCCGATTTCGACATATTTCACAGTTGCAATTTTCGTGTCGAGATCTATTAAATGAAATTGTTATTTTACAAGTACGGTAAATTTATATTTTTACCCTTCAAAGTTAATATGCCTCAATATGCATGTTTTTGATCTCTGACTATGTTTTGTTCATGATTTGAATTATGAATTTCTTGAATAGTGACATGTATGCATATCGGAACTTGTTTATCTATGTAGAAATTAGTTTTTGTGGGCTTTTTTATTTATGAGAAATGTTTGTGCCTGAGAGCATCTCCAATGCCAAAAATCACTTTTATTCCTAGAGTTAAATAGAAAACAAAAGAGAATATGAAGATATTTAATGGTGTGGTGGAGATCTAAACACAAACAACGATGTTTTTAGTGTTAATCCATAACTTTTCTGAAAATTTCAGTTCAATCAAATTAGTAAACATTTTTACCGTAATTTTTAGCTAAATGAAATTTGACTGGATCCTAAACTAAAGTGACATTAAAAGCCCAAATTAATCATTTTATCCCAACCCCACTTTTTTAATTAACCTTTTAGCCCCGAAATCTAATGCAGAACCTAAATCAGATCCACCCGACATCAAATCTTTGTCTATTTTTCTTCATCAAATCTCGAGTGGCAACAAGAGCAGAACACTGCAGATGCTCCTTTCATAAACTGTAAAAGCTTAGAGGAAATGGGAAAAGGTGAACATTTTTTGGCACCATGATATCCCAAATGATCATTGGTCGTTGTCCTTGCTCCTAAATACAATTTGACAAGCATGTAGTCTTGGTATTTTACCTAAATGCCGTCTTTGGAATATTTCAGAATTCTTGTCATTTCTATGTAGGTATTGACAAGCATGTAGTCTTGGTATTTTACCTAAATACCGTCTTTGGGATATTTCAGAATTCTTGTCATTTCTATGTAGGTAACCTTGATCCGTACTTACAGAAAATTAGGATGGTGCTCGGCCTGCATTACTCAATGCATGATCTCAATAAGTTGAATGCGATACTAATATATTTTTTCAGGCAGAACATCCTTGGTTCTCTATTTTGACGAGGACGGGGTTTTCAATGGAAAAGATAACCATGTGAAATTTCCAGCAGATTTAGCAAGTTGATATGTTTAATTCTTCAATTTTAATTGATGATCTTCATAATACATTCATATAAAGTTCACTGCTAAGTCATCAGCAATTGTTACCTCTGCAGGTTGTTGATACAGTTAAAGAAGTGGTGGACTATATCTAGACCAAGGAATGCCATTGATCAGTCCCAATATTAATTTGTCAAAGAATTCTTATTATATTTGATGAATCAATTTTTGAAAACTTGGTATTGTTGGACAGTTTCTGCCAACTCTCTATCATTTCAAGCGACGGCAATTATCAATCAATTTTATAATTGTTTTCTTTTTATGTTTTGGTGTTTGGTTTTTAGTTGATTGACTGTACGTGTATAAATTTTAGTTGATTTAAGTCTTTATTTTTTAGTTGATTGTTTTCTATGCATGCTTCCATTAAGCTTTTGCATACATACGTTTTTGCCTAAACTGTGTATACATATTTCCATCAGGCTTATGATTTACAGGTGGATACAAAATTTGACCACTTAGATGTACTCTATACGGCCGTCTGAACCACATGGGAGACTATCTTTGTTACTAATGAGGTGTTTATATGCTGACATTCAAGTCTACCAACTATGAGTGTTGGGGCATACTTACAACCACTTGTAAGTGATGCATGCAAACATATATATATTGGATTGAATACTTCTAATTCCTCTTCAATTTTAGGCCATATGGCATCCCATATTTTGACGAAATTAAGTAGTAATATACTCATTTGTCAAGAAACTTACGATGAACTCCAAATAAATCTTGTAGATTGAAAATCTGGAATTTATTCGATGAGTACGGAATCAACTGTACTGAAAAAAATATGGTACTATGGTCAGCTTGAAGGATCCTAAAATTGAAAGCGGAAAAGTGAGTGGTCTATAACCAACCCCAAGAGAAGAGCGTACCACACTCTCTCTGCTGAAATACCCTGTCTATTTTTTTAGCAGACCCTAAACCATATGCACCAAATAGCAAGCCTCGACTCCCAAGGAATCTGTCATGAACCTGGTGGACGATAATATCCTATTCCACCAGGAACTTACAAGAATAATAATAATATTGGTGAATCTGTCATCATATAAACATAGTAAGAGTTTAGCTCCTAGGTTTGATCGATGTAATCCCTTAACACCGATTATAATTATTCCCATATTATTATTATTCTTGTAAGTTCATGGTGGAATAGGATATCGTCTGCCAGGTTCATGACCGGTGGGTATAAAACCCAAGACGTGGAGATTAAACCACCACAATCTTAACTATCCAATCAGACTATTGTTAACTTTTTAGCAAATCCTTTCTCACACATTCAAAAATGATTTTTGAATTTTTTTTGGCTTTTTCTTATTGAAAATTTTCAAAAACGAATTTTTTGTTGAAGCGAAAGAGAAGAAGTAGAAGAGAAAATATGAGATTTCCCAGAACTCACACTCATTTCGTCATCATTCAACGCCCCACTTCTTCCTGTTCGTCACCATCATCCGTCACATTGATATCAAACCAAAGCAGACCCGCACACACTTGTCATAATTGAGTTCTCTCACATGACGTTTTTGTTTTAGTAGCACGCGCTTGTCATAATTGAGTTCTCTCATATCCTAAATTTATCTAAATATCACACTAGAACACCACCAAATTTTAGAAAACATTTGGAGCTCAAATGATTGCATGTGAGAGAGACACTCGACTACTTCAGATTACTTCACAGTTCACATGATAACTTCAGTTTACAATATTAATAATATGGCGCCTGATAGTTTAACAGCTTCAGTTTTGTTCTCAAAGTTTTAGGTGGGGATATTCAATTCGGGATTTGAATGGACTCTGAAGAATTTTAAATCTCGTAGATTTTAAAATGTTTCAAATAATTTTACAAAATTCACTGAATTTTGATAAATTTTAAATGATTGGATTTTGTAGATTTTATAAAAGGTTTGTTATGAATTTTTATGGATTCTTATAAATTCAAAGGATTTTTATAAATATGTTATTAGTCATAGAAAACAATGAAAGAACATCACCTACATTGTTATCCATGCCAACACAAATCATTAAATATCTCTCAAAACATCAGTTAAACAATTGTTTGTACGTTACGAGAATTTTACTTCAAATTAAAAAAAAATTCAAATACATTGAAGATGGTCCAAAAGTAATACAAATAACTATTTTACTTCAAATTGTTATCTTTGCCAATGTCACCTCTCCTCCCGTCTTCTTCTTCTTCAATCGCTACTATCACCACGCTATCGCCACCACTCCTCCCCCCCCCCCCCTTCTTCTTCAATCACCACCGCCACCTCTCATCCCACCTCCACCCATTTTCATCTTCTTATTCTCAACCTCCTCCCCCTCACCTCTTCTTCTTCTCTGTTCTTTTTTCTTCTACTTCTTCTCCTCATCCTCCACTTTTTTTCTCTCTGTTTTTTTTTTTTTTCTTTTTCTCCTATCTTTTTTTCCTTTTCTTTTTTTCCTTTTTGCCCTCGCGAAGGTTCTGGCAAGTGAGGAACCTCTACTCGTAGGAACCTCCGCAAGAGCGAAGAAGGAAAAAATGGGAAAAGAAGAAGAGATGAGAAAAAAATAGAAGAAAAAAAAGTAGAAGAAGAAATCAGAAGGAAAAAAAAAAGAACAAAAAAAAATGAAGAGAGAACAAGAATAAGCAAAAATAAGAGGAAGGGAATGAAAAGAAAAAGAAGAATAATAACAAAAGAGAAGAACAAGAACAAAGGAGAAGATGAACTGCGAGTGGTGGTGCAGCCAGCGGTGGTAGGGCATGGTTGTGTGGCCAAAAGTTGTGGGACGATGAGGTGGTGCTACTCTTGTGAAAAGATAAGAGAAGGAAAGTTGGTGGTGTCCTTCAGCCGATCACAAAAAAATGAGATGTTGGCGTCCTTCAGCGAAAATGGTGGTGTTATTTAATAATGGCCAATACAAATTCGTTGAAATATGAGGGGGGAATGTTGGATTTGGAATAACGTTTGTTATATATACTTTACACTCACAAATCCTTCAAAATCCACAACTTTAACAAATCCATTAAAATCCACTACTTGAATAGTTGAATACCCTGTGATTTTGGTGGACTTTTCAAAAGCATAAATTGAATACCCATTGATTTTGATGGATTTTACAACAATCCTCTAAAATTGGTATTTGAATACCCCTGAATTTTAATAGATTTTAAAATTCTTCACAATCCATTAAAATTCGTAATTTAATACCAACCCCTAGTTTGTTTGTACGTAGTTTTTCGTTGGAAACACTTATTCAAAGAACTTCACATGATAATTGTATTGTGCTCGGGGGTGAAGAAGCGAAGCCCCTCAGCACCACCACTACACGATATGTCTCGAGCAACGATATTATCCTCAATTTAGACACCGCCCGGGTATTATTTTTTTTTTAATTTTTTTTTAATTTTTATTTTTTACAAACTGAACTCAACTTTTCAAATGCTCCCAAAAGGCCTCGTCACTTATTAAGACATATTTAATCACTTATATTCCTCACAGGATGTTGGTCACTACTCGATATGGGACTATGTTGAGCCAACATCTCCAACAAATTGCATGGCTAACACTTTATGATATGGAATTGGTAGGTGTCTAAGAGTTGATCCTTACTAACAAAGGCGTTATGTGTTAGTTTGAATGGACCTCACACCTTGCGAATAGGCCGCCTTGATACGCCGCCTCTTCATTTCTGAGTTCTAAAACCTCACCTTGACGCCTCACTACCCCAATTTATACTCTGCTTCATGAACTTGGATAACCTCCACTTCAGGAATCTTCAATGCCTCAACATAACACTCGTACCAAATTAAACATCTCTTTTGTAAGACTTGAATCATACGTTATTTTATATAGGAAGTATCCCTTAATAAAAATTTAATGAACAACAAGAACATAGTAAATTTATGACAATTCTATAAATATAAACAAATTTCACAACAAATAAGTGACAATGCTTCTTTTAGCTAGCAAAACAAACAAATTTTACCACTCATATAAGCAACCGAGCAATGTACCATACCAATGGTCTGTTTCTCACTCTAGATGGATTCTAACACCTTGCAAATGGTCTCTTATATGATGCAATTCAGTGAAAACTTCTTCAATGTTCTTGCGTTCAACATGGGATCTCGAAGAACAGGCTACTCTTCTTACCGCTGATGCCAAACAATTTGGCACTCTAGTCCTTTGACTACTCAGGTTTGCAATGCCGACAGCTTCATCAATGATTTCTAATAACATGGTTGGATTCACAATGCACCCAACTCATTCAGGTAAAGTTGTTTTTGCGAAACTATGAAGATTTTGTCCATTTTGAAACATGTCATCTGTCAGTATCTTTCCAGTAAACAACTCCAACAACAATATTCCATAACTGTAAATGTCTCCGTGCATGGACACTTAACCACCCAATTCATATTCTGCATTTTATAAAAAATTTATACCTCTAAACATGTAATTTAAGCACTTTAGATGTGAAGAAATCAAATAGAATTTGACATAGACCATTTATTGTTCAATAAAATAAAAGGTGAAAATGATTGTCATAGAAAACCTTAAATTAGGTAGGCAAATTTAATAAGTTGATGTGAAATACTGAAAAAATAAAGATTTCACTAAAAATTGTTTCTATCATATCTGAGTTGAATATGCTACAACATCATTAAAAGTGTCAGATGAAATGCTAATGAAGTGATGGTGATATGTCTAATTAAAATTGTTTCTATCATATCTGAGTTGAATATGCTCAACATCATTATAGTATGTGCTTGCCCTAATGAAAGCTCGAGAGCATTGAGACTACAAAACAAGTTTATGTAAATTTGATAAAAAAAAAATAAAATAGGGAAAATGTTTCTCTGAAACCTTATATATTTAACCGTATGTGTCTAGCAATTTAATGCTCTAATTAAACAACTCAAATTGTTAAGCTTGGAGTTTCGGGTCTCTTGTTGAAGGTTTTAATGAGCTAGAACCTCCACAATGCCACGAGTCCCCCAATTTTTTTTGATTAGAAAATATCCAAAGATGCGGTCGAAATCTTTCTCAATTCACGACATCTATATTGTCTCAGCTAGCCAGATCTTGACTGAATTGGCGACCGTCATAGAACAATCCAGCGCTCAACTGCCTTAGCTAGCCAACTCTTGATATCCACACTATTATGAGCTCTCATTGAATAAACGTGTGGTTTGTGCTTGAAACATTTTGACGTGCCAATGCTAAATTTGTGGGAGATGTGGGACATGTCTTGGATCCCCTTCACTACAATATAGGAAATCTTGAATGTCTCGACAAAACAATTGTAAGAAATTCGAACATTTACTAGCTAGATTCTAAGCCATGGATCAAGAACAACATGTCCTTTGTAAGACTTTAATCTTCCTTATTTGATATATACACTTGATAAATTTAACAAACAACAAGAACATGGTAAAGCTATGAAAATTCTGGAAACACAAACAAAGCTCACAACTAAATGAGTATGCTAGCTTCTTTTAGCTAGCGAAACAAACAAATTTTACCACTCGTACAAACTACCGCGCAAAGCACCATCCCGATGATATGTTTCTCACTCTAGATTGGTTCTAACACCTTCCAAATGCTCTCTTATATGATGCAATTCAGTGACGACTTCTCCAATGTTCTTACGCTCAGCAGGGGATCCCGAAGAACATTCCACTCCCAGTCTTATTGCTGAAATCAAACAATTCTGCACTCTAGTCCCTTGACTGCTCTGGTTTGCAATGTTGATGGCTTCGTCAGTGATTTCTAATAATATGGTTGGATCCACAATGCTCCCAACTCGTTCAGGTAAAGCTATTTTTGCGAAACTATGAAGATTTTGTCCATTTTGAAACATGTCATCTGTCGGTTTCTTCCCAGTAAACAACTCCAACAACAATATCCCATAACTGTAAATGTCTCCTTGCATGGACACTTGACCACCCAATCCATATTCTGCATTTTATAAAAAATTTACATCTCTAAACACGTAATTTAATCACTTTAGATGTGAAGAAATCAAATAGAAATTTGACATAGACCATTTATATATGCATTTATTGTTCAATAAAATAAAAAAGTGAAAATGATTGTCATAGAAAACCTTAAATTAGGTAGGCAAATTTAATAAGTTGATAGGAAATACTGAAAAAATAAAGATTTCACTAAGCGAGCGTGAAATGTTTTACAAAGTAACTAAAAATTGTTTCTATCATATCTGAGTTGAATATGCTACAACATCATTAGAAATGTCAGATGAAATGCTAACGAAGTGATGGTGATATGTAATCAGTTATGAATGTTGACTACAAAAGAAGAAAATATCGTTTTCACATGAAATGAAAAACCTAATAACCAAGGGTTAAAGAAACATATCATATGTATAAGATTCTTACCTGGAGCAATATAACCAATTGATCCCTTTATTGCAAGAGAACTATCTTGGCTTTGCAAAGAATTGTAAGTATTGTTTGAGAGAATCTTTGCTAAACCAAAATCAGCCACACGAGCTATCATGTCATCATCAAGGAGAACATTGCTCGGCTTTAGATCACAATGGACAATTGTTGATTGGCAATGGTTGTGAAGATAGTCCAACACAGAAGCAACATCAATAGCTATGTTCATCCTTTGTAGGAAGTTCAAGTTCTTCAACTCATCTTGTCTGTTTTTCTTTGGATGTAACCACTCCTCTAAACTTCCATTGGGCATGAATTCAAAAACTAGTGCTTTGAAATCATTCCCTCGAAAGTCGATTCCTGAACAACTTGTGATGATTTTGAGGAGATTTCTATGTCGAAGATTTTTCAAGGCATTGCATTCAGACAAGAAACTCTTAAAAGCCCCACGTTGTTGAAGATTTATTACCTTAACTGCAACAATTGCTTCGGAAATAATTGCTTTATACACTGAACCAAAGCTTCCAATACCAATTAAATTGTCAATTGAAAATCTGTTAGTTGCCTCGAGAAGCTCCGCATAACTAATCCTTGTGAATTGATTAATAATTAATGACCCTGAAGTAGGCTTTGTTTTTGATACTCTTTTTTGATAGCACACGCAAATTAAGCTCAATAGTACAACCAAGCAGATGCTTACAACAACCACAAGCATAACCACTTTGAGAAATTGTGACGTTCCAGCCTTGTTGTGACTCTGGCATGAAGGGAATTTGAACTCCACAACACCTCCGCAAAGCTTATTATTTCCTGTAAGTGAAACCGCAGTTGCATTGACAAAGACACCAACCTTTGGAACTGAACCCTCGAAGTCATTATAAGACAGATCCAACTGAATTAGAGAAGTAAAATTCTCCAAATATGGTGGAATCTCCCCTGATAACTTATTGTGAGAAAAATTGAGTTGTTTTATACCTTTCAAAGCACTCAAAGACTGAGGAATACTTTCTGTAAACAAGTTTTGGCCAATGGAAAAGTACTCCAACGACAAACATCTACCCAACGTGGTTGGTATACTTCCAGAAAGTTGGTTACCCGAGAGGTCCAAGTTCACAAGATTGGTCAAGTTACCAACCTCTGATGTTAAGGGACCACTCAGTGCATTGTTAGATAGGTCGAGGAGGTACCAAAGAGATGGAAGATTAAGAAGTTCTTTCGGTATGGTGCCACCAAGTATATTATCAGAGAGATCAAGTGCCGTTAAACTTTGGCAGTTACCAAGACTAGGAGGTATTTTTCCATGTAGCTTGTTTCCCCACAAGCTTAGAACGGTTAATTTAGTTGAATTATGACTGAAGGAATCTGGAATTTGTACAGAGAATTCATTGTAATGCAAATACAGTCGAACCATTCGTGGAAATACGCCAATGAGTTCGGAGATATCACCTATAAGATTATTGTATCCTATTGAAAGCATGCTCAAATTCACAAGGTTTCCAATTGAAGCTGGGATACTTCCATAGATTTGATTTTGATCTAAATTTAGATCTGTAAGTTTGGTGGAGAGATTTCCTATTGAGTTAGGAATTGACCCTTTGAAAGAATTATTGTTAAAATATAACTCTTTTAAATTGGTGCAATTGGTTAAAGAAGTGATAAAGTGCAAGTCACCTCCTAGTTGATTTGAATGAAGATGTAATCTACTAAGACCTTGAAGCATTCCTAGGTTTTTTGGAACATGTCCTGTGAATTGGTTTTCATCAAGTGTTAACCATTCAAGTCTTGAAGCATTGGAAAACGATAATGGGATGAGACTTTTGAGCTTATTGCGTCCCACTAAAAAATATTTGAGATTGGGAAGTGTAAGGCCAATATCTGAAGGAAGACTTCCATCTATCTGGTTACTAGCAATTGAGAAACCCATGATATGTGAGAGATTGTAAAGACAAGAAGGAACTTTGCCAGATAAATTGTTTCCAAAAACAGTAAACTGTTCTATGTTTCTCATGTGGCAAAGATCATCTGGAATGTTTCCTGTCAAAAAATTTTGTCCAATAAGAAGAACAGTAAGAGAGGAGAGGTTTCCTAGCAAAGATGGAATGTTTCCTTTGAGTTCATTAGCTACAAGTTGCAATGAATTAAGCTTTGTTAGAGAGGCAAGCTCGATTGGAATCCCCCCTGAGAGATGGTTGAATTGTAAATCAATTACGTGAAGTTTAGAGCAATGAGTAAGATTGGTAGGAATTTCATGATCAAAGGAATTGTGAGCTAGAGAAAGGACCTCTAATCTGGACAATCGACCAATTTCTTGGGGTATTGGACCATGAAAATAATTCTCGCCAAGCCTAATTTCTCGAAGAAATGAGAGGTTTCCTATGTGGGGGGAGAGCGTACCTTCAAGCCTTTTTGATTCCAAATCTAGGACTATGACCCTGTCACGATGGCGACGACTGCATGTGACCCCCGTCCAGTTACAATAGTGGATGGAGTCGTTCCATGAATTCAATGCCTTGAGTGGATCATCGTTAATCTTTGCTTTCAAGGCTAGTAATGCCAGATGATCTGGTGCAGCATTGACGTCGAAGAAAACAATTGTAGTGCGTGAACTGACGTTGCTCCATAGCAACAGCATGAGCACCAAGATTGGAAAGCGAGACCAACTCATCATTACTCTTCAGGAAAAGCAATTTACAACGAAGGAAGAGACTTGAAGAAAAACATAAATCAATCAGTTAATATATATACTATAGTGCTCCAAGTCAAGAAGCATGGACGTATTAAGACTTGTGCGACCATTATAATGTTAAGTGCTCTGCTAAGTCGTCTTCAATTGTTACCTGTGCAGGTTGTTGATACAGTTGAAGTAGTGGACTATATCTTGACAAAGGAATGCAGTTGATCAGTGTCAATATTTTGTCGAATAATTCTTATTACATTCGATCAATCAATTTTTGTAAATTTGGTATCGTTGGGCTGATTCCGCTAGATCTGAATATTAATTTCAAGAGACGGCAATTATCAATCATTTTTCCAATTGTTCTCTTTTTATATTTTAGTCTTTGCCAAGTGTCTAACAATTCAAGAGACGGCAATCATCAATCAATTTTCTAATTATTTTCTTTTTATATTTTGGTCTTTGTTTTTAAGTTGATTTTTTATTTATTTATGTCATTACAAGACTAATTTTGTAGTCAATCAATTGTATGCATGCTTCCACTAAGCTTATGCGTACCTTTTTGCCTAAATTGTCCATATTCATTTTTTCCACTAGACTGATTTCTTATTTAAACCATCCTTTGGACCACATGGGAGATTATCTATCTTGCTAATGATGTGTTTATATGCTCATTTTCAAGTCTCTACGAACTAGATTTTCATATAAGTGTTTGGGCATACTTTAAGTCATGCATAACCACTTTTAAGTAAATCTTTTAATTAATCATCAATTTTAGGCCGTATGGCATCCCATATTTTGACGAGAGTAAATAATAATATACTCATTTGTGAAGAAATGTACGATGAAACTCAAAATAAAAGTGAAAAGATAAGCTTAAAGGCCCAATTTTTTTTTATGAATTAAAATGTTTGGGTTAAGGTTCTAACCACGCAGCTTGTCAAATCTTTGGTCACTTTACCCATGTTAATACCACTTTTTAATTTAATTTTTCTTAGACAAAAAATAAAAACAAAAAACTATAGGGTGTTTGTCTTTTATTCTCAATAGAGTCACGAGACAACCATGTTTAGGGTATTTGTTTTTAGTTCTAATTAGAAGTTGAACTTATGATTGGAGTAAGCAACAGGAGGGTGCTGATCACTTAAAACTGAGAGAGTTTCTGTTTTTGCTTCTGAATAGAGTCAGAAGTTTTAATAAGAAGTGAGACACCTTGTTTAAAGTGTTTGTTTTTAGTTTTGATCGAAAGTTGAAATTCTGAATGGAGTAAGCGCCCCCATGGTGCATATCACTTAGCACATAGTGCTTAATGAAAATTATTTCAATAATAACCTCATAATAAAATCATAATGAGTGCTACTACCCTCTCCTCTACCAATCATCCCCTCTTATTTTCACATCCTCTTTATCATGTGAGAAATGTTGCCACCACCCTCCCTGGCATCCCTCCTCCTCTTGCAACTATTCCTATTCTTCTTTCTCTATTGAAAATTATATAAGGAATGAATAAAGATATATGGTGATTTCTGGTAGTGGTGGAAAGTGGTCTCAATGGTATTTGGATGAAAGAAAACAAGTGGAAAGGAGGGTTAATGTTGATGGTTTATGGTGAGCGATGAAAGTTGTGGTGGTAAGAAAAAATGGACTTCAAGTTAGTACCTAAAAACAAACACCATTTAATTTTACATATTTCAATCAGCAGCTCATTCAAAAGCAAAACAAATAGTTCATTCAGAACTTCTAACTCCAGTTAGAAATTAGCTTCTAACCACTTTAAAAAAATCACCCTCTGAGTGCTTAATGAAAATTCATTCAAATAATAACCTCACAATAAATTTGTAATAACTATTGTGCTACCCATCTTCTCCACCATCCATATCTTTTCTACCTCCTCTCTATCACACGAGTAGTATCGTCGCCACCACTTTCCCTTTTTTTTTTTTTTTTTTTTCCATCTTGAAATTGTACGAGGAATGGAGAAGGATATATGGTTATTTTGTGGTAATGGAAGGGAGATTTCCATAGTGTTTGGAAGAGAGAAAACAGGTAGAGAAGCGAGTTAATATTAGTGGTTTATAGTGGCAGGAGAGTTGTTGTGGTAAATAAAAATGTCAAAAACTTCAAATCAGCACAAAAACAATAAACACTTTTAATTTTACAGCTTCTATAATTAGCAACAACTCATTCAGAAGTGAGAGGTCGCGGGTTCAAGATTCATTAGTTAGGATTTGTGAGTTTTCGCCCAATTATTAGGAGCATATGTGCTCCGCCGTTGATAACCCTTTGAGTATTGAATGCAGCTGCTTAGATAGATTAAACCATAGCGAAGCTAAAGCGAGTCTTCGTGCAAAGTGGATTCGATAGACTGGAGCGAAAACAAGTCTCTATGCGAGATGGAGGCGACAAGAATATTAAGTGACAACAATATTGTAGTCTATGGGCCTGATTTAATTAACCCTATAGGGTTAGTCATATAGCCTTCGAACATGGATTAATAAATAAAAAAGATGAACGACCTAATTTTAAAAAAAAAGTTTATTTAGAAGCTCATTTAGAATTTTCAACTCCACTTTGAAGTTAGCTTTTAAACACTTAAAAAAATATAAACACCACCTTTAAAATAAAATAATTAATTAATTAATAAAAAAAAAAAGGAAATCACATAGAATACCCCCACAAGGTGGATCCTTGCAACTCATGAGCTCCGAAAATTCTAGCCAGCCTAGTTTGCTGGCCTTTTTTTGGTATTGTTTGAGTTTTTTTTACACTTCTACCCCTTATATAGATAGTGTTTGTACTTGTGTTTTAAAGAAGAGGGACAAAAAGTGTAAAAATACCAAAACAATGCCCAAAAAAGGTTGGCTAGAATTACGTCCTCTCTCTCTCTCTCTCGTTAACAACAA
Source organism: Berberis vulgaris (assembly GCA_963556465.1). Lineage (NCBI taxonomy): Eukaryota > Viridiplantae > Streptophyta > Magnoliopsida > Ranunculales > Berberidaceae > Berberis > Berberis vulgaris. Next base: position 112,421,591 of record OY747124.1, read on the forward strand.
CCATAGAGCAGCTACCGATGCTCCTTTCAGTAAATGTGCTGTTACTTCTTCTCTTAAAGGTTAAGATTTTTTGAGGAAACCCTTCAAGCAAAGCAACCAACTAACCGAGTCTGCAGGCAGGGAATGAACGCACGGGACACAAGAAGGAGAAGATGGATGATTACACGAGAGAGATGATGGACCTCTGTCACAAGTTAGAGGAATCACAAAAGAGATCGAAAATCAAATGGCGCCAAATCAGTAAAGCAGAGGCGCCACATGAAAATATTTGAATTTGAACTAAGGGTAATAGAGTAACTTTACATGGTCAGGTTGTTATGGATTCATCCGGGCCGAACATGTGTAATAATCTTAGGGGTTCATTTGAAATTTTGTTACTGATCACTGTAGTTAAATAGAGGTGAGGAAGAAGAGAATAGCAGAGAAGAAATTTGTAATAGAAGGGCCAGACTTGATAATCAGTCTGAGCAGTAGCTTGTTCTTTTTTTTTATGTATTCAGTAGAGATTTCTTCATTCAATTTGTCTTTCATTCTTAGCTCCAAGTCACAACTGTGACATTTGGTATCAGAGCAAGTTTCGTTCCACCAACCTGTGCAACCATGGACATCACACCAGAGGAGATAGAAGTATTCATGGAGGAGACGAATAAGAGCCAACTGGAGATAAACGGACAGCTCAAACTCTTGAAAGTCGAACTGGACAAGCTAGCACAAGCAAGGGAAGCCCTAAATAAGAGAGTTGATACCCGTTTTGAACAAAAATTTCAACTAATTCTGAACAATCAAGATGTTCCTGGATTGAGTGCGTCTCCCACCTCTCAAATCGCAAATCCAACTTTGCCACTTAATGAATCAGTCTCCCATAATCCTTGGGAGACCCTTGGTACGTTCTATCATCTCCCTAAGTTAGAATTTTCTCAAATTAATGAAAGCAACCATAATCAGTCCAAGAACATTACATATCCATCTCCTGGTGGAGATTTGGAAGGCGCACCAAAGGTGTTTGATGAAATTTCTACAATAGATGTTTCGTGGAACCCAAGGCTTACAAAGTATGCAAAGTTTGGGATTCTCGTTGACATATGCGTGAAATTTGGGTGTGTAGAAACAGTCGAGGTCCTTGCGAAATTAAACGAAGAGTATGTGTTCACTCGAACTGTTATAAATTCTGTAATTGCTCTTCATGGGCTTATAAAGGAGACTTTCAAAGAATTTGAACTAATTCAGATGCAAGGAGCGAAGACGAGGCAGATGCAAGGGATCAGTTATTTTTCTCGGACAAAGGTTAAGATGAAAGTTCGGATTGTCAAAAATGTGGCATCTCAGTCAGTGAAACAGGACTTATCAATTTCTAAACCACTTAGAGCTGCTCGATTTCAATGCAACAAGATGTTACACAAACAAAGAAGAGCTGTGTTGGAAGAAAAAAGAGCCTCAGGGGTTCGACAATTCCTCCGGATTACCAGCTCAGAGCGACGGGGTTGGAAGCACCTCATGGCGATCTATTAGCATGCATAGAAGTAGCAAAGGCCGCTGATCTAATTGCTTTTATAGCATCAGCTGATGCATTATGTGAAGAAAGCACTCTCAACTCTTATATTAACTCATTTGAAACTCAATGCCTTTCTATCTTTAGAGCACTTGGTTTAACAAGCACTGTTGTGCTGATACGTGACCTGTCCGCAGAGCTCAAGAAGAAAAATGAGATGATGATTGTGTGCGTATTCAGCCTTACATCTGAATTTCCAGAAGATTCAAAGTTTGTCCCATCAGATACAACGGATGAGATCCACCCTGCTGAACACCAAGCTGAGTATAGTCAACTTGCTTTAACAACCATTACTTTTGCTGGGATTACACAAGCTACACTTGGGGTTTTCAATGTAGGCTTCCTGATTGACTTCCTCTCTCATGCTGCAATTATTGGTTTTATTGGGAAAGCTGCCATTACGATTGCTCTTCATCAACTCAAGGGTTTTCTTGGCATAAGGAAATTCACTAAGAAAACATATAGTGTTTCCATTATACACCCAGTATGGGGTTTTGTGCATCATAAGTGGAACCGGCAGACTATACTCATAGGAGCATCATTCTTGGTTTTCCTTCTAATTTCTAAGTACATAGGAAAGAATAATAAACAATTTCTTTGGGTTGTCAATCCCTCATCATGGCATCAAGGCTATTTCACTAGTAAAAATGCAGCCAAAGGTGTCATGGCTGTTATAATAACCTTGACAAGAGCCGCAACAATTTATGATAAACCGAGCATCAGATGCAAAGTTTACAACTGCCAAGCATGGGTAGCATTTAGGGATGTTATAGCAGCCAGAAATGCAATACATCATATGCAACGCTTTGCATTTTATGATAAACTATTGCGGATACAATATGCAAAAAGGAAATTTGACTGTCTTACAAAAGCAAAGGGTACCTTTATCCCAAGAGAAAAGAAAAAGGAGAAGGAGCTAAAGGCCAAAGCAAAGTTCAAAATGCGACTTACCCGGATTGTTATACAATTCAAAGGGCAGGGTCTGAATACAGAATTGTGCTACAAAAAAAAGGAAGATCATTTCAATATTGTCCCTACATGTGCAATCAGTGGGGAAGGCATTAAAGATCTTCTATTGTTATTGGTGTTTTTAGAGCTGCCAACGCTAAGAAAGAGACTACCAGGGAAGTCAACTTCTCTTCAACAATTATACATGACTGTGATCTTGGCGCAAATTGGTGATGCAGTGAGAGCCAAACTACAGCTTCTTGGTAGACTTGTTTCACTGGAGATGGGAAAAATATTTCTGGCAGAAATTGGCGAAGTTCAAGGAGTGATCAACATGTGTCATTATGCTGTAATTATCATTGATGATGCTGACATCCAGCTAGTTTTTTATGCTTTGTTGTTGGCTTCTGTTGGCACAGCTGGTCAGTGCTACATAACCTGCATTAGGCTGCTTCTTAATGACAATATATATCAGGCTATGAAAATTCAGGTTATCAAGATGGATCAATTGATTTGGGTCACTTCAAGTTTGAATCATGAGTTACAGTTGCTTCACCCATTTACGCCATTTGTGATTGACGGATTATGGCAGCGCCTTCCTCAACCTGCCGGGAGTTGCAGCAAGGAGTCCATAGTGATATCCAAATGTTGCTTAAGGTGTATGACATTTGGAAAGAAACCACTTGGAAGGATGGCTTTCACATACATGCCATGTTTTTTTTTTCACTTCAATCCTTGAGGACAAGGATGTTTTGAAGGGGTTGGCATTGTCACAGTTAGAGGAATCACAAAAGAGATCGAAAATCAAATGGCGCCAAATCAGTAAAACAGAGGCACCAAATGAAAATATTTGAATTTGAACTAAGGGCAATAGAGTAACTTTATCTGGTCAGGTTGTTATAGATTCATTAGGGCCGAACACGTGTAATAATCTTAGGGGTTCATTTGAAATTCTCTTACAGATCAATGTAGTTAAATAAAATATAAACACCACCTTTAAAATAAAATAATTAATTAATTAATAAATAAAAAAAGGAAATCACATAGTATACCCCCACAAGGTGGATCCTTGCAACTCATGAGCTCCGAAAATTCTAGCCAACCTTGTTTGCTGACATTTTTTTGGTATTGTTTAACCGTTATAGATAGTGTTTGTACTTGTGTTTTAAAGAAAATGACAAATGTTTTAAAGAAGATGGACAAAAAGTGTAAAAAAAATACCACAAAAAATAGGTCGGCTAGAATTACGCCCTCTCTCTCTCGTTAACAACAACAACCATAGAGCAGCTGCCGATGCTCCTTTCAGTAACTGTGCTGTTATTTCTTCTCTTAAAGGTTAAGCTTTTTTGAGGAAACCCTTCAAGCAAAGCAACCATCTAACCGAGTCTGCAGGCAGGGAACGAACGCACGGGACACAAGAAGGAGAAGATGGATGATTACACGAGAGAGATGATGAACCTCAAGACCTTAGTCACTAGAACCCTCGAGAAGAAGGGTGTTCTCGCCAAGATCAGGGTAACAACAACAATCCCATTGCTTTCTTTCTTGTTAATTGTGTCATTTTTATGATTTTTGAGCTGGTGTTTGTGTTTTTGCGAAATGGGTATGAGAGATGTTTGTTGAAATTACTAAAAGATTCCTTTTTATTTATTTATTTATGTACGGTGTTTTCTTCCATCAATTCGGGCAAATGTGGGTTTTTTTTAGTAGTTGTGGATCGAATTAGGAAATGGGTATTAATTTGGGGAACGATCAAGTTGGGGATTTGAGAATGTTTTGGCTATGGGGTCGTTTAGGGGAAATAGGATTTGATTTAAAAAATTTTGGAAATTTAGGAGTAAGCTGAGGGGAGAGGAATAGAGGGTGGTAGCACAAAGCTTGAACATGATTACATTTTTAGGGAGCATCCTGATATCCCAACTTCTCATTGTTTACTCTGCCACCTCGTACAACTATTGAAGCAACACATATAGCTTTATGTGCTCTTTGCATTACTTACCTTTCATAAAAATAGCCTTGTATATTCCTCCCACGAGCACCCGATCATATAGGTTGCCTTCTAGAATACCTATGTTTAGATATATTTAACTCTAGATAATGAAAGACACGACTCTTCAAGCTCAATTAATGCATATCTGTGAGGAAGCTGGGGCTGTGCTTGATAGATTCTTGTTAAGGAAAGTTTCCTACCACATATCAGTTTGGCAGCGTGTATCAAAACTCACAAACTAACTAGTTTATAATTTGAATGGTGGTTAGACTTTTTTAAATTGAAAATGGGCGTATGTGGAAGTTCACATTAAAAGCAAAATGTGATTGGCTATTTTCAGCAACTATCATTGCTTTACATACTTTCTTGATGGTTTATGGTGAGTTGGATATCTGAACGACTCTAGCCATGCTTTATCTTTATCTTGACTTTCTAGGCCGAGCTTAGGGCAAGCGTATTTGAGGCAATTGAAGAGGAGGATCGTGTAGCAGAAAATGAGGATGACGTTCAGCCTGCATTACTTGGTAGCTGCAATGACCGTGCAAAGCAACTTCATGCTTCTCCTTCAGGTAGACCTTTGTATTCATTTAAAATAGTTTGATGCCATTCCTTTGAAAGTGTTTTTTCCCAACTTATTTGGATTTATTTATTTATGAGAAAATGCAGATGATTGATTTCATTTTGCCAAAGGCTATTAATAAATCTATTTTTTTTTATGAGAGCATAGTCCATTAAAAAGAGTGACCTCGTGATTGAACAAAGCAAACTTGGTATAAACAGGTTGCTCCAATTAGGAAAATATGAGTAAAACATCCGTCTTTAAGGACCCATTCCCCACTTCCACAACATAAACTTGATCTCCGTGTACAAAAATTGAGCTTCTCTTTTCAGTAAACACCAAACTGTGGCGATAACTAACATATCTCAGTCCCTGGGCCATTTTTCTTTGGCAGGAAAGGTTCTATGCTTCCAGAGCTCGGACTTATGATAATGCATACCCGTGTTTGTGTACTAGCTACTAGGTGTTTTAAACATTCATATAATCTCGTGTCATCTTTATCCATATCCATATCCAGGCGTCAAACCTCTAGCACTGACTTCCTAAGGTTCATTACCTTTGTGTGGAAATGATTATGCTCATTGAGCAATTGGAAACAATGGAAACCATGGAATATTATAAGGCCATTACCTTTGTGTGGAAATGATTATGCTCATTGAGCATAAAACGATGTCCACAATATAACTAATGTTTGCTAACTAGTCATTACTTTCCCACTAGTGCATCTCTTGCCATCATCACCCCAAAAATCTCCTACAAGTCTTTTTAGATTCGATTAAGGGTGTGTTTGATTGCATGAAATTTTATGCCATGAAAATTCATGAGGAGACCCCTTCATTTTAGGCTAAATTAATAAATCACTCCACATCCACCATTTGACCATCATTTTGTGATCAATGGTGGGAATAAAAGTCCCATGAACATGGGAATCACCAAGGAGTGTGATTTCCATGTTCATGGGACTTCCATTATCACAATTGATAACAAAATCAAATTGTAAATAGGAGTTATATCTCAAATTACCTAAAATATATGGGTCCCCTCATGAATTTCATGGCATAGGATTCCATGCAATCAAACACACCCTAAATTTCAATCTATCTGTGTATTTCATTTCTGTTTTAGTAGTGTGTGCTTTGACCCTTGTGTTTCCCTATCGTTTAGTTTAATCTCGACTAATTCAATAAAATGATCACAAAAGGAAATTATGTCATATATATCTCTTAATATAACACTAAAAAACTACAGAGTTTTAGAATAGCTTTGGAGCTGCAGAGATGAATCCAAATGAGAGAGAGACTTAGGTAACTCAAAATACTTCGAGAAACAATATTAAGGAGTACTCAGAATACATGCCCTAATAGTTTCACAGCTTCAGTTTTGTTCTCAAAGTTTTAGTTTGTTTATACATTTTGGCTTCAAAATTAAGTTGTAATGCCTGTACGTACTAAGTGACAATGTCAACATAAAAGGGACCAATGTTTCACAAATATGGAATTGGTTGTAATCCATTATCACAATTGATAACAAAATCAAATTGTAAATGAGGAGTTATATCTCAAATTACCTAAAATATATGGGTCCCCTCATGAATTTCATGGCATAGGATTCCATGCAATCAGACACACCCTAAATTTCAATCTATCTGTGTATTTCATTTCTGTTTTAGTAGTGTGTGCTTTGACCCTTGTGTTTCCCTATCGTTTAGTTTAATCTCGACTAATTCAATAAAATGACCACAAAAGGAAATTATGTCATATATATCTCTTAATATAACACTAAAAAACTACAGAGTTTTAGAATAGCTTTGGAGCTGCAGAGATGAATCCAAATGAGAGAGAGACTTAGGTAACTCAAAATACTTCGAGAAACAATATTAAGGAGTACTCAGAATACATGCCCTAATAGTTTCACAGCTTCAGTTTTGTTCTCAAAGTTTTAGTTTGTTTATACATTTTGGCTTCAAAATTAAGTTGTAATGCCTGTACGTACTAAGTGACAATGTCAACATAAAAGGGACCAATGTTTCACAAATATGGAATTGGTGGTGTCTGAATTGATGCCTCACTACCCCAATTTATACTCTGCATCATGAACTTGGTTAACCTCAACTTTAGGAATCTTCAATACCTCCTCAACAAAACACTTGTACTAAATCAAACATCTCCTTTCTAAGACTTGAATCATACGTTATTTGATATCTCCACATTATACAAGAAGTATCCCTTGATGAGAATTTTAAAACAACAAGAACATAGTAAATCTATGACAATTCTATAAACATAAACAAAGTTCACAAAAAGTAATATGCTTCTTTAGCGAAACAAACAAACTTTACCACTTGTCCAAACAACCGAGCAATACACCATCTTGATGCATTGTTTCTCACTCTAGATGGATTCTAACACCTTTATAATGGTCTCTTATATGATGCAATTTGGTGACAACTTCTGCAATCTTCATGCATTCAACAGGAGATTCCCAAGAACATATGCAACTCCCAGTTTTATCATTGAAACCAAACACTTATCCACTCTAGTCTCTCGATCACTCTGCTTTGCAATGTTGATAGATTCGCTAGTGCTTTCTAACAACATGGTTGGATCCACAATGCTCGCAATTCGATCAGGTAAAGCTGCTTTTGCGAAACTATGAAGATTTTGTCCATTTTGAAACATGTCATTTGTTGGTTTTTTCCTAGTAAACAACTCTATTAACAATATCCCGTGACTGTACACGTCTCCTTGCATGCGCACCTCACCACCCATTCCATATTCTGCAAATCATAAAAATTTTACAACTATAAACAAGTAATTTAAGCTCATTAAATTTGAAGAAATCAAATCTTTGTTTATTTTTCTTCATCAAATCTCGAGTGGCAACATGAGCAGAACACTGCAGATGCTCCTTTCATAAACTGTAAAAGCTTAGAGGAAATGGGAAAAGGTGAACATTTTTTGGCACCATGATATCCCAAATACTCATTGGTCGTTGTCCTTGCTCCTAAATACAAATTGACAAGCATGTAGTCTTGGTATTTTACCTAAATGCCGTCTTTGGAATATTTCAGAATTCTTGTCATTTCTATGTAGGTATTGACAAGCATGTAGTCTTGGTATTTTACCTAAATGCCGTCTTTGGGATATTTCAGAATTCTTGTCATTTCTATGTAGGTAACCTTGATCCGTACTTACAGAAAATTAGGATGGTGTTCGGCCTGCATTACTCAATGCATGATCTCAATAAGATGAATGCGACACTAATATATTTTTTCAGGCAGAACATCCTTGGTTCTCTATTTTGACGAGGACGGGGTTTTCAATGGAAAATATACGATGTGAAATTTCCAGCAGATTTAGTAAGTTGATATGTTGAATTCTGCAATTTTAATTGATGATCTTCATAATACATTCATATAAAGTTCACTGCTAAGTCATCAGTAATTGTTATCTCTGCAGGTTGTTGATACAGTTAAAGAAGTGGTGGACTATATCTAGACCAAGGAATGCCATTGATCAGTCCCAATATTAATTTGTCAAAGAATTCTTATTATATTTGATGAATCAATTTTTGAAAACTTGGTATTGTTGGACAGTTTCTGCCAAATCTCTATCATTTCAAGCAACGGCAATTATCAATCAATTTTATAATTGTTTTCTTTTTATGTTTTGGTGTTTATTTTTTAGTTGATTGTTTTCTATGCATACATACTTTTTTGCCTAAACTGTGTATACATATTTCCATCAGGCTTATGATTTACAGGTAGATACAAAATTTGACCACTTAGATGTACTCTATACGGCCGTCTGAACCACATGGGAGACTATCTTTGTTACTAATGAGGTGTTTGTATGCTGACATTCAAGTCTACCAACTATGAGTGTTGGGGCATACTTATAACCACTTGAAATATGTTGGATTGAATACTTCTAATTCCTCTTCAATTTTAGGCCATATGGCATCCCATATTTTGACGAAATTAAGGGTGTGTTTGGTTGCATGGAATTCTAAGGTGGGAATTGGAATCTCATTCCATGACATCCCATGTCATAGCATCTCATGCCATGGACTTAACCAATTTTGATGTTTGGTTGTCCATGGGAATTGGATTCCAATTCCTATTGTGAGTGTTTGGTTGCCCAAAACTAATCATGGGAATTTTTTTTTCATTTCGAAGATCCCACAATTCTACTTTTATATATAAACTAGAATATGGTTTTGATTTTGCTTCCTGCAAAACATCCCTACAGTATAATTTTAAACTCGACGTCTGCTTAAATCTTTCAATGAGAAATCAACGTTCAATACTGGCATCTTTTAAACATCACTGTACAAAATTTTTGATCCTAATCCAGCTCGAATAAGGCAAAACTGTTCTTCCTATTCATAGATGGAACAGTTTGGTGTACATAAGCCACATTAAGGCATACAGTAATCATACATGATGCACGGCCCCCTTTTTGTTCCCATAAACTCAAATCTCTGAAGAAAATAAAGAAGCCTACATTTAAAATGCAATAATGGTCACTTTGTACAAGTAGTTAAATGATTATCCAGGCACTTAATGCAAATGTAATCTATGCAGTTGCTGGTACTTCTGGCTGATTCTTCCGCCAACTGATTGTGCAACAAACGACCTGCAAACCAAGTCCTTGCACGCACTCAAACTGTGATTATCCTTCTCACTTTCTTCATTTTTCTATGACAGAGAGGGCAGGTATCAGCCTCATCCTCCGCAATCCTGTAAGATTGTCCACATGGAAGGAAAAAACAGTCCCTTGGAGTGTCAAACCAGACTAGGCAAACAAGTCGAGGACTGCCATTGTCTTCGCCTCCTAGTTCTTTTGCTGCAATAAACCATTCTTCAATATCCGCTTCATCATTTGAGACAGAATCGTAAGAGGAACCCAAACTTAAGAGATCTTCATCTTTAGGTACAAGCAAAGGAGTTCTTTCAGATCCCATCTGTCCAACCCCATTTCCACTGATTGGATAGTACTTAGCACATAATTTCGAGACCAGTGAGATGAGTAATGTCATTACACCTTCAGGAAAGTAAAAAATGCACTTTTACCTTTGAAGCAGAAGCAATATGGGGCACAACAACAGCATTTTTCATGTCAGCGTCAGCGAGGCCTGGTTTCATGTAAGGCTCGTTCTGTTAGAAAAGAATGGATTATTAATTAGTTAATGCTCAAAACTTGACTTTGCTTTTGTAAATTCTCACTGGAAGAAAAAGGAGGGATAAAATACCTCGAAGACATCAAGGCCAACCCGGAACATTGGGTTCTCTTTCAAGTGCTCCACCAAAGCTACTTCATCAACTACAGGACCTCTACTGCAGTTTATAAGAATTGCTTCCTAAAATTTGAAGATTGCTGCGATTTAGCCCAGGAGTTTCATATAATATACATGCTGATCATGAATTCAGAAAACAAGCATGTATCGAATGTCACCTTCTTCATTTTAGCAAGGCTATTCTTGTTAATCAGATGATACATAGTTTTATCCAAGATCGGGTGAAGACTTATCTGGGGAAAACAAAATTTTATTCTCATTATTCAAACCGTCACAAGTTACAAACAGAAATCTTGAGAAAATGTTCATAATGTGGGTGTCAAAATTAAGCACAACAGCCTCACCACATCAGCCTCTATGAGCACTTCTTCCATAGACGATGCTCTTTTCCATGTAACATGTGCTTCTCCATTGGATTTCAGGAACTCTCCATAAGCTACAACAGCAACAACATGAGTACTGCAGAAGGTTTTTGCAAATGTAGGTAGTTCAAGCCGAGCATACCTGTAACAAACTTTTCTAGTCGTGTCGAATGGTACAAGTCGTAGTAAAGGTTCATTCTGAACCCTTCAATCTGTTAAAACAACACATCATTTATGAGGGATGGAATATTTAAGTTATTTTGCATGAATTGCTAGCCATCATATGAACAAATTCAGCATGAATAGATTACCATCATCCTAGCATAAGCAGATCCAATACGGCCAGCTCCAATCACTCCCACAGTCTGCCCCTTGAGCAAGTTCCCTACAAATCTACATATAAACACGAACCCAAATAATGTACTTGCCAGAATCTGTTGCTCCTGTTCATGTATCAATTGTCGAAAAAAAATTAGTGATAGTCATAGTATCTCTTACGCTCTGTTAGTTCAAAGAACTTTACAAAACCAAATCTGAAACAAAGAAATAAAAGAGCTGATGAACAATAAAAATATATAATACATACTTGTTTAATAAAAAGAAGTGATAGGTTAGTATTGTTTTCTCATTTTGAGGAAAATATAGAATGCCAATCAACAAAAGGAAAGGGAAGAATATATATGTACATAAATTACTAAAATGATTAAAAATAATATTTTACAAAACTTCTTATTAAAGGACAAAATGAGCTAACCTGTAAACATATGGGCTTATGGTCTGTAGCAGACTGGGTTTCTCTCCTTTCTCTATTCCCTAAACTTATCTCTGATTTCTTTATCTTCTGTTTGGTTATCTTCCTGATTCATTTCTTTTCTCCTTCACAGTTCAATGGGTATTACGATCCAAGTTTCCTAACTAACCATTTCTTCCGTAGTTTGGCTTCCAATGCTAGAAATGTCTTTGCTTTCTTTTCATCCTCCAAAAGATCACATGCATCTAGCAAAAGCTCTTCATCTATGTCAGGCACAGCCTGAAGGGCACCCATTATTGTTTCTATTGATATTAAACTTCCACTCTCTTCATCAATATTCTCTATTGATGTTATTACTTCCTTCACTCCGCTGATAGTAGTTAGCTTACCAGTCTTAACTATCATTTGCAGCTTTTTTGAATGCTGAGAGTTAAAAAATCTGGCGGATCGACGCTTTTTCTGATTCTTATGTAAAATTGTGTCGCTACTTGAATGTGGAGCTGATTCCAAATTGTCAACAAAGTTCTTCCCCATAGCAGAAAGCTGAGGACGACTTGAAACTTCATCAGTGTCCATTCCCATTACATCAGAATCAATGTAAACATGATAATCAGATTGGCCCCCTCTTCTCCCAGGCGTTCCATTTCCATATCACACACAAATCATTTATTGCATTCACATCCGGTATACCATGGCTATCTATTTATTTATTGCAGCATGATCACAGTTCAGAAAGTAAAATTACAAACTATTTATTAGGGAGATTATGGAGAAACTAGGAATGACCACCCACCTTATCATTTATCCTAAGTTAGTATAATTTCTTCTCTTAATACCTTTGCTTCATAAAACCCCCGGAACTGATCTGCCTGCGGGTTTCTATACATCACACAGACTATAAAGAAAACCAGGAACTATTGAAATACCTCATTTGCAAAAAATGAATCATCTCAATTATGGGGTCTCTTGAACAAAAATGAGCAATAAAACCACTCAAAATGCATACAATACAAGTCCATAAGACCAAAACATTCAATCATTGCCATACTTCTTCAACCATGAAGGAATTCCATAAAAACCCATTTCTCTTAATCAATGAAAAAAGATTAAAAACTCTTCCAATCCAAGAGGAAAAGCACGAAATGATCATAATCAATGAAATGAGAGAAAAGACCAGGGATCTCAACCCCATAAAGAGAAACCAATACCCATTGTGATCATTATATGAAATGATAAAGCAAACCAACCCACAGTAAAAAAAAGCAATGAATTTGTTCAAAATTTACCTTTCCTTCAAATCAGGAAGAGAATAATCACTCCCAAATTTTGCTCTTGGAACTGGAAAGCCCAGAAATAAAAGCTACAAAAACAAAAGACCAAAATCAGTTCAAAAGAAAAAAACCCAAAAGTTTCTTGCAATCCAATCCTCCTAACAAAATCACACACCATAGTCATTATTCGCCAAGGTAAATATCAAACCAAATCTATTTCTTCCAAAACAAATGAAAACATACAATCAAAACCCAAGATCACATAAACACAGTTAACCAAAATTTTCTGTACTGTTGTTCATGTTCAATGTTCCATACTGGAAATTTCTAACATACCCATGATCAGATCTGTGGTAAATACTTGTACATTACAAAATAAAAATGGAATTCATTGAACTGAAAGAGATGAACTCACAGAGGTATTCGTGAGTCTCTGATGTGATGGAGTCACAGAGGAGGAGAGGAGATCGCGGAGATGAGATCACAGAGGAGGAGAGGAGATCGCAGAGATGAGAGATATTCGAAAGAGGTAAGATCGAGCCTCTGATGCGATGGAGATCAAGAGATCTTCGATCAGCCCTTCACAGAGACGAGGAGAACGAGATCTTCGTGAGTCTCTTATGCTCCTCTTCGATTCTCAACTCCTCCATCAACACCACCAGTACACCACCAGCTGAGATCGGTAGAGAGATCAGTGGAGAGATCAATGGTAGTTAACATGTAGAGATCGAGAAATAGAGAGGGAAGAAGACGAGAGACATACCTGGGATTTTTTGCAAAAACTTGCTTCAGTTGATGTGAAGAGAGGTGGAGAGAGGCGAGGCTGCGAGGGAGGATAAAATCGAGAGGTTTTAGGGTCGCCAAAAGTTTTCCTTGGGTGAGCCGAGGCGTACGATTCCCATCAAAGGTGGGAATATGCGGCACGTGCTGGCATCCCTCGCCCACCAGTAAACTGTTAAACAAACACCCTTAATGCTATTCCAAGTGGGAATAGGATTCCTATTCCCATGAAATGGGTGCAACCAAACACACCCTAAGTAATAATATACTCATTTGTCAAGAAACTTACGATGAACTCCAAATAAATCTTGTAGATTGAAAATCTGGAATTTATTCGATGAGTACGGAATCAACTATACTGAAAAAAATATGGTATTATGGTCAGCTTGAAGGATCCTAAAATTGAAAGCGGCAAAGTGAGTGGTCTATAACCAACCCCAAGAGAAGAGCGTACCACGCTCTCTCTGTGCATTTTAGCAGACCCTCTCTATTTTTTTAGCAGACCCTAAACCATACGCACCAAATAGCAAGCCTCGACTCCCAAGGAATCTGTCATGAACCTGGTGGACGATAATATCCTATTCCACTAGGAACTTACAATAATAATAATAATAATATCGGTGAATCTGTCATCATATAAACATAGGAAGAGTTTGGCTCCAAGGTTTGATCGATGTAATCCCTTAACACCGATTATAATTATTTCCATATTATTATTATTCTTGTAAGTTCCTGGTGAAATAAGATATCGTCCGCCAGGTTCATGACCGGTGAGTATAAAATTCAAGACGTGGGGATTAAATCACCACAGTCTTAATAACCATCCAATCAGACTACCATTAACTTTTTAACAAACCCTTTCTCACACATTCACAAATGATTTTTTTTTATTTTTTTGGCTTTTTCTTATTGAAAATTTTCAAAAACGAATTTTTTGTTGAAGCAAAAGAGAAGAAGTAGAAGAGAAAATATGAGATTTCCTAGAACTCACTCTCATTTCATCATCATTCAACGCCCCACTTCTTCCTCTTCGTCACCATCATCCGTCACATTGATATCAAACCAAAGCACACCCACGCACACTTGTCATAATTGAGTTCTCTCATATTACGTTTTTGTTTTAGTAGTACGCGCTTTAACCTTTGTGTTGCACTTTGGTTTAGTATAGTCTCTGAGTTGGTAAGAGTTTATGTGATTCACTAAAATTATAAAAAAAGGAAATTATATCCTAAATTTATCTAAATATCACAATAGAACACCACCAAATTTTAGAAAAAATTTGGAGCTCAAATGATTGCATGTGAGAGAGACACTCGAGTACTTCAGATTACTTCACAGTTATCATGATAACTTCAGTTTACAATATTAATAATATGGCGTCTAATAGTTTAACAGCTTCAGTTTTGTTCTCAAAGTTTTAGGTGGGGGTATTCAATTCGGGATTTGAATGGGCTCTGAAAAATTTTAAATCTCGTAGATTTTAAAAAGTCTAAAATGATTTTACAAAATTCACTGGATTTTGATAGATTTTAAATTATTGGATTTTGTAGATTTTATAAAAGGTTTGTTATGGATTTCTATGGATTCTTATAAATTCAATGAATTTTTATAAATATGTTATTAGTCATAGGAAGCAATAAAAGAACATCACCTACATTGTTATCCATGCCAACACAAATCATTAAATACCTCTCAAAACATCTGTTAAACAATTGTTTGTATGTTACGAGAATTTTACTTTAAATTAAAAAAAATTCAAATACATTGAAGATGGTCTAAAAGTAATACAAATAATTATTTTACTTCAAATTGTTATCTCTGCCAACGCCACCTCTCCTCCCGTTTTCTTCTTGAAGCATTGGGAAATGATAATGGGATGAGACTTTTAAGTTTATTGTCTCCCACTAAAAAATGTTTGAGATTGGGAAGTCTAAGGCCAATATCTGAAGGAAGACTTCCATCTATTTGGTTACCAACAATTGAGAAACGCGTGATATGTGAGAGATTGTAAAGACAAGAAGGAACTTTGCCAGATAAATTGTTTCCAAAAACACCAAACTGTTCTATGTTTCTCATGTGGCAAAGATCATCTGGAATGTTTCCTGTCAAACCATTTTGTCCAATAATAAGAACAGTAAGAGAGGTGAGATTTCCTAGCAAAGATGGAATGTTTCCTTTGAGTTCATTAGCTCGAAGTTGCAATGAATTAAGCTTTGTTAGAGAGGCAAGCTCGATTGGAATCCCCCCTGAGAGATGGTTGAATTGTAAATCAATTACGTGAAGTTTAGAGCAATGAGTAAGATTGGTAGAAATTTCATGATCAAAGGAATTGTGAGCTAGAGAAAGGACCTCTAATCTGGACAATCGACCAATTTCTTGGGGTATTGGACCATGAAAATAATTCTCGCCAAGCCTAATTTCTCGAAGAAATGAGAGGTTTCCTATGTGGGGGGAGAGCGTACCTTCAAGCCTTTTTGATTCCAAATCTAGGACTGTGACCCTGTCACGATGGCGACGACTGCATGTGACCCCCGTCCAGTTACAGTAGTGGATGGAGTCGTTCCATGAATTCAATGCCTTGAGTGGATCATCGTTAATCTTTGCTTTCAAGGCAAGTAATGCCAGATGATCTGGTGCAGCATTGACGTTGGAGAAGACAATTGTAGTGCGTGAACTGACTTTGCTCCATAGCAACAGTATGAGCACCAAGATTGGAAAGCGAGACCAACTCATCATTGTTCTTCAGGAAAAGCAATTTACAACGAAGGAAGAGACTTGAAGAAAAACATAAATCGATCATTTGATATATATATACTATAGTGTGCAAGACAGACTTCTGCACATAGGACCAAATTAGTAGTGTCGAAACAACTTGACTTGGTATACTTCGGGACATGCTAAACAATAATTTTTGATGATCAAATTGATTAGTAAAACCAGGTTCTAATTGGCCACAGTCTTCCGAGTCAAGAAGCATGGACGTATTCAGACTTGTGTGACCATTATAAAGTTAAGTGCTCTGCTAAGTCGTCTTCAATTGTTACCTGTGCAGGTTGTTGATACAGTTGAAGTAGTGGACTATATCTTGACAAAGGAATGCAGTTGATCAGTGTCAATATTTTGTCGAATAATTCTTATTAGATTCGATCAATCTTTTTTTGTAAACTTGGTATCGTTGGGCTGATTCCGCTAGATTTGTATATTTCAAGAAACGGCAATTATCAATCATTTTTCCAATTGTTCTCTTTTTATATTTTAGTCTTTGTCAAATGTCTAACATTTCAAGAGACGGCAATCATCAATCAATTTTCTAATTATTTTCTTTTTATATTTTGGTCTTTGTTTTTAAGTTGATTTTTTATTTATTTATGTCATTGCAAGACTAATTTTGTACTCAATCAATTGTATGCATGCTTCCACTAAGCTGCCTAAATTGTCCATATTCATTTTTTCCACTAGACTGATTTCTTATTTAAACCATCCTTTGGACCACATGGGAGATTATCTTTCTTGCTAATGATGTGTTTATATGCTCATTTTCAAGTCTCTACGAACTAGATTTTCATATAAGTGTTTGGGCATACTTTAAGTCATACATAACCACTTAATCTTCAATTTTAGGCCGTATGGCATCCCATATTTTGACGAAAATAAATAATAATATACTCATTTGTGAAGAAATGTACGATGAAACTCAAAATAAAGATGAAAAGATAAGCTTAAAGGCCCAATTTTTATTTTATTTTTATGAATTAACATGTTTGGGTTATGGTTCTAACCGCACAGCTTGTCGAATCTTTGGTCACTTTACCCATGTTAATACCACTTTTTAATTTAATTTTTCTTAGACAAAAAATAAAAACAAAAAACTATAGGGTGTTTGTATTTTATTCTGAATAGAGTCGCAAGTCTTAATAAGAAGTGAGACAACCATATTTAGGGTGTTTGTTTTTAGTTCTGATTAGAAGTTGAACTTCTTATTGGAGTAAGTAATAGGAAGCTGCTGATCACTTAAAACTGAGAGAGTGTCTATTTTGGTTTCTGAATAGAGCCAGAAGTCTTAATAAGAAGTGAGACACTTTGTTTAGAATGTTAGTTTTTAGTTTTGATCGGAGGTTGAAGTTTTGATTGGAATAAACACTCCCATGGTGCAGATCACTTAGCACTGAATTTTTAATGAAAATTTATTTCAATAATAACCTCATAATAAATTCATAATGAGTGCTACTACCCTCTCTTCTACAAATCATCCCCTCTTATTTCCACATTCTCTTTATCATGTGAGAAATGTTGCCACCGCTGCCACCACCCTCCCTGGCCTCCCCTCCTCCTCTTGCATCTATTCCTATTCTTCTTTCTCTTCTTCTCTATTGAAAATTATACGAGGAATGAATAAAGATATATGGTGGTTTCTGGTAGTGGTGGAAAGTGGTCTCAATGGTATTTGGATGAAAGAAAACAAGTGGAAAAGGGGGTTAATGTTGATGGTTTATAGTGGGCGGTAAGAGTTATGGTGGTGGGAAAAAATGGACTTCAAGTCAGCACCTAAAAACAAACACAATTTTATTTTACATTTTTCAATCAGCAGCTCATTCAAAAGCAAAACAAATAGTTCATTCAGAACTAACTCCAGTTAGAAATTAGCTTCTAACCACTTAAAAAAAATCACCCTCTGAATGCTTAATGAAAATTCATTCAAATAATAACCTCACAATAAATTTGTAATAACTACTGTGCTACCCATCTTCTCTACCATCCATCTCTTCTCTACCTCTTTGTTGCGGGCTTAACTGGCCTAAATAAATAGGCAAATTTGACCCACTTGTAATAACTGCAAGTGCACAGTGTCTAACTGGTAAACAACGGCAAGTACGGGTCGATCCCACGAGGAAAGTGGATGCAAATGAATTTAATAATTTAATTAAACTAATTTGGAGAAAATGAGGGTTACAACAATCAAAATATCTAAACTAAAAATAAATTAAAAATAATAAAAATAAAAGATAGATGTTGTGGGGTTTGGACTCACCAATGAATTAGCAAAAATATTAAAATCTAAATTACTGAAATTATAAACGAGAAGCTTTAGGGATGAGGATCCCTTGCTTACACCGAAGATGTGATCATTAAAATTCAATTCCAATCATATCAGTTTCTGTCAAACATGAACAATTTATTTCAAGCAAATAAACTCTTACCAAGTATTAAGTGTCTTTTTAGGGCACACTTAATCAAAGTCTAAGCTTAATAATTTTTAGCACATGCTTTGAATATTGATAAAATGTGAATCTAACTACCGAACATATCAATTTTTTAATCGAACATGAAAGGTGAAAACAATTTATCAATTTTCAGAAATAAATTGTTTATCAATTAAGCATTTAAGTCAGTAAAATAAATTATACAGCCCTTTTGGTTTGTCGCAAACTCGATGTGGTGGTACTCAGCAGATCAGCAGGTGGTCCGAACACAAATCCCGAGAAAAATGTTACAAGTGTTCTGTGGCTGCTTAGAGAGAAGCTCGAGGTGCCAATAACCAACTGATATCGAAAATCAGTTGGTTCCCACCAAAAAAACTGCGCCGCTTTGCACCTTCGTCTCCAGCAAGTAGCGCTGCTCACGCTGCCTCGTTTCTGCTCCTCGCGAGCTCTTTCATCCTCCAACAGGGTCCGGAACCTGCAAAAGAGAGAGAGGGATGGGAGAACAGAGAGAGATGCGATGAGAACACACAAAAAAACAGAGAGAGGGATGCGAACACTGTCCTGTTTCTACTCCTCTGTATCGTGGTGGTTGTGTTGGCGGCTCGCGTTGCTCTGAGGTGGTTGTGTTGCTGAATAAGAAGATTAGGCAGAGAGCGAGATGGGAGAGAGGACGAGAACGGGTGACTGAAATAGGAGCGGTGCTCCCTGTTTTTACTCCTGTCACAACGGTTGTGTGCTAGCTGACCGTCGCTTGCGACGGTGATCGTGAGAGAGGGAGACAAGAAGGAGGCCGAGACGAAGGGAGGGCGGTGATGGCGAAGCTCGGTGGTGTGGACGGTCTGTCTGGCTCTGTCGCGAGCGGTGTACAGAGTCGTGGGAGGCTGTGGGTGTGCGAAACAGGGTATGGAGGTGGTGTCTGATGGTGGTGGCTCTGTGGTTGTTGGACGGTAGTGGTGGTTTTGTTTGATTGGGATGGTGATGAGAATCACAACATGTGAGAAAGAGGTTTTGATTTTCTGTAATGTTTTTTCTTCCCTTCTCTTCCTCCCCTTTCTCATCCATTTCTCTTATATTTGTAGAGAATGGACAAAATGAATAGAGATGAGATAAATGGATGATTCATGGAGTGAATCAAGGTAAAATCAAATCTGGATATGGGATAATTGGGAGAATATTCTTTGGGTTGGTTGGGCTTGGCATTGGGTTTGGGTTTATGGGTTTGGTTTTGGATTTATGGGTTTGGTTTTGGGTTTAAGGGTTTGATTTTGGGTTTGGTTTTGAGTTTAGGTTATGGGCTTAGGCTATTCTCACCTCCACTTCCTCTGAAGTCACCGTCTGGGATTGTTCATTGCATTTTTCTCTGATTTCTTCGTTACAGCTCCAAATTCTACAAAAACACAAAAATTTAATAATTAATCTAAAATAAGATAAAAATAAGGATTAACAAAAATATAATAAGAGGTAATAATGTTATAATTATGTGATTATCACTCCTCTCTATCACGAGCAGTATCGTCGCCACCACCTTCCCTTCCTTTTTTTTTTTTTTTTTTTTTTTTTTCTATCTTGAGATTGTATGAGGAATGGAAAGGGATATATGATTGTTTTGTGGTAATGGAAGGGAGATCATAGTGTTTGAAGGAGAGGAGAGTCCCCAAAATCAAAATCTAATGAAAAGGCATAGTGTTGTGTTACTATGAACCCACCTTAACCCAATAGTTTTCATAACTAATTTTCTGTCTAAGAAATATAACCCTAGGAATAGAAAACAAGGAAAATAAACCCTCTTAACCTTGACTGTTGACCAAGCTCGACTACTGACTGTAGTTGATTGTGGTTAGTCTTGAGTGTTGATCTGAGTTTGACTGTGTAAGTTATGATTATTGGACCGAGTGGTCCATTGACCAGGTCTTCACTGAGCTCTGATTTATTTTGATCAAGTCTAAAGTGCAAACCGTAACTCCGATTTCGACATATTTCACAGTTGCAATTTTCGTGTCGAGATCTATTAAATGAAATTGTTATTTTACAAGTACGATAAATTTATATTTTTACCCTTCAAAGTTAATATGCCTCAATATGCATGTTTTTGATCTCTGACTATGTTTTGTTCATGATTTGAATTATGAATTTCTTGAATAGTGACATGTATGCATATCGGAACTTGTTTATCTATGTAGAAATTAGTTTTTGTGGGCTTTTTTATTTATGAGAAATGTTTGTGCCTGAGAGCATCTCCAATGCCAAAAATCACTTTTATTCCTAGAGTTAAATAGAAAACAAAAGAGAATATGAAGATATTTAATGGTGTGGTGGAGATCTAAACACAAACAACGATGTTTTTAGTGTTAATCCATAACTTTTCTGAAAATTTCAGTTCAATCAAATTAGTAAACATTTTTACCGTAATTTTTAGCTAAATGAAATTTGACTGGATCCTAAACTAAAGTGACATTAAAAGCCCAAATTAATCATTTTATCCCAACCCCACTTTTTTAATTAACCTTTTAGCCCCGAAATCTAATGCAGAACCTAAATCAGATCCACCCGACATCAAATCTTTGTCTATTTTTCTTCATCAAATCTCGAGTGGCAACAAGAGCAGAACACTGCAGATGCTCCTTTCATAAACTGTAAAAGCTTAGAGGAAATGGGAAAAGGTGAACATTTTTTGGCACCATGATATCCCAAATGATCATTGGTCGTTGTCCTTGCTCCTAAATACAATTTGACAAGCATGTAGTCTTGGTATTTTACCTAAATGCCGTCTTTGGAATATTTCAGAATTCTTGTCATTTCTATGTAGGTATTGACAAGCATGTAGTCTTGGTATTTTACCTAAATACCGTCTTTGGGATATTTCAGAATTCTTGTCATTTCTATGTAGGTAACCTTGATCCGTACTTACAGAAAATTAGGATGGTGCTCGGCCTGCATTACTCAATGCATGATCTCAATAAGTTGAATGCGATACTAATATATTTTTTCAGGCAGAACATCCTTGGTTCTCTATTTTGACGAGGACGGGGTTTTCAATGGAAAAGATAACCATGTGAAATTTCCAGCAGATTTAGCAAGTTGATATGTTTAATTCTTCAATTTTAATTGATGATCTTCATAATACATTCATATAAAGTTCACTGCTAAGTCATCAGCAATTGTTACCTCTGCAGGTTGTTGATACAGTTAAAGAAGTGGTGGACTATATCTAGACCAAGGAATGCCATTGATCAGTCCCAATATTAATTTGTCAAAGAATTCTTATTATATTTGATGAATCAATTTTTGAAAACTTGGTATTGTTGGACAGTTTCTGCCAACTCTCTATCATTTCAAGCGACGGCAATTATCAATCAATTTTATAATTGTTTTCTTTTTATGTTTTGGTGTTTGGTTTTTAGTTGATTGACTGTACGTGTATAAATTTTAGTTGATTTAAGTCTTTATTTTTTAGTTGATTGTTTTCTATGCATGCTTCCATTAAGCTTTTGCATACATACGTTTTTGCCTAAACTGTGTATACATATTTCCATCAGGCTTATGATTTACAGGTGGATACAAAATTTGACCACTTAGATGTACTCTATACGGCCGTCTGAACCACATGGGAGACTATCTTTGTTACTAATGAGGTGTTTATATGCTGACATTCAAGTCTACCAACTATGAGTGTTGGGGCATACTTACAACCACTTGTAAGTGATGCATGCAAACATATATATATTGGATTGAATACTTCTAATTCCTCTTCAATTTTAGGCCATATGGCATCCCATATTTTGACGAAATTAAGTAGTAATATACTCATTTGTCAAGAAACTTACGATGAACTCCAAATAAATCTTGTAGATTGAAAATCTGGAATTTATTCGATGAGTACGGAATCAACTGTACTGAAAAAAATATGGTACTATGGTCAGCTTGAAGGATCCTAAAATTGAAAGCGGAAAAGTGAGTGGTCTATAACCAACCCCAAGAGAAGAGCGTACCACACTCTCTCTGCTGAAATACCCTGTCTATTTTTTTAGCAGACCCTAAACCATATGCACCAAATAGCAAGCCTCGACTCCCAAGGAATCTGTCATGAACCTGGTGGACGATAATATCCTATTCCACCAGGAACTTACAAGAATAATAATAATATTGGTGAATCTGTCATCATATAAACATAGTAAGAGTTTAGCTCCTAGGTTTGATCGATGTAATCCCTTAACACCGATTATAATTATTCCCATATTATTATTATTCTTGTAAGTTCATGGTGGAATAGGATATCGTCTGCCAGGTTCATGACCGGTGGGTATAAAACCCAAGACGTGGAGATTAAACCACCACAATCTTAACTATCCAATCAGACTATTGTTAACTTTTTAGCAAATCCTTTCTCACACATTCAAAAATGATTTTTGAATTTTTTTTGGCTTTTTCTTATTGAAAATTTTCAAAAACGAATTTTTTGTTGAAGCGAAAGAGAAGAAGTAGAAGAGAAAATATGAGATTTCCCAGAACTCACACTCATTTCGTCATCATTCAACGCCCCACTTCTTCCTGTTCGTCACCATCATCCGTCACATTGATATCAAACCAAAGCAGACCCGCACACACTTGTCATAATTGAGTTCTCTCACATGACGTTTTTGTTTTAGTAGCACGCGCTTGTCATAATTGAGTTCTCTCATATCCTAAATTTATCTAAATATCACACTAGAACACCACCAAATTTTAGAAAACATTTGGAGCTCAAATGATTGCATGTGAGAGAGACACTCGACTACTTCAGATTACTTCACAGTTCACATGATAACTTCAGTTTACAATATTAATAATATGGCGCCTGATAGTTTAACAGCTTCAGTTTTGTTCTCAAAGTTTTAGGTGGGGATATTCAATTCGGGATTTGAATGGACTCTGAAGAATTTTAAATCTCGTAGATTTTAAAATGTTTCAAATAATTTTACAAAATTCACTGAATTTTGATAAATTTTAAATGATTGGATTTTGTAGATTTTATAAAAGGTTTGTTATGAATTTTTATGGATTCTTATAAATTCAAAGGATTTTTATAAATATGTTATTAGTCATAGAAAACAATGAAAGAACATCACCTACATTGTTATCCATGCCAACACAAATCATTAAATATCTCTCAAAACATCAGTTAAACAATTGTTTGTACGTTACGAGAATTTTACTTCAAATTAAAAAAAAATTCAAATACATTGAAGATGGTCCAAAAGTAATACAAATAACTATTTTACTTCAAATTGTTATCTTTGCCAATGTCACCTCTCCTCCCGTCTTCTTCTTCTTCAATCGCTACTATCACCACGCTATCGCCACCACTCCTCCCCCCCCCCCCTTCTTCTTCAATCACCACCGCCACCTCTCATCCCACCTCCACCCATTTTCATCTTCTTATTCTCAACCTCCTCCCCCTCACCTCTTCTTCTTCTCTGTTCTTTTTTCTTCTACTTCTTCTCCTCATCCTCCACTTTTTTTCTCTCTGTTTTTTTTTTTTTTCTTTTTCTCCTATCTTTTTTTCCTTTTCTTTTTTTCCTTTTTGCCCTCGCGAAGGTTCTGGCAAGTGAGGAACCTCTACTCGTAGGAACCTCCGCAAGAGCGAAGAAGGAAAAAATGGGAAAAGAAGAAGAGATGAGAAAAAAATAGAAGAAAAAAAAGTAGAAGAAGAAATCAGAAGGAAAAAAAAAAGAACAAAAAAAAATGAAGAGAGAACAAGAATAAGCAAAAATAAGAGGAAGGGAATGAAAAGAAAAAGAAGAATAATAACAAAAGAGAAGAACAAGAACAAAGGAGAAGATGAACTGCGAGTGGTGGTGCAGCCAGCGGTGGTAGGGCATGGTTGTGTGGCCAAAAGTTGTGGGACGATGAGGTGGTGCTACTCTTGTGAAAAGATAAGAGAAGGAAAGTTGGTGGTGTCCTTCAGCCGATCACAAAAAAATGAGATGTTGGCGTCCTTCAGCGAAAATGGTGGTGTTATTTAATAATGGCCAATACAAATTCGTTGAAATATGAGGGGGGAATGTTGGATTTGGAATAACGTTTGTTATATATACTTTACACTCACAAATCCTTCAAAATCCACAACTTTAACAAATCCATTAAAATCCACTACTTGAATAGTTGAATACCCTGTGATTTTGGTGGACTTTTCAAAAGCATAAATTGAATACCCATTGATTTTGATGGATTTTACAACAATCCTCTAAAATTGGTATTTGAATACCCCTGAATTTTAATAGATTTTAAAATCCTTCACAATCCATTAAAATTCGTAATTTAATACCAACCCCTAGTTTGTTTGTACGTAGTTTTTCGTTGGAAACACTTATTCAAAGAACTTCACATGATAATTGTATTGTGCTCGGGGGTGAAGAAGCGAAGCCCCTCAGCACCACCACTACACGATATGTCTCGAGCAACGATATTATCCTCAATTTAGACACCGCCCGGGTATTATTTTTTTTTTTAATTTTTTTTTAATTTTTATTTTTTACAAACTGAACTCAACTTTTCAAATGCTCCCAAAAGGCCTCGTCACTTATTAAGACATATTTAATCACTTATATTCCTCACAGGATGTTGGTCACTACTCGATATGGGACTATGTTGAGCCAACATCTCCAACAAATTGCATGGCTAACACTTTATGATATGGAATTGGTAGGTGTCTAAGAGTTGATCCTTACTAACAAAGGCGTTATGTGTTAGTTTGAATGGACCTCACACCTTGCGAATAGGCCGCCTTGATACGCCGCCTCTTCATTTCTGAGTTCTAAAACCTCACCTTGACGCCTCACTACCCCAATTTATACTCTGCTTCATGAACTTGGATAACCTCCACTTCAGGAATCTTCAATGCCTCAACATAACACTCGTACCAAATTAAACATCTCTTTTGTAAGACTTGAATCATACGTTATTTTATATAGGAAGTATCCCTTAATAAAAATTTAATGAACAACAAGAACATAGTAAATTTATGACAATTCTATAAATATAAACAAATTTCACAACAAATAAGTGACAATGCTTCTTTTAGCTAGCAAAACAAACAAATTTTACCACTCATATAAGCAACCGAGCAATGTACCATACCAATGGTCTGTTTCTCACTCTAGATGGATTCTAACACCTTGCAAATGGTCTCTTATATGATGCAATTCAGTGAAAACTTCTTCAATGTTCTTGCGTTCAACATGGGATCTCGAAGAACAGGCTACTCTTCTTACCGCTGATGCCAAACAATTTGGCACTCTAGTCCTTTGACTACTCAGGTTTGCAATGCCGACAGCTTCATCAATGATTTCTAATAACATGGTTGGATTCACAATGCACCCAACTCATTCAGGTAAAGTTGTTTTTGCGAAACTATGAAGATTTTGTCCATTTTGAAACATGTCATCTGTCAGTATCTTTCCAGTAAACAACTCCAACAACAATATTCCATAACTGTAAATGTCTCCTTGCATGGACACTTAACCACCCAATTCATATTCTGCATTTTATAAAAAATTTATACCTCTAAACATGTAATTTAAGCACTTTAGATGTGAAGAAATCAAATAGAATTTGACATAGACCATTTATTGTTCAATAAAATAAAAGGTGAAAATGATTGTCATAGAAAACCTTAAATTAGGTAGGCAAATTTAATAAGTTGATGTGAAATACTGAAAAAATAAAGATTTCACTAAAAATTGTTTCTATCATATCTGAGTTGAATATGCTACAACATCATTAAAAGTGTCAGATGAAATGCTAATGAAGTGATGGTGATATGTCTAATTAAAATTGTTTCTATCATATCTGAGTTGAATATGCTCAACATCATTATAGTATGTGCTTGCCCTAATGAAAGCTCGAGAGCATTGAGACTACAAAACAAGTTTATGTAAATTTGATAAAAAAAAATAAAATAGGGAAAATGTTTCTCTGAAACCTTATATATTTAACCGTATGTGTCTAGCAATTTAATGCTCTAATTAAACAACTCAAATTGTTAAGCTTGGAGTTTCGGGTCTCTTGTTGAAGGTTTTAATGAGCTAGAACCTCCACAATGCCACGAGTCCCCCAATTTTTTTTGATTAGAAAATATCCAAAGATGCGGTCGAAATCTTTCTCAATTCACGACATCTATATTGTCTCAGCTAGCCAGATCTTGACTGAATTGGCGACCGTCATAGAACAATCCAGCGCTCAACTGCCTTAGCTAGCCAACTCTTGATATCCACACTATTATGAGCTCTCATTGAATAAACGTGTGGTTTGTGCTTGAAACATTTTGACGTGCCAATGCTAAATTTGTGGGAGATGTGGGACATGTCTTGGATCCCCTTCACTACAATATAGGAAATCTTGAATGTCTCGACAAAACAATTGTAAGAAATTCGAACATTTACTAGCTAGATTCTAAGCCATGGATCAAGAACAACATGTCCTTTGTAAGACTTTAATCTTCCTTATTTGATATATACACTTGATAAATTTAACAAACAACAAGAACATGGTAAAGCTATGAAAATTCTGGAAACACAAACAAAGCTCACAACTAAATGAGTATGCTAGCTTCTTTTAGCTAGCGAAACAAACAAATTTTACCACTCGTACAAACTACCGCGCAAAGCACCATCCCGATGATATGTTTCTCACTCTAGATTGGTTCTAACACCTTCCAAATGCTCTCTTATATGATGCAATTCAGTGACGACTTCTCCAATGTTCTTACGCTCAGCAGGGGATCCCGAAGAACATTCCACTCCCAGTCTTATTGCTGAAATCAAACAATTCTGCACTCTAGTCCCTTGACTGCTCTGGTTTGCAATGTTGATGGCTTCGTCAGTGATTTCTAATAATATGGTTGGATCCACAATGCTCCCAACTCGTTCAGGTAAAGCTATTTTTGCGAAACTATGAAGATTTTGTCCATTTTGAAACATGTCATCTGTCGGTTTCTTCCCAGTAAACAACTCCAACAACAATATCCCATAACTGTAAATGTCTCCTTGCATGGACACTTGACCACCCAATCCATATTCTGCATTTTATAAAAAATTTACATCTCTAAACACGTAATTTAATCACTTTAGATGTGAAGAAATCAAATAGAAATTTGACATAGACCATTTATATATGCATTTATTGTTCAATAAAATAAAAAAGTGAAAATGATTGTCATAGAAAACCTTAAATTAGGTAGGCAAATTTAATAAGTTGATAGGAAATACTGAAAAAATAAAGATTTCACTAAGCGAGCGTGAAATGTTTTACAAAGTAACTAAAAATTGTTTCTATCATATCTGAGTTGAATATGCTACAACATCATTAGAAATGTCAGATGAAATGCTAACGAAGTGATGGTGATATGTAATCAGTTATGAATGTTGACTACAAAAGAAGAAAATATCGTTTTCACATGAAATGAAAAACCTAATAACCAAGGGTTAAAGAAACATATCATATGTATAAGATTCTTACCTGGAGCAATATAACCAATTGATCCCTTTATTGCAAGAGAACTATCTTGGCTTTGCAAAGAATTGTAAGTATTGTTTGAGAGAATCTTTGCTAAACCAAAATCAGCCACACGAGCTATCATGTCATCATCAAGGAGAACATTGCTCGGCTTTAGATCACAATGGACAATTGTTGATTGGCAATGGTTGTGAAGATAGTCCAACACAGAAGCAACATCAATAGCTATGTTCATCCTTTGTAGGAAGTTCAAGTTCTTCAACTCATCTTGTCTGTTTTTCTTTGGATGTAACCACTCCTCTAAACTTCCATTGGGCATGAATTCAAAAACTAGTGCTTTGAAATCATTCCCTCGAAAGTCGATTCCTGAACAACTTGTGATGATTTTGAGGAGATTTCTATGTCGAAGATTTTTCAAGGCATTGCATTCAGACAAGAAACTCTTAAAAGCCCCACGTTGTTGAAGATTTATTACCTTAACTGCAACAATTGCTTCGGAAATAATTGCTTTATACACTGAACCAAAGCTTCCAATACCAATTAAATTGTCAATTGAAAATCTGTTAGTTGCCTCGAGAAGCTCCGCATAACTAATCCTTGTGAATTGATTAATAATTAATGACCCTGAAGTAGGCTTTGTTTTTGATACTCTTTTTTGATAGCACACGCAAATTAAGCTCAATAGTACAACCAAGCAGATGCTTACAACAACCACAAGCATAACCACTTTGAGAAATTGTGACGTTCCAGCCTTGTTGTGACTCTGGCATGAAGGGAATTTGAACTCCACAACACCTCCGCAAAGCTTATTATTTCCTGTAAGTGAAACCGCAGTTGCATTGACAAAGACACCAACCTTTGGAACTGAACCCTCGAAGTCATTATAAGACAGATCCAACTGAATTAGAGAAGTAAAATTCTCCAAATATGGTGGAATCTCCCCTGATAACTTATTGTGAGAAAAATTGAGTTGTTTTATACCTTTCAAAGCACTCAAAGACTGAGGAATACTTTCTGTAAACAAGTTTTGGCCAATGGAAAAGTACTCCAACGACAAACATCTACCCAACGTGGTTGGTATACTTCCAGAAAGTTGGTTACCCGAGAGGTCCAAGTTCACAAGATTGGTCAAGTTACCAACCTCTGATGTTAAGGGACCACTCAGTGCATTGTTAGATAGGTCGAGGAGGTACCAAAGAGATGGAAGATTAAGAAGTTCTTTCGGTATGGTGCCACCAAGTATATTATCAGAGAGATCAAGTGTCGTTAAACTTTGGCAGTTACCAAGACTAGGAGGTATTTTTCCATGTAGCTTGTTTCCCCACAAGCTTAGAACGGTTAATTTAGTTGAATTATGACTGAAGGAATCTGGAATTTGTACAGAGAATTCATTGTAATGCAAATACAGTCGAACCATTCGTGGAAATACGCCAATGAGTTCGGAGATATCACCTATAAGATTATTGTATCCTATTGAAAGCATGCTCAAATTCACAAGGTTTCCAATTGAAGCTGGGATACTTCCATAGATTTGATTTTGATCTAAATTTAGATCTGTAAGTTTGGTGGAGAGATTTCCTATTGAGTTAGGAATTGACCCTTTGAAAGAATTATTGTTAAAATATAACTCTTTTAAATTGGTGCAATTGGTTAAAGAAGTGATAAAGTGCAAGTCACCTCCTAGTTGATTTGAATGAAGATGTAATCTACTAAGACCTTGAAGCATTCCTAGGTTTTTTGGAACATGTCCTGTGAATTGGTTTTCATCAAGTGTTAACCATTCAAGTCTTGAAGCATTGGAAAACGATAATGGGATGAGACTTTTGAGCTTATTGCGTCCCACTAAAAAATATTTGAGATTGGGAAGTGTAAGGCCAATATCTGAAGGAAGACTTCCATCTATCTGGTTACTAGCAATTGAGAAACCCATGATATGTGAGAGATTGTAAAGACAAGAAGGAACTTTGCCAGATAAATTGTTTCCAAAAACAGTAAACTGTTCTATGTTTCTCATGTGGCAAAGATCATCTGGAATGTTTCCTGTCAAAAAATTTTGTCCAATAAGAAGAACAGTAAGAGAGGAGAGGTTTCCTAGCAAAGATGGAATGTTTCCTTTGAGTTCATTAGCTACAAGTTGCAATGAATTAAGCTTTGTTAGAGAGGCAAGCTCGATTGGAATCCCCCCTGAGAGATGGTTGAATTGTAAATCAATTACGTGAAGTTTAGAGCAATGAGTAAGATTGGTAGGAATTTCATGATCAAAGGAATTGTGAGCTAGAGAAAGGACCTCTAATCTGGACAATCGACCAATTTCTTGGGGTATTGGACCATGAAAATAATTCTCGCCAAGCCTAATTTCTCGAAGAAATGAGAGGTTTCCTATGTGGGGGGAGAGCGTACCTTCAAGCCTTTTTGATTCCAAATCTAGGACTATGACCCTGTCACGATGGCGACGACTGCATGTGACCCCCGTCCAGTTACAATAGTGGATGGAGTCGTTCCATGAATTCAATGCCTTGAGTGGATCATCGTTAATCTTTGCTTTCAAGGCTAGTAATGCCAGATGATCTGGTGCAGCATTGACGTCGAAGAAAACAATTGTAGTGCGTGAACTGACGTTGCTCCATAGCAACAGCATGAGCACCAAGATTGGAAAGCGAGACCAACTCATCATTACTCTTCAGGAAAAGCAATTTACAACGAAGGAAGAGACTTGAAGAAAAACATAAATCAATCAGTTAATATATATACTATAGTGCTCCAAGTCAAGAAGCATGGACGTATTAAGACTTGTGCGACCATTATAATGTTAAGTGCTCTGCTAAGTCGTCTTCAATTGTTACCTGTGCAGGTTGTTGATACAGTTGAAGTAGTGGACTATATCTTGACAAAGGAATGCAGTTGATCAGTGTCAATATTTTGTCGAATAATTCTTATTACATTCGATCAATCAATTTTTGTAAATTTGGTATCGTTGGGCTGATTCCGCTAGATCTGAATATTAATTTCAAGAGACGGCAATTATCAATCATTTTTCCAATTGTTCTCTTTTTATATTTTAGTCTTTGCCAAGTGTCTAACAATTCAAGAGACGGCAATCATCAATCAATTTTCTAATTATTTTCTTTTTATATTTTGGTCTTTGTTTTTAAGTTGATTTTTTATTTATTTATGTCATTACAAGACTAATTTTGTAGTCAATCAATTGTATGCATGCTTCCACTAAGCTTATGCGTACCTTTTTGCCTAAATTGTCCATATTCATTTTTTCCACTAGACTGATTTCTTATTTAAACCATCCTTTGGACCACATGGGAGATTATCTATCTTGCTAATGATGTGTTTATATGCTCATTTTCAAGTCTCTACGAACTAGATTTTCATATAAGTGTTTGGGCATACTTTAAGTCATGCATAACCACTTTTAAGTAAATCTTTTAATTAATCATCAATTTTAGGCCGTATGGCATCCCATATTTTGACGAGAGTAAATAATAATATACTCATTTGTGAAGAAATGTACGATGAAACTCAAAATAAAAGTGAAAAGATAAGCTTAAAGGCCCAATTTTTTTTTATGAATTAAAATGTTTGGGTTAAGGTTCTAACCACGCAGCTTGTCAAATCTTTGGTCACTTTACCCATGTTAATACCACTTTTTAATTTAATTTTTCTTAGACAAAAAATAAAAACAAAAAACTATAGGGTGTTTGTCTTTTATTCTCAATAGAGTCACGAGACAACCATGTTTAGGGTATTTGTTTTTAGTTCTAATTAGAAGTTGAACTTATGATTGGAGTAAGCAACAGGAGGGTGCTGATCACTTAAAACTGAGAGAGTTTCTGTTTTTGCTTCTGAATAGAGTCAGAAGTTTTAATAAGAAGTGAGACACCTTGTTTAAAGTGTTTGTTTTTAGTTTTGATCGAAAGTTGAAATTCTGAATGGAGTAAGCGCCCCCATGGTGCATATCACTTAGCACATAGTGCTTAATGAAAATTATTTCAATAATAACCTCATAATAAAATCATAATGAGTGCTACTACCCTCTCCTCTACCAATCATCCCCTCTTATTTTCACATCCTCTTTATCATGTGAGAAATGTTGCCACCACCCTCCCTGGCATCCCTCCTCCTCTTGCAACTATTCCTATTCTTCTTTCTCTATTGAAAATTATATAAGGAATGAATAAAGATATATGGTGATTTCTGGTAGTGGTGGAAAGTGGTCTCAATGGTATTTGGATGAAAGAAAACAAGTGGAAAGGAGGGTTAATGTTGATGGTTTATGGTGAGCGATGAAAGTTGTGGTGGTAAGAAAAAATGGACTTCAAGTTAGTACCTAAAAACAAACACCATTTAATTTTACATATTTCAATCAGCAGCTCATTCAAAAGCAAAACAAATAGTTCATTCAGAACTTCTAACTCCAGTTAGAAATTAGCTTCTAACCACTTTAAAAAAATCACCCTCTGAGTGCTTAATGAAAATTCATTCAAATAATAACCTCACAATAAATTTGTAATAACTATTGTGCTACCCATCTTCTCCACCATCCATATCTTTTCTACCTCCTCTCTATCACACGAGTAGTATCGTCGCCACCACTTTCCCTTTTTTTTTTTTTTTTTTTTTCCATCTTGAAATTGTACGAGGAATGGAGAAGGATATATGGTTATTTTGTGGTAATGGAAGGGAGATTTCCATAGTGTTTGGAAGAGAGAAAACAGGTAGAGAAGCGAGTTAATATTAGTGGTTTATAGTGGCAGGAGAGTTGTTGTGGTAAATAAAAATGTCAAAAACTTCAAATCAGCACAAAAACAATAAACACTTTTAATTTTACAGCTTCTATAATTAGCAACAACTCATTCAGAAGTGAGAGGTCGCGGGTTCAAGATTCATTAGTTAGGATTTGTGAGTTTTCGCCCAATTATTAGGAGCATATGTGCTCCGCCGTTGATAACCCTTTGAGTATTGAATGCAGCTGCTTAGATAGATTAAACCATAGCGAAGCTAAAGCGAGTCTTCGTGCAAAGTGGATTCGATAGACTGGAGCGAAAACAAGTCTCTATGCGAGATGGAGGCGACAAGAATATTAAGTGACAACAATATTGTAGTCTATGGGCCTGATTTAATTAACCCTATAGGGTTAGTCATATAGCCTTCGAACATGGATTAATAAATAAAAAAGATGAACGACCTAATTTTAAAAAAAAAGTTTATTTAGAAGCTCATTTAGAATTTTCAACTCCACTTTGAAGTTAGCTTTTAAACACTTAAAAAAATATAAACACCACCTTTAAAATAAAATAATTAATTAATTAATAAAAAAAAAAAGGAAATCACATAGAATACCCCCACAAGGTGGATCCTTGCAACTCATGAGCTCCGAAAATTCTAGCCAGCCTAGTTTGCTGGCCTTTTTTTGGTATTGTTTGAGTTTTTTTTACACTTCTACCCCTTATATAGATAGTGTTTGTACTTGTGTTTTAAAGAAGAGGGACAAAAAGTGTAAAAATACCAAAACAATGCCCAAAAAAGGTTGGCTAGAATTACGTCCTCTCTCTCTCTCTCTCGTTAACAACAACCATAGAGCAGCTGCCGATGCTCCTTTCAGTAAATGTGCTGTTACTTCTTCTCTTAAAGGTTAAGATTTTTTGAGGAAACCCTTCAAGCAAAGCAACCAACTAACCGAGTCTGCAGGCAGGGAATGAACGCACGGGACACAAGAAGGAGAAGATGGATGATTACACGAGAGAGATGATGGACCTCTGTCACAAGTTAGAGGAATCACAAAAGAGATCGAAAATCAAATGGCGCCAAATCAGTAAAGCAGAGGCGCCACATGAAAATATTTGAATTTGAACTAAGGGTAATAGAGTAACTTTACATGGTCAGGTTGTTATGGATTCATCCGGGCCGAACATGTGTAATAATCTTAGGGGTTCATTTGAAATTTTGTTACTGATCACTGTAGTTAAATAGAGGTGAGGAAGAAGAGAATAGCAGAGAAGAAATTTGTAATAGAAGGGCCAGACTTGATAATCAGTCTGAGCAGTAGCTTGTTCTTTTTTTTTATGTATTCAGTAGAGATTTCTTCATTCAATTTGTCTTTCATTCTTAGCTCCAAGTCACAACTGTGACATTTGGTATCAGAGCAAGTTTCGTTCCACCAACCTGTGCAACCATGGACATCACACCAGAGGAGATAGAAGTATTCATGGAGGAGACGAATAAGAGCCAACTGGAGATAAACGGACAGCTCAAACTCTTGAAAGTCGAACTGGACAAGCTAGCACAAGCAAGGGAAGCCCTAAATAAGAGAGTTGATACCCGTTTTGAACAAAAATTTCAACTAATTCTGAACAATCAAGATGTTCCTGGATTGAGTGCGTCTCCCACCTCTCAAATCGCAAATCCAACTTTGCCACTTAATGAATCAGTCTCCCATAATCCTTGGGAGACCCTTGGTACGTTCTATCATCTCCCTAAGTTAGAATTTTCTCAAATTAATGAAAGCAACCATAATCAGTCCAAGAACATTACATATCCATCTCCTGGTGGAGATTTGGAAGGCGCACCAAAGGTGTTTGATGAAATTTCTACAATAGATGTTTCGTGGAACCCAAGGCTTACAAAGTATGCAAAGTTTGGGATTCTCGTTGACATATGCGTGAAATTTGGGTGTGTAGAAACAGTCGAGGTCCTTGCGAAATTAAACGAAGAGTATGTGTTCACTCGAACTGTTATAAATTCTGTAATTGCTCTTCATGGGCTTATAAAGGAGACTTTCAAAGAATTTGAACTAATTCAGATGCAAGGAGCGAAGACGAGGCAGATGCAAGGGATCAGTTATTTTTCTCGGACAAAGGTTAAGATGAAAGTTCGGATTGTCAAAAATGTGGCATCTCAGTCAGTGAAACAGGACTTATCAATTTCTAAACCACTTAGAGCTGCTCGATTTCAATGCAACAAGATGTTACACAAACAAAGAAGAGCTGTGTTGGAAGAAAAAAGAGCCTCAGGGGTTCGACAATTCCTCCGGATTACCAGCTCAGAGCGACGGGGTTGGAAGCACCTCATGGCGATCTATTAGCATGCATAGAAGTAGCAAAGGCCGCTGATCTAATTGCTTTTATAGCATCAGCTGATGCATTATGTGAAGAAAGCACTCTCAACTCTTATATTAACTCATTTGAAACTCAATGCCTTTCTATCTTTAGAGCACTTGGTTTAACAAGCACTGTTGTGCTGATACGTGACCTGTCCGCAGAGCTCAAGAAGAAAAATGAGATGATGATTGTGTGCGTATTCAGCCTTACATCTGAATTTCCAGAAGATTCAAAGTTTGTCCCATCAGATACAACGGATGAGATCCACCCTGCTGAACACCAAGCTGAGTATAGTCAACTTGCTTTAACAACCATTACTTTTGCTGGGATTACACAAGCTACACTTGGGGTTTTCAATGTAGGCTTCCTGATTGACTTCCTCTCTCATGCTGCAATTATTGGTTTTATTGGGAAAGCTGCCATTACGATTGCTCTTCATCAACTCAAGGGTTTTCTTGGCATAAGGAAATTCACTAAGAAAACATATAGTGTTTCCATTATACACCCAGTATGGGGTTTTGTGCATCATAAGTGGAACCGGCAGACTATACTCATAGGAGCATCATTCTTGGTTTTCCTTCTAATTTCTAAGTACATAGGAAAGAATAATAAACAATTTCTTTGGGTTGTCAATCCCTCATCATGGCATCAAGGCTATTTCACTAGTAAAAATGCAGCCAAAGGTGTCATGGCTGTTATAATAACCTTGACAAGAGCCGCAACAATTTATGATAAACCGAGCATCAGATGCAAAGTTTACAACTGCCAAGCATGGGTAGCATTTAGGGATGTTATAGCAGCCAGAAATGCAATACATCATATGCAACGCTTTGCATTTTATGATAAACTATTGCGGATACAATATGCAAAAAGGAAATTTGACTGTCTTACAAAAGCAAAGGGTACCTTTATCCCAAGAGAAAAGAAAAAGGAGAAGGAGCTAAAGGCCAAAGCAAAGTTCAAAATGCGACTTACCCGGATTGTTATACAATTCAAAGGGCAGGGTCTGAATACAGAATTGTGCTACAAAAAAAAGGAAGATCATTTCAATATTGTCCCTACATGTGCAATCAGTGGGGAAGGCATTAAAGATCTTCTATTGTTATTGGTGTTTTTAGAGCTGCCAACGCTAAGAAAGAGACTACCAGGGAAGTCAACTTCTCTTCAACAATTATACATGACTGTGATCTTGGCGCAAATTGGTGATGCAGTGAGAGCCAAACTACAGCTTCTTGGTAGACTTGTTTCACTGGAGATGGGAAAAATATTTCTGGCAGAAATTGGCGAAGTTCAAGGAGTGATCAACATGTGTCATTATGCTGTAATTATCATTGATGATGCTGACATCCAGCTAGTTTTTTATGCTTTGTTGTTGGCTTCTGTTGG
Source organism: Berberis vulgaris (assembly GCA_963556465.1). Lineage (NCBI taxonomy): Eukaryota > Viridiplantae > Streptophyta > Magnoliopsida > Ranunculales > Berberidaceae > Berberis > Berberis vulgaris. The sequence continues at coordinate 112,458,287 of OY747124.1, forward strand.
CACAGCTGGTCAGTGCTACATAACCTGCATTAGGCTGCTTCTTAATGACAATATATATCAGGCTATGAAAATTCAGGTTATCAAGATGGATCAATTGATTTGGGTCACTTCAAGTTTGAATCATGAGTTACAGTTGCTTCACCCATTTACGCCATTTGTGATTGACGGATTATGGCAGCGCCTTCCTCAACCTGCCGGGAGTTGCAGCAAGGAGTCCATAGTGATATCCAAATGTTGCTTAAGGTGTATGACATTTGGAAAGAAACCACTTGGAAGGATGGCTTTCACATACATGCCATGTTTTTTTTTTCACTTCAATCCTTGAGGACAAGGATGTTTTGAAGGGGTTGGCATTGTCACAGTTAGAGGAATCACAAAAGAGATCGAAAATCAAATGGCGCCAAATCAGTAAAACAGAGGCACCAAATGAAAATATTTGAATTTGAACTAAGGGCAATAGAGTAACTTTATCTGGTCAGGTTGTTATAGATTCATTAGGGCCGAACACGTGTAATAATCTTAGGGGTTCATTTGAAATTCTCTTACAGATCAATGTAGTTAAATAAAATATAAACACCACCTTTAAAATAAAATAATTAATTAATTAATAAATAAAAAAAGGAAATCACATAGTATACCCCCACAAGGTGGATCCTTGCAACTCATGAGCTCCGAAAATTCTAGCCAACCTTGTTTGCTGACATTTTTTTGGTATTGTTTAACCGTTATAAATAGTGTTTGTACTTGTGTTTTAAAGAAAATGACAAATGTTTTAAAGAAGATGGACAAAAAGTGTAAAAAAAATACCACAAAAAATAGGTCGGCTAGAATTACGCCCTCTCTCTCTCGTTAACAACAACAACCATAGAGCAGCTGCCGATGCTCCTTTCAGTAACTGTGCTGTTATTTCTTCTCTTAAAGGTTAAGCTTTTTTGAGGAAACCCTTCAAGCAAAGCAACCATCTAACCGAGTCTGCAGGCAGGGAACGAACGCACGGGACACAAGAAGGAGAAGATGGATGATTACACGAGAGAGATGATGAACCTCAAGACCTTAGTCACTAGAACCCTCGAGAAGAAGGGTGTTCTCGCCAAGATCAGGGTAACAACAACAATCCCATTGCTTTCTTTCTTGTTAATTGTGTCATTTTTATGATTTTTGAGCTGGTGTTTGTGTTTTTGCGAAATGGGTATGAGAGATGTTTGTTGAAATTACTAAAAGATTCCTTTTTATTTATTTATTTATGTACGGTGTTTTCTTCCATCAATTCGGGCAAATGTGGGTTTTTTTTAGTAGTTGTGGATCGAATTAGGAAATGGGTATTAATTTGGGGAACGATCAAGTTGGGGATTTGAGAATGTTTTGGCTATGGGGTCGTTTAGGGGAAATAGGATTTGATTTAAAAAATTTTGGAAATTTAGGAGTAAGCTGAGGGGAGAGGAATAGAGGGTGGTAGCACAAAGCTTGAACATGATTACATTTTTAGGGAGCATCCTGATATCCCAACTTCTCATTGTTTACTCTGCCACCTCGTACAACTATTGAAGCAACACATATAGCTTTATGTGCTCTTTGCATTACTTACCTTTCATAAAAATAGCCTTGTATATTCCTCCCACGAGCACCCGATCATATAGGTTGCCTTCTAGAATACCTATGTTTAGATATATTTAACTCTAGATAATGAAAGACACGACTCTTCAAGCTCAATTAATGCATATCTGTGAGGAAGCTGGGGCTGTGCTTGATAGATTCTTGTTAAGGAAAGTTTCCTACCACATATCAGTTTGGCAGCGTGTATCAAAACTCACAAACTAACTAGTTTATAATTTGAATGGTGGTTAGACTTTTTTAAATTGAAAATGGGCGTATGTGGAAGTTCACATTAAAAGCAAAATGTGATTGGCTATTTTCAGCAACTATCATTGCTTTACATACTTTCTTGATGGTTTATGGTGAGTTGGATATCTGAACGACTCTAGCCATGCTTTATCTTTATCTTGACTTTCTAGGCCGAGCTTAGGGCAAGCGTATTTGAGGCAATTGAAGAGGAGGATCGTGTAGCAGAAAATGAGGATGACGTTCAGCCTGCATTACTTGGTAGCTGCAATGACCGTGCAAAGCAACTTCATGCTTCTCCTTCAGGTAGACCTTTGTATTCATTTAAAATAGTTTGATGCCATTCCTTTGAAAGTGTTTTTTCCCAACTTATTTGGATTTATTTATTTATGAGAAAATGCAGATGATTGATTTCATTTTGCCAAAGGCTATTAATAAATCTGTTTTTTTTTATGAGAGCATAGTCCATTAAAAAGAGTGACCTCGTGATTGAACAAAGCAAACTTGGTATAAACAGGTTGCTCCAATTAGGAAAATATGAGTAAAACATCCGTCTTTAAGGACCCATTCCCCACTTCCACAACATAAACTTGATCTCCGTGTACAAAAATTGAGCTTCTCTTTTCAGTAAACACCAAACTGTGGCGATAACTAACATATCTCAGTCCCTGGGCCATTTTTCTTTGGCAGGAAAGGTTCTATGCTTCCAGAGCTCGGACTTATGATAATGCATACCCGTGTTTGTGTACTAGCTACTAGGTGTTTTAAACATTCATATAATCTCGTGTCATCTTTATCCATATCCATATCCAGGCGTCAAACCTCTAGCACTGACTTCCTAAGGTTCATTACCTTTGTGTGGAAATGATTATGCTCATTGAGCAATTGGAAACAATGGAAACCATGGAATATTATAAGGCCATTACCTTTGTGTGGAAATGATTATGCTCATTGAGCATAAAACGATGTCCACAATATAACTAATGTTTGCTAACTAGTCATTACTTTCCCACTAGTGCATCTCTTGCCATCATCACCTAAAAAATCTCCTACAAGTCTTTTTAGATTCGATTAAGGGTGTGTTTGATTGCATGAAATTTTATGCCATGAAAATTCATGAGGAGACCCCTTCATTTTAGGCTAAATTAATAAATCACTCCACATCCACCATTTGACCATCATTTTGTGATCAATGGTGGGAATAAAAGTCCCATGAACATGGGAATCACCAAGGAGTGTGATTTCCATGTTCATGGGACTTCCATTATCACAATTGATAACAAAATCAAATTGTAAATAGGAGTTATATCTCAAATTACCTAAAATATATGGGTCCCCTCATGAATTTCATGGCATAGGATTCCATGCAATCAAACACACCCTAAATTTCAATCTATCTGTGTATTTCATTTCTGTTTTAGTAGTGTGTGCTTTGACCCTTGTGTTTCCCTATCGTTTAGTTTAATCTCGACTAATTCAATAAAATGATCACAAAAGGAAATTATGTCATATATATCTCTTAATATAACACTAAAAAACTACAGAGTTTTAGAATAGCTTTGGAGCTGCAGAGATGAATCCAAATGAGAGAGAGACTTAGGTAACTCAAAATACTTCGAGAAACAATATTAAGGAGTACTCAGAATACATGCCCTAATAGTTTCACAGCTTCAGTTTTGTTCTCAAAGTTTTAGTTTGTTTATACATTTTGGCTTCAAAATTAAGTTGTAATGCCTGTACGTACTAAGTGACAATGTCAACATAAAAGGGACCAATGTTTCACAAATATGGAATTGGTTGTAATCCATTATCACAATTGATAACAAAATCAAATTGTAAATGAGGAGTTATATCTCAAATTACCTAAAATATATGGGTCCCCTCATGAATTTCATGGCATAGGATTCCATGCAATCAGACACACCCTAAATTTCAATCTATCTGTGTATTTCATTTCTGTTTTAGTAGTGTGTGCTTTGACCCTTGTGTTTCCCTATCGTTTAGTTTAATCTCGACTAATTCAATAAAATGACCACAAAAGGAAATTATGTCATATATATCTCTTAATATAACACTAAAAAACTACAGAGTTTTAGAATAGCTTTGGAGCTGCAGAGATGAATCCAAATGAGAGAGAGACTTAGGTAACTCAAAATACTTCGAGAAACAATATTAAGGAGTACTCAGAATACATGCCCTAATAGTTTCACAGCTTCAGTTTTGTTCTCAAAGTTTTAGTTTGTTTATACATTTTGGCTTCAAAATTAAGTTGTAATGCCTGTACGTACTAAGTGACAATGTCAACATAAAAGGGACCAATGTTTCACAAATATGGAATTGGTGGTGTCTGAATTGATGCCTCACTACCCCAATTTATACTCTGCATCATGAACTTGGTTAACCTCAACTTTAGGAATCTTCAATACCTCCTCAACAAAACACTTGTACTAAATCAAACATCTCCTTTCTAAGACTTGAATCATACGTTATTTGATATCTCCACATTATACAAGAAGTATCCCTTGATGAGAATTTTAAAACAACAAGAACATAGTAAATCTATGACAATTCTATAAACATAAACAAAGTTCACAAAAAGTAATATGCTTCTTTAGCGAAACAAACAAACTTTACCACTTGTCCAAACAACCGAGCAATACACCATCTTGATGCATTGTTTCTCACTCTAGATGGATTCTAACACCTTTATAATGGTCTCTTATATGATGCAATTTGGTGACAACTTCTGCAATCTTCATGCATTCAACAGGAGATTCCCAAGAACATATGCAACTCCCAGTTTTATCATTGAAACCAAACACTTATCCACTCTAGTCTCTCGATCACTCTGCTTTGCAATGTTGATAGATTCGCTAGTGCTTTCTAACAACATGGTTGGATCCACAATGCTCGCAATTCGATCAGGTAAAGCTGCTTTTGCGAAACTATGAAGATTTTGTCCATTTTGAAACATGTCATTTGTTGGTTTTTTCCTAGTAAACAACTCTATTAACAATATCCCGTGACTGTACACGTCTCCTTGCATGCGCACCTCACCACCCATTCCATATTCTGCAAATCATAAAAATTTTACAACTATAAACAAGTAATTTAAGCTCATTAAATTTGAAGAAATCAAATCTTTGTTTATTTTTCTTCATCAAATCTCGAGTGGCAACATGAGCAGAACACTGCAGATGCTCCTTTCATAAACTGTAAAAGCTTAGAGGAAATGGGAAAAGGTGAACATTTTTTGGCACCATGATATCCCAAATACTCATTGGTCGTTGTCCTTGCTCCTAAATACAAATTGACAAGCATGTAGTCTTGGTATTTTACCTAAATGCCGTCTTTGGAATATTTCAGAATTCTTGTCATTTCTATGTAGGTATTGACAAGCATGTAGTCTTGGTATTTTACCTAAATGCCGTCTTTGGGATATTTCAGAATTCTTGTCATTTCTATGTAGGTAACCTTGATCCGTACTTACAGAAAATTAGGATGGTGTTCGGCCTGCATTACTCAATGCATGATCTCAATAAGATGAATGCGACACTAATATATTTTTTCAGGCAGAACATCCTTGGTTCTCTATTTTGACGAGGACGGGGTTTTCAATGGAAAATATACGATGTGAAATTTCCAGCAGATTTAGTAAGTTGATATGTTGAATTCTGCAATTTTAATTGATGATCTTCATAATACATTCATATAAAGTTCACTGCTAAGTCATCAGTAATTGTTATCTCTGCAGGTTGTTGATACAGTTAAAGAAGTGGTGGACTATATCTAGACCAAGGAATGCCATTGATCAGTCCCAATATTAATTTGTCAAAGAATTCTTATTATATTTGATGAATCAATTTTTGAAAACTTGGTATTGTTGGACAGTTTCTGCCAAATCTCTATCATTTCAAGCAACGGCAATTATCAATCAATTTTATAATTGTTTTCTTTTTATGTTTTGGTGTTTATTTTTTAGTTGATTGTTTTCTATGCATACATACTTTTTTGCCTAAACTGTGTATACATATTTCCATCAGGCTTATGATTTACAGGTAGATACAAAATTTGACCACTTAGATGTACTCTATACGGCCGTCTGAACCACATGGGAGACTATCTTTGTTACTAATGAGGTGTTTGTATGCTGACATTCAAGTCTACCAACTATGAGTGTTGGGGCATACTTATAACCACTTGAAATATGTTGGATTGAATACTTCTAATTCCTCTTCAATTTTAGGCCATATGGCATCCCATATTTTGACGAAATTAAGTAATAATATACTCATTTGTCAAGAAACTTACGATGAACTCCAAATAAATCTTGTAGATTGAAAATCTGGAATTTATTCGATGAGTACGGAATCAACTATACTGAAAAAAATATGGTATTATGGTCAGCTTGAAGGATCCTAAAATTGAAAGCGGCAAAGTGAGTGGTCTATAACCAACCCCAAGAGAAGAGCGTACCACGCTCTCTCTGTGCATTTTAGCAGACCCTCTCTATTTTTTTAGCAGACCCTAAACCATACGCACCAAATAGCAAGCCTCGACTCCCAAGGAATCTGTCATGAACCTGGTGGACGATAATATCCTATTCCACTAGGAACTTACAATAATAATAATAATAATATCGGTGAATCTGTCATCATATAAACATAGGAAGAGTTTGGCTCCAAGGTTTGATCGATGTAATCTCTTAACACCGATTATAATTATTCCCATATTATTATTATTCTTGTAAGTTCCTGGTGAAATAAGATATCGTCCGCCAGGTTCATGACCGGTGAGTATAAAATTCAAGACGTGGGGATTAAATCACCACAGTCTTAATAACCATCCAATCAGACTACCATTAACTTTTTAACAAACCCTTTCTCACACATTCAAAAATGATTTTTTTTTATTTTTTTGGCTTTTTCTTATTGAAAATTTTCAAAAACGAATTTTTTGTTGAAGCAAAAGAGAAGAAGTAGAAGAGAAAATATGAGATTTCCTAGAACTCACTCTCATTTCATCATCATTCAACGCCCCACTTCTTCCTCTTCGTCACCATCATCCGTCACATTGATATCAAACCAAAGCACACCCACGCACACTTGTCATAATTGAGTTCTCTCATATTACGTTTTTGTTTTAGTAGTACGCGCTTTAACCTTTGTGTTGCACTTTGGTTTAGTATAGTCTCTGAGTTGGTAAGAGTTTATGTGATTCACTAAAATTATAAAAAAAGGAAATTATATCCTAAATTTATCTAAATATCACAATAGAACACCACCAAATTTTAGAAAAAATTTGGAGCTCAAATGATTGCATGTGAGAGAGACACTCGAGTACTTCAGATTACTTCACAGTTATCATGATAACTTCAGTTTACAATATTAATAATATGGCGTCTAATAGTTTAACAGCTTCAGTTTTGTTCTCAAAGTTTTAGGTGGGGGTATTCAATTCGGGATTTGAATGGGCTCTGAAAAATTTTAAATCTCGTAGATTTTAAAAAGTCTAAAATGATTTTACAAAATTCACTGGATTTTGATAGATTTTAAATTATTGGATTTTGTAGATTTTATAAAAGGTTTGTTATGGATTTCTATGGATTCTTATAAATTCAATGAATTTTTATAAATATGTTATTAGTCATAGGAAGCAATAAAAGAACATCACCTACATTGTTATCCATGCCAACACAAATCATTAAATACCTCTCAAAACATCTGTTAAACAATTGTTTGTATGTTACGAGAATTTTACTTTAAATTAAAAAAAATTCAAATACATTGAAGATGGTCTAAAAGTAATACAAATAATTATTTTACTTCAAATTGTTATCTCTGCCAACGCCACCTCTCCTCCCGTTTTCTTCTTGAAGCATTGGGAAATGATAATGGGATGAGACTTTTAAGTTTATTGTCTCCCACTAAAAAATGTTTGAGATTGGGAAGTCTAAGGCCAATATCTGAAGGAAGACTTCCATCTATTTGGTTACCAACAATTGAGAAACGCGTGATATGTGAGAGATTGTAAAGACAAGAAGGAACTTTGCCAGATAAATTGTTTCCAAAAACACCAAACTGTTCTATGTTTCTCATGTGGCAAAGATCATCTGGAATGTTTCCTGTCAAACCATTTTGTCCAATAATAAGAACAGTAAGAGAGGTGAGATTTCCTAGCAAAGATGGAATGTTTCCTTTGAGTTCATTAGCTCGAAGTTGCAATGAATTAAGCTTTGTTAGAGAGGCAAGCTCGATTGGAATCCCCCCTGAGAGATGGTTGAATTGTAAATCAATTACGTGAAGTTTAGAGCAATGAGTAAGATTGGTAGAAATTTCATGATCAAAGGAATTGTGAGCTAGAGAAAGGACCTCTAATCTGGACAATCGACCAATTTCTTGGGGTATTGGACCATGAAAATAATTCTCGCCAAGCCTAATTTCTCGAAGAAATGAGAGGTTTCCTATGTGGGGGGAGAGCGTACCTTCAAGCCTTTTTGATTCCAAATCTAGGACTGTGACCCTGTCACGATGGCGACGACTGCATGTGACCCCCGTCCAGTTACAGTAGTGGATGGAGTCGTTCCATGAATTCAATGCCTTGAGTGGATCATCGTTAATCTTTGCTTTCAAGGCAAGTAATGCCAGATGATCTGGTGCAGCATTGACGTTGGAGAAGACAATTGTAGTGCGTGAACTGACTTTGCTCCATAGCAACAGTATGAGCACCAAGATTGGAAAGCGAGACCAACTCATCATTGTTCTTCAGGAAAAGCAATTTACAACGAAGGAAGAGACTTGAAGAAAAACATAAATCGATCATTTGATATATATATACTATAGTGTGCAAGACAGACTTCTGCACATAGGACCAAATTAGTAGTGTCGAAACAACTTGACTTGGTATACTTCGGGACATGCTAAACAATAATTTTTGATGATCAAATTGATTAGTAAAACCAGGTTCTAATTGGCCACAGTCTTCCGAGTCAAGAAGCATGGACGTATTCAGACTTGTGTGACCATTATAAAGTTAAGTGCTCTGCTAAGTCGTCTTCAATTGTTACCTGTGCAGGTTGTTGATACAGTTGAAGTAGTGGACTATATCTTGACAAAGGAATGCAGTTGATCAGTGTCAATATTTTGTCGAATAATTCTTATTAGATTCGATCAATCTTTTTTTGTAAACTTGGTATCGTTGGGCTGATTCCGCTAGATTTGTATATTTCAAGAAACGGCAATTATCAATCATTTTTCCAATTGTTCTCTTTTTATATTTTAGTCTTTGTCAAATGTCTAACATTTCAAGAGACGGCAATCATCAATCAATTTTCTAATTATTTTCTTTTTATATTTTGGTCTTTGTTTTTAAGTTGATTTTTTATTTATTTATGTCATTGCAAGACTAATTTTGTACTCAATCAATTGTATGCATGCTTCCACTAAGCTGCCTAAATTGTCCATATTCATTTTTTCCACTAGACTGATTTCTTATTTAAACCATCCTTTGGACCACATGGGAGATTATCTTTCTTGCTAATGATGTGTTTATATGCTCATTTTCAAGTCTCTACGAACTAGATTTTCATATAAGTGTTTGGGCATACTTTAAGTCATACATAACCACTTAATCTTCAATTTTAGGCCGTATGGCATCCCATATTTTGACGAAAATAAATAATAATATACTCATTTGTGAAGAAATGTACGATGAAACTCAAAATAAAGATGAAAAGATAAGCTTAAAGGCCCAATTTTTATTTTATTTTTATGAATTAACATGTTTGGGTTATGGTTCTAACCGCACAGCTTGTCGAATCTTTGGTCACTTTACCCATGTTAATACCACTTTTTAATTTAATTTTTCTTAGACAAAAAATAAAAACAAAAAACTATAGGGTGTTTGTATTTTATTCTGAATAGAGTCGCAAGTCTTAATAAGAAGTGAGACAACCATATTTAGGGTGTTTGTTTTTAGTTCTGATTAGAAGTTGAACTTCTTATTGGAGTAAGTAATAGGAAGCTGCTGATCACTTAAAACTGAGAGAGTGTCTATTTTGGTTTCTGAATAGAGCCAGAAGTCTTAATAAGAAGTGAGACACTTTGTTTAGAATGTTAGTTTTTAGTTTTGATCGGAGGTTGAAGTTTTGATTGGAATAAACACTCCCATGGTGCAGATCACTTAGCACTGAATTTTTAATGAAAATTTATTTCAATAATAACCTCATAATAAATTCATAATGAGTGCTACTACCCTCTCTTCTACAAATCATCCCCTCTTATTTCCACATTCTCTTTATCATGTGAGAAATGTTGCCACCGCTGCCACCACCCTCCCTGGCCTCCCCTCCTCCTCTTGCATCTATTCCTATTCTTCTTTCTCTTCTTCTCTATTGAAAATTATACGAGGAATGAATAAAGATATATGGTGGTTTCTGGTAGTGGTGGAAAGTGGTCTCAATGGTATTTGGATGAAAGAAAACAAGTGGAAAAGGGGGTTAATGTTGATGGTTTATAGTGGGCGGTAAGAGTTATGGTGGTGGGAAAAAATGGACTTCAAGTCAGCACCTAAAAACAAACACAATTTTATTTTACATTTTTCAATCAGCAGCTCATTCAAAAGCAAAACAAATAGTTCATTCAGAACTAACTCCAGTTAGAAATTAGCTTCTAACCACTTAAAAAAAATCACCCTCTGAATGCTTAATGAAAATTCATTCAAATAATAACCTCACAATAAATTTGTAATAACTACTGTGCTACCCATCTTCTCTACCATCCATCTCTTCTCTACCTCTTTGTTGCGGGCTTAACTGGCCTAAATAAATAGGCAAATTTGACCCACTTGTAATAACTGCAAGTGCACAGTGTCTAACTGGTAAACAACGGCAAGTACGGGTCGATCCCACGAGGAAAGTGGATGCAAATGAATTTAATAATTTAATTAAACTAATTTGGAGAAAATGAGGGTTACAACAATCAAAATATCTAAACTAAAAATAAATTAAAAATAATAAAAATAAAAGATAGATGTTGTGGGGTTTGGACTCACCAATGAATTAGCAAAAATATTAAAATCTAAATTACTGAAATTATAAACGAGAAGCTTTAGGGATGAGGATCCCTTGCTTACACCGAAGATGTGATCATTAAAATTCAATTCCAATCATATCAGTTTCTGTCAAACATGAACAATTTATTTCAAGCAAATAAACTCTTACCAAGTATTAAGTGTCTTTTTAGGGCACACTTAATCAAAGTCTAAGCTTAATAATTTTTAGCACATGCTTTGAATATTGATAAAATGTGAATCTAACTACCGAACATATCAATTTTTTAATCGAACATGAAAGGTGAAAACAATTTATCAATTTTCAGAAATAAATTGTTTATCAATTAAGCATTTAAGTCAGTAAAATAAATTATACAGCCCTTTTGGTTTGTCGCAAACTCGATGTGGTGGTACTCAGCAGATCAGCAGGTGGTCCGAACACAAATCCCGAGAAAAATGTTACAAGTGTTCTGTGGCTGCTTAGAGAGAAGCTCGAGGTGCCAATAACCAACTGATTTCGAAAATCAGTTGGTTCCCACCAAAAAAACTGCGCCGCTTTGCACCTTCGTCTCCAGCAAGTAGCGCTGCTCACGCTGCCTCGTTTCTGCTCCTCGCGAGCTCTTTCATCCTCCAACAGGGTCCGGAACCTGCAAAAGAGAGAGAGGGATGGGAGAACAGAGAGAGATGCGATGAGAACACACAAAAAAACAGAGAGAGGGATGCGAACACTGTCCTGTTTCTACTCCTCTGTATCGTGGTGGTTGTGTTGGCGGCTCGCGTTGCTCTGAGGTGGTTGTGTTGCTGAATAAGAAGATTAGGCAGAGAGCGAGATGGGAGAGAGGACGAGAACGGGTGACTGAAATAGGAGCGGTGCTCCCTGTTTTTACTCCTGTCACAACGGTTGTGTGCTAGCTGACCGTCGCTTGCGACGGTGATCGTGAGAGAGGGAGACAAGAAGGAGGCCGAGACGAAGGGAGGGCGGTGATGGCGAAGCTCGGTGGTGTGGACGGTCTGTCTGGCTCTGTCGCGAGCGGTGTACAGAGTCGTGGGAGGCTGTGGGTGTGCGAAACAGGGTATGGAGGTGGTGTCTGATGGTGGTGGCTCTGTGGTTGTTGGACGGTAGTGGTGGTTTTGTTTGATTGGGATGGTGATGAGAATCACAACATGTGAGAAAGAGGTTTTGATTTTCTGTAATGTTTTTTCTTCCCTTCTCTTCCTCCCCTTTCTCATCCATTTCTCTTATATTTGTAGAGAATGGACAAAATGAATAGAGATGAGATAAATGGATGATTCATGGAGTGAATCAAGGTAAAATCAAATCTGGATATGGGATAATTGGGAGAATATTCTTTGGGTTGGTTGGGCTTGGCATTGGGTTTGGGTTTATGGGTTTGGTTTTGGATTTATGGGTTTGGTTTTGGGTTTAAGGGTTTGATTTTGGGTTTGGTTTTGAGTTTAGGTTATGGGCTTAGGCTATTCTCACCTCCACTTCCTCTGAAGTCACCGTCTGGGATTGTTCATTGCATTTTTCTCTGATTTCTTCGTTACAGCTCCAAATTCTACAAAAACACAAAAATTTAATAATTAATCTAAAATAAGATAAAAATAAGGATTAACAAAAATATAATAAGAGGTAATAATGTTATAATTATGTGATTATCACTCCTCTCTATCACGAGCAGTATCGTCGCCACCACCTTCCCTTCCTTTTTTTTTTTTTTTTTTTTTTTTTTCTATCTTGAGATTGTATGAGGAATGGAAAGGGATATATGATTGTTTTGTGGTAATGGAAGGGAGATCATAGTGTTTGAAGGAGAGGAGAGTCCCCAAAATCAAAATCTAATGAAAAGGCATAGTGTTGTGTTACTATGAACCCACCTTAACCCAATAGTTTTCATAACTAATTTTCTGTCTAAGAAATATAACCCTAGGAATAGAAAACAAGGAAAATAAACCCTCTTAACCTTGACTGTTGACCAAGCTCGACTACTGACTGTAGTTGATTGTGGTTAGTCTTGAGTGTTGATCTGAGTTTGACTGTGTAAGTTATGATTATTGGACCGAGTGGTCCATTGACCAGGTCTTCACTGAGCTCTGATTTATTTTGATCAAGTCTAAAGTGCAAACCGTAACTCCGATTTCGACATATTTCACAGTTGCAATTTTCGTGTCGAGATCTATTAAATGAAATTGTTATTTTACAAGTACGATAAATTTATATTTTTACCCTTCAAAGTTAATATGCCTCAATATGCATGTTTTTGATCTCTGACTATGTTTTGTTCATGATTTGAATTATGAATTTCTTGAATAGTGACATGTATGCATATCGGAACTTGTTTATCTATGTAGAAATTAGTTTTTGTGGGCTTTTTTATTTATGAGAAATGTTTGTGCCTGAGAGCATCTCCAATGCCAAAAATCACTTTTATTCCTAGAGTTAAATAGAAAACAAAAGAGAATATGAAGATATTTAATGGTGTGGTGGAGATCTAAACACAAACAACGATGTTTTTAGTGTTAATCCATAACTTTTCTGAAAATTTCAGTTCAATCAAATTAGTAAACATTTTTACCGTAATTTTTAGCTAAATGAAATTTGACTGGATCCTAAACTAAAGTGACATTAAAAGCCCAAATTAATCATTTTATCCCAACCCCACTTTTTTAATTAACCTTTTAGCCCCGAAATCTAATGCAGAACCTAAATCAGATCCACCCGACATCAAATCTTTGTCTATTTTTCTTCATCAAATCTCGAGTGGCAACAAGAGCAGAACACTGCAGATGCTCCTTTCATAAACTGTAAAAGCTTAGAGGAAATGGGAAAAGGTGAACATTTTTTGGCACCATGATATCCCAAATGATCATTGGTCGTTGTCCTTGCTCCTAAATACAATTTGACAAGCATGTAGTCTTGGTATTTTACCTAAATGCCGTCTTTGGAATATTTCAGAATTCTTGTCATTTCTATGTAGGTATTGACAAGCATGTAGTCTTGGTATTTTACCTAAATACCGTCTTTGGGATATTTCAGAATTCTTGTCATTTCTATGTAGGTAACCTTGATCCGTACTTACAGAAAATTAGGATGGTGCTCGGCCTGCATTACTCAATGCATGATCTCAATAAGTTGAATGCGATACTAATATATTTTTTCAGGCAGAACATCCTTGGTTCTCTATTTTGACGAGGACGGGGTTTTCAATGGAAAAGATAACCATGTGAAATTTCCAGCAGATTTAGCAAGTTGATATGTTTAATTCTTCAATTTTAATTGATGATCTTCATAATACATTCATATAAAGTTCACTGCTAAGTCATCAGCAATTGTTACCTCTGCAGGTTGTTGATACAGTTAAAGAAGTGGTGGACTATATCTAGACCAAGGAATGCCATTGATCAGTCCCAATATTAATTTGTCAAAGAATTCTTATTATATTTGATGAATCAATTTTTGAAAACTTGGTATTGTTGGACAGTTTCTGCCAACTCTCTATCATTTCAAGCGACGGCAATTATCAATCAATTTTATAATTGTTTTCTTTTTATGTTTTGGTGTTTGGTTTTTAGTTGATTGACTGTACGTGTATAAATTTTAGTTGATTTAAGTCTTTATTTTTTAGTTGATTGTTTTCTATGCATGCTTCCATTAAGCTTTTGCATACATACGTTTTTGCCTAAACTGTGTATACATATTTCCATCAGGCTTATGATTTACAGGTGGATACAAAATTTGACCACTTAGATGTACTCTATACGGCCGTCTGAACCACATGGGAGACTATCTTTGTTACTAATGAGGTGTTTATATGCTGACATTCAAGTCTACCAACTATGAGTGTTGGGGCATACTTACAACCACTTGTAAGTGATGCATGCAAACATATATATATTGGATTGAATACTTCTAATTCCTCTTCAATTTTAGGCCATATGGCATCCCATATTTTGACGAAATTAAGTAGTAATATACTCATTTGTCAAGAAACTTACGATGAACTCCAAATAAATCTTGTAGATTGAAAATCTGGAATTTATTCGATGAGTACGGAATCAACTGTACTGAAAAAAATATGGTACTATGGTCAGCTTGAAGGATCCTAAAATTGAAAGCGGAAAAGTGAGTGGTCTATAACCAACCCCAAGAGAAGAGCGTACCACACTCTCTCTGCTGAAATACCCTGTCTATTTTTTTAGCAGACCCTAAACCATATGCACCAAATAGCAAGCCTCGACTCCCAAGGAATCTGTCATGAACCTGGTGGACGATAATATCCTATTCCACCAGGAACTTACAAGAATAATAATAATATTGGTGAATCTGTCATCATATAAACATAGTAAGAGTTTAGCTCCTAGGTTTGATCGATGTAATCCCTTAACACCGATTATAATTATTCCCATATTATTATTATTCTTGTAAGTTCATGGTGGAATAGGATATCGTCTGCCAGGTTCATGACCGGTGGGTATAAAACCCAAGACGTGGAGATTAAACCACCACAATCTTAACTATCCAATCAGACTATTGTTAACTTTTTAGCAAATCCTTTCTCACACATTCAAAAATGATTTTTGAATTTTTTTTGGCTTTTTCTTATTGAAAATTTTCAAAAACGAATTTTTTGTTGAAGCGAAAGAGAAGAAGTAGAAGAGAAAATATGAGATTTCCCAGAACTCACACTCATTTCGTCATCATTCAACGCCCCACTTCTTCCTGTTCGTCACCATCATCCGTCACATTGATATCAAACCAAAGCAGACCCGCACACACTTGTCATAATTGAGTTCTCTCACATGACGTTTTTGTTTTAGTAGCACGCGCTTGTCATAATTGAGTTCTCTCATATCCTAAATTTATCTAAATATCACACTAGAACACCACCAAATTTTAGAAAACATTTGGAGCTCAAATGATTGCATGTGAGAGAGACACTCGACTACTTCAGATTACTTCACAGTTCACATGATAACTTCAGTTTACAATATTAATAATATGGCGCCTGATAGTTTAACAGCTTCAGTTTTGTTCTCAAAGTTTTAGGTGGGGATATTCAATTCGGGATTTGAATGGACTCTGAAGAATTTTAAATCTCGTAGATTTTAAAATGTTTCAAATAATTTTACAAAATTCACTGAATTTTGATAAATTTTAAATGATTGGATTTTGTAGATTTTATAAAAGGTTTGTTATGAATTTTTATGGATTCTTATAAATTCAAAGGATTTTTATAAATATGTTATTAGTCATAGAAAACAATGAAAGAACATCACCTACATTGTTATCCATGCCAACACAAATCATTAAATATCTCTCAAAACATCAGTTAAACAATTGTTTGTACGTTACGAGAATTTTACTTCAAATTAAAAAAAAATTCAAATACATTGAAGATGGTCCAAAAGTAATACAAATAACTATTTTACTTCAAATTGTTATCTTTGCCAATGTCACCTCTCCTCCCGTCTTCTTCTTCTTCAATCGCTACTATCACCACGCTATCGCCACCACTCCTCCCCCCCCCCCTTCTTCTTCAATCACCACCGCCACCTCTCATCCCACCTCCACCCATTTTCATCTTCTTATTCTCAACCTCCTCCCCCTCACCTCTTCTTCTTCTCTGTTCTTTTTTCTTCTACTTCTTCTCCTCATCCTCCACTTTTTTTCTCTCTGTTTTTTTTTTTTTTCTTTTTCTCCTATCTTTTTTTCCTTTTCTTTTTTTCCTTTTTGCCCTCGCGAAGGTTCTGGCAAGTGAGGAACCTCTACTCGTAGGAACCTCCGCAAGAGCGAAGAAGGAAAAAATGGGAAAAGAAGAAGAGATGAGAAAAAAATAGAAGAAAAAAAAGTAGAAGAAGAAATCAGAAGGAAAAAAAAAAGAACAAAAAAAAATGAAGAGAGAACAAGAATAAGCAAAAATAAGAGGAAGGGAATGAAAAGAAAAAGAAGAATAATAACAAAAGAGAAGAACAAGAACAAAGGAGAAGATGAACTGCGAGTGGTGGTGCAGCCAGCGGTGGTAGGGCATGGTTGTGTGGCCAAAAGTTGTGGGACGATGAGGTGGTGCTACTCTTGTGAAAAGATAAGAGAAGGAAAGTTGGTGGTGTCCTTCAGCCGATCACAAAAAAATGAGATGTTGGCGTCCTTCAGCGAAAATGGTGGTGTTATTTAATAATGGCCAATACAAATTCGTTGAAATATGAGGGGGGAATGTTGGATTTGGAATAACGTTTGTTATATATACTTTACACTCACAAATCCTTCAAAATCCACAACTTTAACAAATCCATTAAAATCCACTACTTGAATAGTTGAATACCCTGTGATTTTGGTGGACTTTTCAAAAGCATAAATTGAATACCCATTGATTTTGATGGATTTTACAACAATCCTCTAAAATTGGTATTTGAATACCCCTGAATTTTAATAGATTTTAAAATCCTTCACAATCCATTAAAATTCGTAATTTAATACCAACCCCTAGTTTGTTTGTACGTAGTTTTTCGTTGGAAACACTTATTCAAAGAACTTCACATGATAATTGTATTGTGCTCGGGGGTGAAGAAGCGAAGCCCCTCAGCACCACCACTACACGATATGTCTCGAGCAACGATATTATCCTCAATTTAGACACCGCCCGGGTATTATTTTTTTTTTAATTTTTTTTTAATTTTTATTTTTTACAAACTGAACTCAACTTTTCAAATGCTCCCAAAAGGCCTCGTCACTTATTAAGACATATTTAATCACTTATATTCCTCACAGGATGTTGGTCACTACTCGATATGGGACTATGTTGAGCCAACATCTCCAACAAATTGCATGGCTAACACTTTATGATATGGAATTGGTAGGTGTCTAAGAGTTGATCCTTACTAACAAAGGCGTTATGTGTTAGTTTGAATGGACCTCACACCTTGCGAATAGGCCGCCTTGATACGCCGCCTCTTCATTTCTGAGTTCTAAAACCTCACCTTGACGCCTCACTACCCCAATTTATACTCTGCTTCATGAACTTGGATAACCTCCACTTCAGGAATCTTCAATGCCTCAACATAACACTCGTACCAAATTAAACATCTCTTTTGTAAGACTTGAATCATACGTTATTTTATATAGGAAGTATCCCTTAATAAAAATTTAATGAACAACAAGAACATAGTAAATTTATGACAATTCTATAAATATAAACAAATTTCACAACAAATAAGTGACAATGCTTCTTTTAGCTAGCAAAACAAACAAATTTTACCACTCGTATAAGCAACCGAGCAATGTACCATACCAATGGTCTGTTTCTCACTCTAGATGGATTCTAACACCTTGCAAATGGTCTCTTATATGATGCAATTCAGTGAAAACTTCTTCAATGTTCTTGCGTTCAACATGGGATCTCGAAGAACAGGCTACTCTTCTTACCGCTGATGCCAAACAATTTGGCACTCTAGTCCTTTGACTACTCAGGTTTGCAATGCCGACAGCTTCATCAATGATTTCTAATAACATGGTTGGATTCACAATGCACCCAACTCATTCAGGTAAAGTTGTTTTTGCGAAACTATGAAGATTTTGTCCATTTTGAAACATGTCATCTGTCAGTATCTTTCCAGTAAACAACTCCAACAACAATATTCCATAACTGTAAATGTCTCCTTGCATGGACACTTAACCACCCAATTCATATTCTGCATTTTATAAAAAATTTATACCTCTAAACATGTAATTTAAGCACTTTAGATGTGAAGAAATCAAATAGAATTTGACATAGACCATTTATTGTTCAATAAAATAAAAGGTGAAAATGATTGTCATAGAAAACCTTAAATTAGGTAGGCAAATTTAATAAGTTGATGTGAAATACTGAAAAAATAAAGATTTCACTAAAAATTGTTTCTATCATATCTGAGTTGAATATGCTACAACATCATTAAAAGTGTCAGATGAAATGCTAATGAAGTGATGGTGATATGTCTAATTAAAATTGTTTCTATCATATCTGAGTTGAATATGCTCAACATCATTATAGTATGTGCTTGCCCTAATGAAAGCTCGAGAGCATTGAGACTACAAAACAAGTTTATGTAAATTTGATAAAAAAAAATAAAATAGGGAAAATGTTTCTCTGAAACCTTATATATTTAACCGTATGTGTCTAGCAATTTAATGCTCTAATTAAACAACTCAAATTGTTAAGCTTGGAGTTTCGGGTCTCTTGTTGAAGGTTTTAATGAGCTAGAACCTCCACAATGCCACGAGTCCCCCAATTTTTTTTGATTAGAAAATATCCAAAGATGCGGTCGAAATCTTTCTCAATTCACGACATCTATATTGTCTCAGCTAGCCAGATCTTGACTGAATTGGCGACCGTCATAGAACAATCCAGCGCTCAACTGCCTTAGCTAGCCAACTCTTGATATCCACACTATTATGAGCTCTCATTGAATAAACGTGTGGTTTGTGCTTGAAACATTTTGACGTGCCAATGCTAAATTTGTGGGAGATGTGGGACATGTCTTGGATCCCCTTCACTACAATATAGGAAATCTTGAATGTCTCGACAAAACAATTGTAAGAAATTCGAACATTTACTAGCTAGATTCTAAGCCATGGATCAAGAACAACATGTCCTTTGTAAGACTTTAATCTTCCTTATTTGATATATACACTTGATAAATTTAACAAACAACAAGAACATGGTAAAGCTATGAAAATTCTGGAAACACAAACAAAGCTCACAACTAAATGAGTATGCTAGCTTCTTTTAGCTAGCGAAACAAACAAATTTTACCACTCGTACAAACTACCGCGCAAAGCACCATCCCGATGATATGTTTCTCACTCTAGATTGGTTCTAACACCTTCCAAATGCTCTCTTATATGATGCAATTCAGTGACGACTTCTCCAATGTTCTTACGCTCAGCAGGGGATCCCGAAGAACATTCCACTCCCAGTCTTATTGCTGAAATCAAACAATTCTGCACTCTAGTCCCTTGACTGCTCTGGTTTGCAATGTTGATGGCTTCGTCAGTGATTTCTAATAATATGGTTGGATCCACAATGCTCCCAACTCGTTCAGGTAAAGCTATTTTTGCGAAACTATGAAGATTTTGTCCATTTTGAAACATGTCATCTGTCGGTTTCTTCCCAGTAAACAACTCCAACAACAATATCCCATAACTGTAAATGTCTCCTTGCATGGACACTTGACCACCCAATCCATATTCTGCATTTTATAAAAAATTTACATCTCTAAACACGTAATTTAATCACTTTAGATGTGAAGAAATCAAATAGAAATTTGACATAGACCATTTATATATGCATTTATTGTTCAATAAAATAAAAAAGTGAAAATGATTGTCATAGAAAACCTTAAATTAGGTAGGCAAATTTAATAAGTTGATAGGAAATACTGAAAAAATAAAGATTTCACTAAGCGAGCGTGAAATGTTTTACAAAGTAACTAAAAATTGTTTCTATCATATCTGAGTTGAATATGCTACAA
The DNA here is from genome assembly GCA_963556465.1 of Berberis vulgaris. Lineage (NCBI taxonomy): Eukaryota > Viridiplantae > Streptophyta > Magnoliopsida > Ranunculales > Berberidaceae > Berberis > Berberis vulgaris. The sequence continues at coordinate 112,478,684 of OY747124.1, forward strand.
CATCATTAGAAATGTCAGATGAAATGCTAACGAAGTGATGGTGATATGTAATCAGTTATGAATGTTGACTACAAAAGAAGAAAATATCGTTTTCACATGAAATGAAAAACCTAATAACCAAGGGTTAAAGAAACATATCATATGTATAAGATTCTTACCTGGAGCAATATAACCAATTGATCCCTTTATTGCAAGAGAACTATCTTGGCTTTGCAAAGAATTGTAAGTATTGTTTGAGAGAATCTTTGCTAAACCAAAATCAGCCACACGAGCTATCATGTCATCATCAAGGAGAACATTGCTCGGCTTTAGATCACAATGGACAATTGTTGATTGGCAATGGTTGTGAAGATAGTCCAACACAGAAGCAACATCAATAGCTATGTTCATCCTTTGTAGGAAGTTCAAGTTCTTCAACTCATCTTGTCTGTTTTTCTTTGGATGTAACCACTCCTCTAAACTTCCATTGGGCATGAATTCAAAAACTAGTGCTTTGAAATCATTCCCTCGAAAGTCGATTCCTGAACAACTTGTGATGATTTTGAGGAGATTTCTATGTCGAAGATTTTTCAAGGCATTGCATTCAGACAAGAAACTCTTAAAAGCCCCACGTTGTTGAAGATTTATTACCTTAACTGCAACAATTGCTTCGGAAATAATTGCTTTATACACTGAACCAAAGCTTCCAATACCAATTAAATTGTCAATTGAAAATCTGTTAGTTGCCTCGAGAAGCTCCGCATAACTAATCCTTGTGAATTGATTAATAATTAATGACCCTGAAGTAGGCTTTGTTTTTGATACTCTTTTTTGATAGCACACGCAAATTAAGCTCAATAGTACAACCAAGCAGATGCTTACAACAACCACAAGCATAACCACTTTGAGAAATTGTGACGTTCCAGCCTTGTTGTGACTCTGGCATGAAGGGAATTTGAACTCCACAACACCTCCGCAAAGCTTATTATTTCCTGTAAGTGAAACCGCAGTTGCATTGACAAAGACACCAACCTTTGGAACTGAACCCTCGAAGTCATTATAAGACAGATCCAACTGAATTAGAGAAGTAAAATTCTCCAAATATGGTGGAATCTCCCCTGATAACTTATTGTGAGAAAAATTGAGTTGTTTTATACCTTTCAAAGCACTCAAAGACTGAGGAATACTTTCTGTAAACAAGTTTTGGCCAATGGAAAAGTACTCCAACGACAAACATCTACCCAACGTGGTTGGTATACTTCCAGAAAGTTGGTTACCCGAGAGGTCCAAGTTCACAAGATTGGTCAAGTTACCAACCTCTGATGTTAAGGGACCACTCAGTGCATTGTTAGATAGGTCGAGGAGGTACCAAAGAGATGGAAGATTAAGAAGTTCTTTCGGTATGGTGCCACCAAGTATATTATCAGAGAGATCAAGTGCCGTTAAACTTTGGCAGTTACCAAGACTAGGAGGTATTTTTCCATGTAGCTTGTTTCCCCACAAGCTTAGAACGGTTAATTTAGTTGAATTATGACTGAAGGAATCTGGAATTTGTACAGAGAATTCATTGTAATGCAAATACAGTCGAACCATTCGTGGAAATACGCCAATGAGTTCGGAGATATCACCTATAAGATTATTGTATCCTATTGAAAGCATGCTCAAATTCACAAGGTTTCCAATTGAAGCTGGGATACTTCCATAGATTTGATTTTGATCTAAATTTAGATCTGTAAGTTTGGTGGAGAGATTTCCTATTGAGTTAGGAATTGACCCTTTGAAAGAATTATTGTTAAAATATAACTCTTTTAAATTGGTGCAATTGGTTAAAGAAGTGATAAAGTGCAAGTCACCTCCTAGTTGATTTGAATGAAGATGTAATCTACTAAGACCTTGAAGCATTCCTAGGTTTTTTGGAACATGTCCTGTGAATTGGTTTTCATCAAGTGTTAACCATTCAAGTCTTGAAGCATTGGAAAACGATAATGGGATGAGACTTTTGAGCTTATTGCGTCCCACTAAAAAATATTTGAGATTGGGAAGTGTAAGGCCAATATCTGAAGGAAGACTTCCATCTATCTGGTTACTAGCAATTGAGAAACCCATGATATGTGAGAGATTGTAAAGACAAGAAGGAACTTTGCCAGATAAATTGTTTCCAAAAACAGTAAACTGTTCTATGTTTCTCATGTGGCAAAGATCATCTGGAATGTTTCCTGTCAAAAAATTTTGTCCAATAAGAAGAACAGTAAGAGAGGAGAGGTTTCCTAGCAAAGATGGAATGTTTCCTTTGAGTTCATTAGCTACAAGTTGCAATGAATTAAGCTTTGTTAGAGAGGCAAGCTCGATTGGAATCCCCCCTGAGAGATGGTTGAATTGTAAATCAATTACGTGAAGTTTAGAGCAATGAGTAAGATTGGTAGGAATTTCATGATCAAAGGAATTGTGAGCTAGAGAAAGGACCTCTAATCTGGACAATCGACCAATTTCTTGGGGTATTGGACCATGAAAATAATTCTCGCCAAGCCTAATTTCTCGAAGAAATGAGAGGTTTCCTATGTGGGGGGAGAGCGTACCTTCAAGCCTTTTTGATTCCAAATCTAGGACTATGACCCTGTCACGATGGCGACGACTGCATGTGACCCCCGTCCAGTTACAATAGTGGATGGAGTCGTTCCATGAATTCAATGCCTTGAGTGGATCATCGTTAATCTTTGCTTTCAAGGCTAGTAATGCCAGATGATCTGGTGCAGCATTGACGTCGAAGAAAACAATTGTAGTGCGTGAACTGACGTTGCTCCATAGCAACAGCATGAGCACCAAGATTGGAAAGCGAGACCAACTCATCATTACTCTTCAGGAAAAGCAATTTACAACGAAGGAAGAGACTTGAAGAAAAACATAAATCAATCAGTTAATATATATACTATAGTGCTCCAAGTCAAGAAGCATGGACGTATTAAGACTTGTGCGACCATTATAATGTTAAGTGCTCTGCTAAGTCGTCTTCAATTGTTACCTGTGCAGGTTGTTGATACAGTTGAAGTAGTGGACTATATCTTGACAAAGGAATGCAGTTGATCAGTGTCAATATTTTGTCGAATAATTCTTATTACATTCGATCAATCAATTTTTGTAAATTTGGTATCGTTGGGCTGATTCCGCTAGATCTGAATATTAATTTCAAGAGACGGCAATTATCAATCATTTTTCCAATTGTTCTCTTTTTATATTTTAGTCTTTGCCAAGTGTCTAACAATTCAAGAGACGGCAATCATCAATCAATTTTCTAATTATTTTCTTTTTATATTTTGGTCTTTGTTTTTAAGTTGATTTTTTATTTATTTATGTCATTACAAGACTAATTTTGTAGTCAATCAATTGTATGCATGCTTCCACTAAGCTTATGCGTACCTTTTTGCCTAAATTGTCCATATTCATTTTTTCCACTAGACTGATTTCTTATTTAAACCATCCTTTGGACCACATGGGAGATTATCTATCTTGCTAATGATGTGTTTATATGCTCATTTTCAAGTCTCTACGAACTAGATTTTCATATAAGTGTTTGGGCATACTTTAAGTCATGCATAACCACTTTTAAGTAAATCTTTTAATTAATCATCAATTTTAGGCCGTATGGCATCCCATATTTTGACGAGAGTAAATAATAATATACTCATTTGTGAAGAAATGTACGATGAAACTCAAAATAAAAGTGAAAAGATAAGCTTAAAGGCCCAATTTTTTTTTATGAATTAAAATGTTTGGGTTAAGGTTCTAACCACGCAGCTTGTCAAATCTTTGGTCACTTTACCCATGTTAATACCACTTTTTAATTTAATTTTTCTTAGACAAAAAATAAAAACAAAAAACTATAGGGTGTTTGTCTTTTATTCTCAATAGAGTCACGAGACAACCATGTTTAGGGTATTTGTTTTTAGTTCTAATTAGAAGTTGAACTTATGATTGGAGTAAGCAACAGGAGGGTGCTGATCACTTAAAACTGAGAGAGTTTCTGTTTTTGCTTCTGAATAGAGTCAGAAGTTTTAATAAGAAGTGAGACACCTTGTTTAAAGTGTTTGTTTTTAGTTTTGATCGAAAGTTGAAATTCTGAATGGAGTAAGCGCCCCCATGGTGCATATCACTTAGCACATAGTGCTTAATGAAAATTATTTCAATAATAACCTCATAATAAAATCATAATGAGTGCTACTACCCTCTCCTCTACCAATCATCCCCTCTTATTTTCACATCCTCTTTATCATGTGAGAAATGTTGCCACCACCCTCCCTGGCATCCCTCCTCCTCTTGCAACTATTCCTATTCTTCTTTCTCTATTGAAAATTATATAAGGAATGAATAAAGATATATGGTGATTTCTGGTAGTGGTGGAAAGTGGTCTCAATGGTATTTGGATGAAAGAAAACAAGTGGAAAGGAGGGTTAATGTTGATGGTTTATGGTGAGCGATGAAAGTTGTGGTGGTAAGAAAAAATGGACTTCAAGTTAGTACCTAAAAACAAACACCATTTAATTTTACATATTTCAATCAGCAGCTCATTCAAAAGCAAAACAAATAGTTCATTCAGAACTTCTAACTCCAGTTAGAAATTAGCTTCTAACCACTTTAAAAAAATCACCCTCTGAGTGCTTAATGAAAATTCATTCAAATAATAACCTCACAATAAATTTGTAATAACTATTGTGCTACCCATCTTCTCCACCATCCATATCTTTTCTACCTCCTCTCTATCACACGAGTAGTATCGTCGCCACCACTTTCCCTTTTTTTTTTTTTTTTTTTTTCCATCTTGAAATTGTACGAGGAATGGAGAAGGATATATGGTTATTTTGTGGTAATGGAAGGGAGATTTCCATAGTGTTTGGAAGAGAGAAAACAGGTAGAGAAGCGAGTTAATATTAGTGGTTTATAGTGGCAGGAGAGTTGTTGTGGTAAATAAAAATGTCAAAAACTTCAAATCAGCACAAAAACAATAAACACTTTTAATTTTACAGCTTCTATAATTAGCAACAACTCATTCAGAAGTGAGAGGTCGCGGGTTCAAGATTCATTAGTTAGGATTTGTGAGTTTTCGCCCAATTATTAGGAGCATATGTGCTCCGCCGTTGATAACCCTTTGAGTATTGAATGCAGCTGCTTAGATAGATTAAACCATAGCGAAGCTAAAGCGAGTCTTCGTGCAAAGTGGATTCGATAGACTGGAGCGAAAACAAGTCTCTATGCGAGATGGAGGCGACAAGAATATTAAGTGACAACAATATTGTAGTCTATGGGCCTGATTTAATTAACCCTATAGGGTTAGTCATATAGCCTTCGAACATGGATTAATAAATAAAAAAGATGAACGACCTAATTTTAAAAAAAAAGTTTATTTAGAAGCTCATTTAGAATTTTCAACTCCACTTTGAAGTTAGCTTTTAAACACTTAAAAAAATATAAACACCACCTTTAAAATAAAATAATTAATTAATTAATAAAAAAAAAAAGGAAATCACATAGAATACCCCCACAAGGTGGATCCTTGCAACTCATGAGCTCCGAAAATTCTAGCCAGCCTAGTTTGCTGGCCTTTTTTTGGTATTGTTTGAGTTTTTTTTACACTTCTACCCCTTATATAGATAGTGTTTGTACTTGTGTTTTAAAGAAGAGGGACAAAAAGTGTAAAAATACCAAAACAATGCCCAAAAAAGGTTGGCTAGAATTACGTCCTCTCTCTCTCTCTCTCGTTAACAACAACCATAGAGCAGCTGCCGATGCTCCTTTCAGTAAATGTGCTGTTACTTCTTCTCTTAAAGGTTAAGATTTTTTGAGGAAACCCTTCAAGCAAAGCAACCAACTAACCGAGTCTGCAGGCAGGGAATGAACGCACGGGACACAAGAAGGAGAAGATGGATGATTACACGAGAGAGATGATGGACCTCTGTCACAAGTTAGAGGAATCACAAAAGAGATCGAAAATCAAATGGCGCCAAATCAGTAAAGCAGAGGCGCCACATGAAAATATTTGAATTTGAACTAAGGGTAATAGAGTAACTTTACATGGTCAGGTTGTTATGGATTCATCCGGGCCGAACATGTGTAATAATCTTAGGGGTTCATTTGAAATTTTGTTACTGATCACTGTAGTTAAATAGAGGTGAGGAAGAAGAGAATAGCAGAGAAGAAATTTGTAATAGAAGGGCCAGACTTGATAATCAGTCTGAGCAGTAGCTTGTTCTTTTTTTTTATGTATTCAGTAGAGATTTCTTCATTCAATTTGTCTTTCATTCTTAGCTCCAAGTCACAACTGTGACATTTGGTATCAGAGCAAGTTTCGTTCCACCAACCTGTGCAACCATGGACATCACACCAGAGGAGATAGAAGTATTCATGGAGGAGACGAATAAGAGCCAACTGGAGATAAACGGACAGCTCAAACTCTTGAAAGTCGAACTGGACAAGCTAGCACAAGCAAGGGAAGCCCTAAATAAGAGAGTTGATACCCGTTTTGAACAAAAATTTCAACTAATTCTGAACAATCAAGATGTTCCTGGATTGAGTGCGTCTCCCACCTCTCAAATCGCAAATCCAACTTTGCCACTTAATGAATCAGTCTCCCATAATCCTTGGGAGACCCTTGGTACGTTCTATCATCTCCCTAAGTTAGAATTTTCTCAAATTAATGAAAGCAACCATAATCAGTCCAAGAACATTACATATCCATCTCCTGGTGGAGATTTGGAAGGCGCACCAAAGGTGTTTGATGAAATTTCTACAATAGATGTTTCGTGGAACCCAAGGCTTACAAAGTATGCAAAGTTTGGGATTCTCGTTGACATATGCGTGAAATTTGGGTGTGTAGAAACAGTCGAGGTCCTTGCGAAATTAAACGAAGAGTATGTGTTCACTCGAACTGTTATAAATTCTGTAATTGCTCTTCATGGGCTTATAAAGGAGACTTTCAAAGAATTTGAACTAATTCAGATGCAAGGAGCGAAGACGAGGCAGATGCAAGGGATCAGTTATTTTTCTCGGACAAAGGTTAAGATGAAAGTTCGGATTGTCAAAAATGTGGCATCTCAGTCAGTGAAACAGGACTTATCAATTTCTAAACCACTTAGAGCTGCTCGATTTCAATGCAACAAGATGTTACACAAACAAAGAAGAGCTGTGTTGGAAGAAAAAAGAGCCTCAGGGGTTCGACAATTCCTCCGGATTACCAGCTCAGAGCGACGGGGTTGGAAGCACCTCATGGCGATCTATTAGCATGCATAGAAGTAGCAAAGGCCGCTGATCTAATTGCTTTTATAGCATCAGCTGATGCATTATGTGAAGAAAGCACTCTCAACTCTTATATTAACTCATTTGAAACTCAATGCCTTTCTATCTTTAGAGCACTTGGTTTAACAAGCACTGTTGTGCTGATACGTGACCTGTCCGCAGAGCTCAAGAAGAAAAATGAGATGATGATTGTGTGCGTATTCAGCCTTACATCTGAATTTCCAGAAGATTCAAAGTTTGTCCCATCAGATACAACGGATGAGATCCACCCTGCTGAACACCAAGCTGAGTATAGTCAACTTGCTTTAACAACCATTACTTTTGCTGGGATTACACAAGCTACACTTGGGGTTTTCAATGTAGGCTTCCTGATTGACTTCCTCTCTCATGCTGCAATTATTGGTTTTATTGGGAAAGCTGCCATTACGATTGCTCTTCATCAACTCAAGGGTTTTCTTGGCATAAGGAAATTCACTAAGAAAACATATAGTGTTTCCATTATACACCCAGTATGGGGTTTTGTGCATCATAAGTGGAACCGGCAGACTATACTCATAGGAGCATCATTCTTGGTTTTCCTTCTAATTTCTAAGTACATAGGAAAGAATAATAAACAATTTCTTTGGGTTGTCAATCCCTCATCATGGCATCAAGGCTATTTCACTAGTAAAAATGCAGCCAAAGGTGTCATGGCTGTTATAATAACCTTGACAAGAGCCGCAACAATTTATGATAAACCGAGCATCAGATGCAAAGTTTACAACTGCCAAGCATGGGTAGCATTTAGGGATGTTATAGCAGCCAGAAATGCAATACATCATATGCAACGCTTTGCATTTTATGATAAACTATTGCGGATACAATATGCAAAAAGGAAATTTGACTGTCTTACAAAAGCAAAGGGTACCTTTATCCCAAGAGAAAAGAAAAAGGAGAAGGAGCTAAAGGCCAAAGCAAAGTTCAAAATGCGACTTACCCGGATTGTTATACAATTCAAAGGGCAGGGTCTGAATACAGAATTGTGCTACAAAAAAAAGGAAGATCATTTCAATATTGTCCCTACATGTGCAATCAGTGGGGAAGGCATTAAAGATCTTCTATTGTTATTGGTGTTTTTAGAGCTGCCAACGCTAAGAAAGAGACTACCAGGGAAGTCAACTTCTCTTCAACAATTATACATGACTGTGATCTTGGCGCAAATTGGTGATGCAGTGAGAGCCAAACTACAGCTTCTTGGTAGACTTGTTTCACTGGAGATGGGAAAAATATTTCTGGCAGAAATTGGCGAAGTTCAAGGAGTGATCAACATGTGTCATTATGCTGTAATTATCATTGATGATGCTGACATCCAGCTAGTTTTTTATGCTTTGTTGTTGGCTTCTGTTGGCACAGCTGGTCAGTGCTACATAACCTGCATTAGGCTGCTTCTTAATGACAATATATATCAGGCTATGAAAATTCAGGTTATCAAGATGGATCAATTGATTTGGGTCACTTCAAGTTTGAATCATGAGTTACAGTTGCTTCACCCATTTACGCCATTTGTGATTGACGGATTATGGCAGCGCCTTCCTCAACCTGCCGGGAGTTGCAGCAAGGAGTCCATAGTGATATCCAAATGTTGCTTAAGGTGTATGACATTTGGAAAGAAACCACTTGGAAGGATGGCTTTCACATACATGCCATGTTTTTTTTTTCACTTCAATCCTTGAGGACAAGGATGTTTTGAAGGGGTTGGCATTGTCACAGTTAGAGGAATCACAAAAGAGATCGAAAATCAAATGGCGCCAAATCAGTAAAACAGAGGCACCAAATGAAAATATTTGAATTTGAACTAAGGGCAATAGAGTAACTTTATCTGGTCAGGTTGTTATAGATTCATTAGGGCCGAACACGTGTAATAATCTTAGGGGTTCATTTGAAATTCTCTTACAGATCAATGTAGTTAAATAAAATATAAACACCACCTTTAAAATAAAATAATTAATTAATTAATAAATAAAAAAAGGAAATCACATAGTATACCCCCACAAGGTGGATCCTTGCAACTCATGAGCTCCGAAAATTCTAGCCAACCTTGTTTGCTGACATTTTTTTGGTATTGTTTAACCGTTATAAATAGTGTTTGTACTTGTGTTTTAAAGAAAATGACAAATGTTTTAAAGAAGATGGACAAAAAGTGTAAAAAAAATACCACAAAAAATAGGTCGGCTAGAATTACGCCCTCTCTCTCTCGTTAACAACAACAACCATAGAGCAGCTGCCGATGCTCCTTTCAGTAACTGTGCTGTTATTTCTTCTCTTAAAGGTTAAGCTTTTTTGAGGAAACCCTTCAAGCAAAGCAACCATCTAACCGAGTCTGCAGGCAGGGAACGAACGCACGGGACACAAGAAGGAGAAGATGGATGATTACACGAGAGAGATGATGAACCTCAAGACCTTAGTCACTAGAACCCTCGAGAAGAAGGGTGTTCTCGCCAAGATCAGGGTAACAACAACAATCCCATTGCTTTCTTTCTTGTTAATTGTGTCATTTTTATGATTTTTGAGCTGGTGTTTGTGTTTTTGCGAAATGGGTATGAGAGATGTTTGTTGAAATTACTAAAAGATTCCTTTTTATTTATTTATTTATGTACGGTGTTTTCTTCCATCAATTCGGGCAAATGTGGGTTTTTTTTAGTAGTTGTGGATCGAATTAGGAAATGGGTATTAATTTGGGGAACGATCAAGTTGGGGATTTGAGAATGTTTTGGCTATGGGGTCGTTTAGGGGAAATAGGATTTGATTTAAAAAATTTTGGAAATTTAGGAGTAAGCTGAGGGGAGAGGAATAGAGGGTGGTAGCACAAAGCTTGAACATGATTACATTTTTAGGGAGCATCCTGATATCCCAACTTCTCATTGTTTACTCTGCCACCTCGTACAACTATTGAAGCAACACATATAGCTTTATGTGCTCTTTGCATTACTTACCTTTCATAAAAATAGCCTTGTATATTCCTCCCACGAGCACCCGATCATATAGGTTGCCTTCTAGAATACCTATGTTTAGATATATTTAACTCTAGATAATGAAAGACACGACTCTTCAAGCTCAATTAATGCATATCTGTGAGGAAGCTGGGGCTGTGCTTGATAGATTCTTGTTAAGGAAAGTTTCCTACCACATATCAGTTTGGCAGCGTGTATCAAAACTCACAAACTAACTAGTTTATAATTTGAATGGTGGTTAGACTTTTTTAAATTGAAAATGGGCGTATGTGGAAGTTCACATTAAAAGCAAAATGTGATTGGCTATTTTCAGCAACTATCATTGCTTTACATACTTTCTTGATGGTTTATGGTGAGTTGGATATCTGAACGACTCTAGCCATGCTTTATCTTTATCTTGACTTTCTAGGCCGAGCTTAGGGCAAGCGTATTTGAGGCAATTGAAGAGGAGGATCGTGTAGCAGAAAATGAGGATGACGTTCAGCCTGCATTACTTGGTAGCTGCAATGACCGTGCAAAGCAACTTCATGCTTCTCCTTCAGGTAGACCTTTGTATTCATTTAAAATAGTTTGATGCCATTCCTTTGAAAGTGTTTTTTCCCAACTTATTTGGATTTATTTATTTATGAGAAAATGCAGATGATTGATTTCATTTTGCCAAAGGCTATTAATAAATCTATTTTTTTTTATGAGAGCATAGTCCATTAAAAAGAGTGACCTCGTGATTGAACAAAGCAAACTTGGTATAAACAGGTTGCTCCAATTAGGAAAATATGAGTAAAACATCCGTCTTTAAGGACCCATTCCCCACTTCCACAACATAAACTTGATCTCCGTGTACAAAAATTGAGCTTCTCTTTTCAGTAAACACCAAACTGTGGCGATAACTAACATATCTCAGTCCCTGGGCCATTTTTCTTTGGCAGGAAAGGTTCTATGCTTCCAGAGCTCGGACTTATGATAATGCATACCCGTGTTTGTGTACTAGCTACTAGGTGTTTTAAACATTCATATAATCTCGTGTCATCTTTATCCATATCCATATCCAGGCGTCAAACCTCTAGCACTGACTTCCTAAGGTTCATTACCTTTGTGTGGAAATGATTATGCTCATTGAGCAATTGGAAACAATGGAAACCATGGAATATTATAAGGCCATTACCTTTGTGTGGAAATGATTATGCTCATTGAGCATAAAACGATGTCCACAATATAACTAATGTTTGCTAACTAGTCATTACTTTCCCACTAGTGCATCTCTTGCCATCATCACCTAAAAAATCTCCTACAAGTCTTTTTAGATTCGATTAAGGGTGTGTTTGATTGCATGAAATTTTATGCCATGAAAATTCATGAGGAGACCCCTTCATTTTAGGCTAAATTAATAAATCACTCCACATCCACCATTTGACCATCATTTTGTGATCAATGGTGGGAATAAAAGTCCCATGAACATGGGAATCACCAAGGAGTGTGATTTCCATGTTCATGGGACTTCCATTATCACAATTGATAACAAAATCAAATTGTAAATAGGAGTTATATCTCAAATTACCTAAAATATATGGGTCCCCTCATGAATTTCATGGCATAGGATTCCATGCAATCAAACACACCCTAAATTTCAATCTATCTGTGTATTTCATTTCTGTTTTAGTAGTGTGTGCTTTGACCCTTGTGTTTCCCTATCGTTTAGTTTAATCTCGACTAATTCAATAAAATGATCACAAAAGGAAATTATGTCATATATATCTCTTAATATAACACTAAAAAACTACAGAGTTTTAGAATAGCTTTGGAGCTGCAGAGATGAATCCAAATGAGAGAGAGACTTAGGTAACTCAAAATACTTCGAGAAACAATATTAAGGAGTACTCAGAATACATGCCCTAATAGTTTCACAGCTTCAGTTTTGTTCTCAAAGTTTTAGTTTGTTTATACATTTTGGCTTCAAAATTAAGTTGTAATGCCTGTACGTACTAAGTGACAATGTCAACATAAAAGGGACCAATGTTTCACAAATATGGAATTGGTTGTAATCCATTATCACAATTGATAACAAAATCAAATTGTAAATGAGGAGTTATATCTCAAATTACCTAAAATATATGGGTCCCCTCATGAATTTCATGGCATAGGATTCCATGCAATCAGACACACCCTAAATTTCAATCTATCTGTGTATTTCATTTCTGTTTTAATAGTGTGTGCTTTGACCCTTGTGTTTCCCTATCGTTTAGTTTAATCTCGACTAATTCAATAAAATGACCACAAAAGGAAATTATGTCATATATATCTCTTAATATAACACTAAAAAACTACAGAGTTTTAGAATAGCTTTGGAGCTGCAGAGATGAATCCAAATGAGAGAGAGACTTAGGTAACTCAAAATACTTCGAGAAACAATATTAAGGAGTACTCAGAATACATGCCCTAATAGTTTCACAGCTTCAGTTTTGTTCTCAAAGTTTTAGTTTGTTTATACATTTTGGCTTCAAAATTAAGTTGTAATGCCTGTACGTACTAAGTGACAATGTCAACATAAAAGGGACCAATGTTTCACAAATATGGAATTGGTGGTGTCTGAATTGATGCCTGACTACCCCAATTTATACTCTGCATCATGAACTTGGTTAACCTCAACTTTAGGAATCTTCAATACCTCCTCAACAAAACACTTGTACTAAATCAAACATCTCCTTTCTAAGACTTGAATCATACGTTATTTGATATCTCCACATTATACAAGAAGTATCCCTTGATGAGAATTTTAAAACAACAAGAACATAGTAAATCTATGACAATTCTATAAACATAAACAAAGTTCACAAAAAGTAATATGCTTCTTTAGCGAAACAAACAAACTTTACCACTTGTCCAAACAACCGAGCAATACACCATCTTGATGCATTGTTTCTCACTCTAGATGGATTCTAACACCTTTATAATGGTCTCTTATATGATGCAATTTGGTGACAACTTCTGCAATCTTCATGCATTCAACAGGAGATTCCCAAGAACATATGCAACTCCCAGTTTTATCATTGAAACCAAACACTTATCCACTCTAGTCTCTCGATCACTCTGCTTTGCAATGTTGATAGATTCGCTAGTGCTTTCTAACAACATGGTTGGATCCACAATGCTCGCAATTCGATCAGGTAAAGCTGCTTTTGCGAAACTATGAAGATTTTGTCCATTTTGAAACATGTCATTTGTTGGTTTTTTCCTAGTAAACAACTCTATTAACAATATCCCGTGACTGTACACGTCTCCTTGCATGCGCACCTCACCACCCATTCCATATTCTGCAAATCATAAAAATTTTACAACTATAAACAAGTAATTTAAGCTCATTAAATTTGAAGAAATCAAATCTTTGTTTATTTTTCTTCATCAAATCTCGAGTGGCAACATGAGCAGAACACTGCAGATGCTCCTTTCATAAACTGTAAAAGCTTAGAGGAAATGGGAAAAGGTGAACATTTTTTGGCACCATGATATCCCAAATACTCATTGGTCGTTGTCCTTGCTCCTAAATACAAATTGACAAGCATGTAGTCTTGGTATTTTACCTAAATGCCGTCTTTGGAATATTTCAGAATTCTTGTCATTTCTATGTAGGTATTGACAAGCATGTAGTCTTGGTATTTTACCTAAATGCCGTCTTTGGGATATTTCAGAATTCTTGTCATTTCTATGTAGGTAACCTTGATCCGTACTTACAGAAAATTAGGATGGTGTTCGGCCTGCATTACTCAATGCATGATCTCAATAAGATGAATGCGACACTAATATATTTTTTCAGGCAGAACATCCTTGGTTCTCTATTTTGACGAGGACGGGGTTTTCAATGGAAAATATACGATGTGAAATTTCCAGCAGATTTAGTAAGTTGATATGTTGAATTCTGCAATTTTAATTGATGATCTTCATAATACATTCATATAAAGTTCACTGCTAAGTCATCAGTAATTGTTATCTCTGCAGGTTGTTGATACAGTTAAAGAAGTGGTGGACTATATCTAGACCAAGGAATGCCATTGATCAGTCCCAATATTAATTTGTCAAAGAATTCTTATTATATTTGATGAATCAATTTTTGAAAACTTGGTATTGTTGGACAGTTTCTGCCAAATCTCTATCATTTCAAGCAACGGCAATTATCAATCAATTTTATAATTGTTTTCTTTTTATGTTTTGGTGTTTATTTTTTAGTTGATTGTTTTCTATGCATACATACTTTTTTGCCTAAACTGTGTATACATATTTCCATCAGGCTTATGATTTACAGGTAGATACAAAATTTGACCACTTAGATGTACTCTATACGGCCGTCTGAACCACATGGGAGACTATCTTTGTTACTAATGAGGTGTTTGTATGCTGACATTCAAGTCTACCAACTATGAGTGTTGGGGCATACTTATAACCACTTGAAATATGTTGGATTGAATACTTCTAATTCCTCTTCAATTTTAGGCCATATGGCATCCCATATTTTGACGAAATTAAGTAATAATATACTCATTTGTCAAGAAACTTACGATGAACTCCAAATAAATCTTGTAGATTGAAAATCTGGAATTTATTCGATGAGTACGGAATCAACTATACTGAAAAAAATATGGTATTATGGTCAGCTTGAAGGATCCTAAAATTGAAAGCGGCAAAGTGAGTGGTCTATAACCAACCCCAAGAGAAGAGCGTACCACGCTCTCTCTGTGCATTTTAGCAGACCCTCTCTATTTTTTTAGCAGACCCTAAACCATACGCACCAAATAGCAAGCCTCGACTCCCAAGGAATCTGTCATGAACCTGGTGGACGATAATATCCTATTCCACTAGGAACTTACAATAATAATAATAATAATATCGGTGAATCTGTCATCATATAAACATAGGAAGAGTTTGGCTCCAAGGTTTGATCGATGTAATCTCTTAACACCGATTATAATTATTCCCATATTATTATTATTCTTGTAAGTTCCTGGTGAAATAAGATATCGTCCGCCAGGTTCATGACCGGTGAGTATAAAATTCAAGACGTGGGGATTAAATCACCACAGTCTTAATAACCATCCAATCAGACTACCATTAACTTTTTAACAAACCCTTTCTCACACATTCAAAAATGATTTTTTTTTATTTTTTTGGCTTTTTCTTATTGAAAATTTTCAAAAACGAATTTTTTGTTGAAGCAAAAGAGAAGAAGTAGAAGAGAAAATATGAGATTTCCTAGAACTCACTCTCATTTCATCATCATTCAACGCCCCACTTCTTCCTCTTCGTCACCATCATCCGTCACATTGATATCAAACCAAAGCACACCCACGCACACTTGTCATAATTGAGTTCTCTCATATTACGTTTTTGTTTTAGTAGTACGCGCTTTAACCTTTGTGTTGCACTTTGGTTTAGTATAGTCTCTGAGTTGGTAAGAGTTTATGTGATTCACTAAAATTATAAAAAAAGGAAATTATATCCTAAATTTATCTAAATATCACAATAGAACACCACCAAATTTTAGAAAAAATTTGGAGCTCAAATGATTGCATGTGAGAGAGACACTCGAGTACTTCAGATTACTTCACAGTTATCATGATAACTTCAGTTTACAATATTAATAATATGGCGTCTAATAGTTTAACAGCTTCAGTTTTGTTCTCAAAGTTTTAGGTGGGGGTATTCAATTCGGGATTTGAATGGGCTCTGAAAAATTTTAAATCTCGTAGATTTTAAAAAGTCTAAAATGATTTTACAAAATTCACTGGATTTTGATAGATTTTAAATTATTGGATTTTGTAGATTTTATAAAAGGTTTGTTATGGATTTCTATGGATTCTTATAAATTCAATGAATTTTTATAAATATGTTATTAGTCATAGGAAGCAATAAAAGAACATCACCTACATTGTTATCCATGCCAACACAAATCATTAAATACCTCTCAAAACATCTGTTAAACAATTGTTTGTATGTTACGAGAATTTTACTTTAAATTAAAAAAAATTCAAATACATTGAAGATGGTCTAAAAGTAATACAAATAATTATTTTACTTCAAATTGTTATCTCTGCCAACGCCACCTCTCCTCCCGTTTTCTTCTTCTTCAATCACTACTACCACCACGCTATCGCCACCTCTCCTCCCCCCATTCTTCTTCTTATTCTTCAATTACCACCGCCACCTCTCATCCCACCTCCACCCATTTTCATCTTCTTATTCTCAACCTCCTCCCCCTCACCTCTTCTTCTTTTATGTTCTTTCTTCTTCTCCTCCTCCTCCACTTTTTTTTTTCTTTTTCTTCTATCTTTTTTTCTTTTTCTTTTTCTTCTTTTTGCCCTCACGAAGGTTCTGACAAGTGGGGAACCTCTACTCGTAGGAACCTCCGCAAGAGCGAATAAGAAAAAAATAGGAAAAGAAGAAGAGATGAGAAAAAATAGAAGAAAAAAAAAGTGGAAGAAGAAATCAGAAGGAAAAAAAAAAGAACAAAAAAAATGAAGAGAGAACAAAAATAAGCAAAAATAAGATGAAGAGAATGAAAAGAAAAAGAATAATAATAACAAAAGAGAAGAACAAGAACAAAGGAGAAGAGGAAGTGCGAGTGGTGGTGCAGCCAGCGGTGGTAGGGCATGGTTGTGTGGCCAAAAGTTGTGAGGTGGTGCTACTCTTGCGAAAAGAGAAGAGAAGGAAAGGTGGTGGTGTCCTTCAGCCGATCACAAAAAAATGGAATGGTGGCGTCCTTCAGCGAAAATGGTGGTGTTATTTAATAATAACCAATACAAATCCGTTGAAATATGAGGAGGGAATGTTGGATTTGGAATAACGTTTGTTATATATACTTTACACTCACAAATCCTTCAAAATCCACAACTTTAACAAATCCATTAAAATCCACTACTTGAATACCCCCTGATTTTGGTGGACTTTTGAAAAGCATGAATTGAATACCCCTTGATTTTGATGGATTTTAAACAATCCTCTAAAATCAAACATCTCCAACAAATTGCATGGCTAACACTTCATGATATGAATTGGTAGGTGTCTAAGAGTTGATCCTTACAAACAAAGGCATTATGTGTTAGTTTGAATGGACCTCACACCTTGCGAATATGCCGCCTTGATATTGCTGAGTTCTAAAACCTCACCTTGACGCCTCACTACCCCAATTTATACTCTGCTTCATGAACTTGGATAACCTCCACTTCAGGAATCTTCAATGCCTCCTCAACAAAACACTCTGTACCAAATCAAACATCTCTTTTGTAAGACTTGAATCATACGTTATTTTATATAGGAAGTATCCCTTAATAAAAATTTAACGAACAACAAGAACATAGTAAATTTATGACAATTCTAGAAATATAAACAAATTTCACAACAAATAAGTGACAATGCTTCTTTTAGCTAGCAAAACAAACAAATTTTACCACTCATATAAGCAACCGAGCAATGTACTAAACCAATGGTCTGTTTCTCACTCAAGATGGATTCTAACACCTTGCAAATGGTCTCTTATATGATGCAATTCAGTGAAAACTTCTCCAATGTTCTTGCGTTCAACAGGGGATCTCGAAGAACAGGCTACTCTTCTTACCGCTGATGCCAAACAATTTGGCACTCTAGTCCTTTGACTACTCAGGTTTGCAATGCCGACAGCTTCATCAATGATTTCTAATAACATGGTTGGATTCACAATGCTTCCAACTCATTCAGGTAAATTTTTTTTTGCGAAACTATGAAGATTTTGTCCATTTTGAAACATGTCTTCTGTCAGTTTCTTTCCAGTAAACAACTCCAACAACAATATTCCATAACTATAACTTAACCATCCAATTCATATTTTGCATTTTATAAAAAATTTATATCTCTAAACATGTAATTTAAGCACTTTAGATGTGAAGAAATCAAATAGAAATTTGACATAGACCATTTATTGTTCAATAAAATAAAAGGTGAAAATGATTGTCATAGCACTACAAAAAAAATGGAACTCAGCGACGGCTAAAAACCGTCGCTGAATGAGGCAAAACCGTCGCTAAAAGGATTCAGCGACGGCACACCAACCGTCGCTATACCGTGGCTGCTTTTCTCGTCGCTATTTGATTCAGCGACGGCACAATAGCCGTAGCTAATTAGCCACGGCATAAAACCGTCGCTAAATTGTAAACTACCCGTAGCTAACAGATTTTTTTTTTAAAAAAATTTAATATTTTTTATATTCGCGACGGCAAAATACCGTCGCTAATTGATTTTAAAAAAACAATTTCACATTTATTTATTTTTAGCGACGGTATTTTAGCCGTAGCTAACTGATTTATAAAAAAAATTAAAATTGTTTATTTTAGCGACGGCCTTTTAGCCGTAGCTAACTGATTTTTAAAAAAAAATTTAACATTTATTTATTTGTAGCGACGGTATTTTAGCCGTAGCTAACTGATTTTAAAAAAAATATATACAATTTTTTTTATTTTAGCGACGGCTTTTTAGCCGTAGCTAACTGATTTTAAAAAAAAAATTTAAATTTTTTATTTTAGCGACGGCCTTTTGACCGTAGCTAACTGATTTTTAAAAAAATATATATAAAATTTTTTTTATTGTAGCGACGGCCTTTAAGCCGTAGCTAACTGATTTTAAAAACAAAATTTCAAAATTTTTTTTGTAGCGACGGCAGTTTGGCCGTGGCTAACTGATTTTAAAAAAAAAAATTTTGTTTATTTTAGCGACGGCCTTTAAGCCGTGGCTAACAAAATAAAATTGAAAAATGATTTTTTTATATTTAAATTATATTAATTTTAAAATTTAGCATATACTTTTTTTTGTCATTATATTAATTTTAAAATTTGGCAAATTATAAACATCTTAAACCTGAACACAATTAAATTAATTTTCATATACTCAATAAATTGTCCATCACAAAAAAATACAATCCCAAATACTGTCAACCTCAAATTGAAATAACTACATAAAACAAAATTGTGATCGTCTATGGGACATAAAACAAAATTTTTACATACAACACTGCTATGAACCAAATTACTGGACTGATTCCTACAACTTTGAAATCTTCTTCAAGTGATTTGTTGATGTATTTCTGAAAATCAAATTTATTCGCGTTTTGGGGGACCAAATGTGCCTGTTAATCACAAACAACATGTTTTACTCACTAAATCTATAAAATTCGTACAAGTAACTCACTTTTACGAAGGATATGACTTACCATTATAAATTCATGTCTCAGAGTAAAATAATCGACCTTGACAACAGATCGAAAGAACTGTCTAAAGAAGCATGCCTGAAACAATAAGCAACATACTGTTAGCTAGCTAGATTAATCATTCATGCTTATAATAATTGGACTTATTCAGGAAGCATGAAGCATGAAGCAGTCATGGCTATCCAATTTAAGAATGGTCTCCAATTTGTTGATTCACAAGTCAAACTCTGTATTTTTCAATCTATTCGGAGCGGATTGCAACTTTTTTCAATAATAAATTAGGTGAGTTGTACACTTGATGCGTCGATAATTAAAGCTATATAAAATTAAGCAGACATTGTAGTCACCCTACCCAAAATGAATCAAATTTAAACTAGATGTGTCTAATAATATACATCATTATACTTGGATACTTGGAACACATACATCATAAGGCACTATACATTCATATACTTTGCAGATACTTGGAACACATTCATATTTAAGTAGGCAAATTTTGTTATATCTTCACAATTCATTTATCTTATGGGATTGAATCAAATCAAGGCACTATACATCATTATACTTTGCAGAATTTAATGGAAAATGCATAATAGTGTTGAATTCATAATCAGAGATAATATTTAACAAAAGAAAACATGGTTTGATTCTTACAATCCAAAGGAGAACGGGTGACTTGCTCCAGGAATTCAACTGCCTTCTCCCGTTTGATGTGTCTCTAGCAAATCTAAACCTCTCCGGATCTGTAGCACAAATATATTTTAGTACATCTTATCTATTGGAGTAATTCACACATTTATTTTACAATCCATTGGAGTAATTCACACATTTATTAATTAGTAGACATTATTGCATATGTGGCAAATTTTTTTTTTTCTATTCAAAACGAATTAATAACTCGACAATTTTGATAAATCTATCAATCTTTGAAACATTCAATTACCATGTGTATACTGATACTCCACTGTTCTTGTGTTAGGAACTAACCTGTGTTTGAATACGTTTCTTGCAGGAATTGATGATATCAAGCTATTCCAGACTAATTTGATCTGTCAGACAGTTGATATCTTGAAGAACAGAATCTTGCAAGCCACAAACAGAGTTGAGTTGTTGTTACAAAAGACTGACAATAACAGAGATTGCTTGAGAAGAAGAATTGAATTGAATCAGGCATGTTTTGAGATCGGGATGGGATCGAGATGAGTTTGATCAATCCCAAAATGACCCAAAAAAATCGGGACGGGATCGGTTCGGGATCACGGGATGGGATGCCCACCCCTAAAAATTACTTTACCATGAATACTCTCTTACTAGGAAAAAGGACTAAGAAAATTATATTAAAAATTGTTAGGTGTCATGGGTATATTGGTAATTTCCTATTACAAAATTAGTCTTAAATCTAGCTTTATTGTACATGAGTTTTGAGAGTTTTTTTTTCTAACATTTCTTTTTTATAATACTGTACATGTTTATCCAGAAAATAGTTTTCTTATGGGGGGATGTCAGGAAAATCAAGTGTACCTTGTTTTCCTACTTATGTGGCTAATCAAACAATGGAAAATGGAATCTTAACTGAAAAATAAATTTTCAGGCTATCAAGCAGACCCTAAAAAAAAAAAACTATGAGATGATGGCCTGCAAGTAAGCATCAAGCAAAATGAGATAAAAAGGGAAAGGAAACAAAACAACAGAAATACAAGATTTCATCCTATTCTAATCCTCAAAGTGAAACCCTACTGAATGTCAAAAGATCCTATAACAACTCTTATCTTTTTTATCTTAATAGATTCTTAAATACAATTCACAAGGATGAGTCCTAAAAAGGACAGGGCCATCCCACTTACAAATAGCAACTGCAAGAACCATGCTAAATTACAGATTCAAAAAAGAAAACAAAATTTAATAGTTTTAGAGTTAGTAATGTCCACGAGGTTTGCATAAGGTCATAAGAGTAACTAATGTAATAGATAACGGAGTTGTTACAGGTCTAAAAGCTGAGAGTTAACTCATGCCAGTAGGCGAAGGGACAAGATAAGAGGAAACTTTTGAACAAAAGCCAATTGATTGTACAAGTACCAAAATCATAATATCTAGCTTTTGTATTTACTAGAACCTTTAATCTGAGCTTAATAAACAGAAAATCGTTAAAAAAAAAACTTGCAAATGAAATTAGTACCTTGTGTGGAGTCTTGGGCACCTTCCTGGGGGGTTTGGGAGGCGTCGCGGCCTCACAAGAAGCCCCAGAATCATGACCTAGAACCGAAGGCGCTTACGGGGAACCAGCGTACAGCCGCAGAATAACTGCATCCACGCAGCCACAGAATATAAAATACTGCATCCACGCAGCCGCAGAATATAAAAAACCCCAACCACGCAGCAAGTCAAGCTGCAGCACTAGCATCGCAGTCGAACACAGCATCGCAGCAGTCCATGTCATCGCAGCCAGAACACAGCATCGCAGCAGCAGCAGTCCATCAAATCGCAGACAGCAGTCAGAACACAGCATGGCAGCCAGAACACAGCATCGATGCAGCAGCAGTCCATGTGAACACAGCCAGAACACAGCATCACAGCAGTCCATATCATCGCAGCTTCGGACCGCAGTAAACGCAGCACCCATCCAAACAGAGAACACTATGTTTTGCGACAGACTGCCCAGTCCAGTGCGCACCCACCGTGCTGCTGCTCGTCCCCCTAATTGCAATCCTGTTTTGCAGTTCCCTGCAGTCCAAAAACAGAGATATTCCCAGTTTAGAAAGCATACCAAGCACATTAGATTTGAATTAGATAACTACAACATACCAAGCACATTCCAGTTTTTAATCCCTTATATTCATCACATAAGTGTGCCAGAATCATCCTTCATGGCCATGATAAAGCGACTCTAACTGACTTGCATAATAAACATACATAATAATAGTTTAGAAGGTCTCTCTATACATAATAAACATACAGATAATTAACAAGGTTCCTGGTCACTATACCCTGTGGGCCCGACCCATTATGCCACCTATTTCTTAAAGACTTTTGAAACACTTTTGTATCCATATGATATTTCATTCATGTTTTGACAGACTCACAGTCATTAGTACACCTATACAGGTTTTGAAATACAGAAATCACATCCCAAGAAATCAAGTGTCATTTCATAAAATGCAAAGTGGAAAAATACCAATTTATATTAACGGTCCTTCATCATTAATTCAAATACCACATTATGGGGTTTAACACGGGCAGATATTTGATAGATGTGATTTTAATGGGAAAGAGATCACCTCTCCCAAAACATCAATGCATTTGAAACCTCCATGTCAATGTGACAGAGTGATCAAAATGCAAAATAATTCTAAAGTGCGAGGCCAAAACCCCAGTGCAATTATGAGAACTGAGAGCTGATAAAATATCACATATTTTCTGTAGGTTAAATGTGCAAATCTTTTCACGAAAAATTACTTCTTCATATTGGTGAAAACGTATTCAAGAGATAATGAAGACAATTTCCATTTTTATCACTATAATAACAGCATTTGCATCTATAAAGTGCCTGGCTGAAACAGATAATAAAGCACTGAACATGCGAAAACGATGTTGCACGCAGTATTATTTGTATAACATTGTAAAATGGAAAGTTATATGAAAACCAACCCATTCACACCTCATTCTCTACTGTCCCGTTTGGAAGCAATTTCACAACTTCATGTAGTTAAATGCATCTAAAGCCATAGAAAAATGAATTCTCTAGTTGTAAATCTAAATACTTTTCTCAATCAAATGCATAAAACTGTCCCAGTTGCCAAAGACAAAGTAACTAAACATGTTAAAGAGAAATTTAAAACTAGAGATTCAAGTTTTAGAATACATACAAGTCATATATCACCTTTTAAACCAATTTGGCATAGCGAGATTTTCTGCAGGTTTAGACTCTTTGACAACAGGGGAAGGGGCTGGAACTGGAACAGCAGGCTCGGGTGCAGATTCCTCAAACTTGATGGGTTCCGAGATAAGATGTAGGCCATTCAAATACTTGATTTCATCTTGAAGGAAGGGAATGGAATTCTGATCTGTAGTCTCATCTCCTGCCAACAATGATTAAAGAACACGCATGCAAAGTTAAAACACATACAGAACACATGCTGCAAAGATTCAGATTTAGATGGCACTACTCAAATTTAGACACGGTAATAAAAACCAACCCAAAACGACTTAAAGAGTTGGGGGTGTCTACGAGGGAGCTCCACTAGCTCCCTGATCTGAGCCATCTGCTTTCTCACGTTCATTTACCTATGCATTCAGCAAATTGTTACTACTTTTCCAAGCAACCTTTTACAAGCATACAAATAGCATTCAAGCAGCATTCAGCATACATTTACGCAATTGAAGCATACGATTCAACATACATTTCAGCATTCAAGCATTTCATCACTTTAGCATTCAATCAGCATTCAGCATTCAAATTAGCTATGGTTAAAGTTTAATTATTCATGTATTTAGGTGCGTATGGTTAAAGTTTAATTACTCACCCTGCCTGGCTGAGTCGCGGATCCCATTAGAGGTTGCATGTTTGACATGAATGCTCTAAATGCCTCCATATCATTGGTCAACGTGTCTACCTTCCGATTGGTTATCTCCAGATTTGCTGTCGTTGTCTCCAACTTTGCTGTCGTTGTCTCCAACTTTGCTTCAGTGGCTGCTAGCTTCTCCTTCGTAGCTACTAGCTCTTGTGCAGTTGCATCATGCGCTGAAACCAGCTGTTGCTTAGTAAGCTCATGTGATTGCACTAGTTCACGTACTTTGGCATTAGCTTCATCCCCCCCTGCATTGCGGAGCATTGTTCGAGTGACGCCAACCCCATACATCTTGGCCCTCCCATGTCCATCCCCCCCCATCACATCTCTAAACGCCTCCTCCCTATTCATTCCCTCTTGGCCATCTGTTGGCTGTGTGAGTTGTTCCATTTGCGACTACATCAAAACAGATGCACATACCCATAAACCATAAATGATCAAATACAGTTTATGATGGTTAACAACATTTGAACAACACATTAACTAGGTACATTCATATAATTCAATAGAATATAACGTACATATCTCCTTGCTGCTTCAGGCTGAGGGAATAATCCATCAGATAATGTGTAAGTTGCTTTGAACATTTGCATTCGATCTGGTTCTTGTCCATTTGGGTTTTTTTCTCTCTGGAATAATACAAATTACATTAAAATAATATACATAAGCTAGTACATCTGCATGCATTAAGGGGTAATATATGAGCGGCATGGCACACAACATACATTATATATAGAAATCATTGGGAAAAAAAATTGCTACCTCTTCCTCCCATTTACGTGCAAATGACATGGTTCCACATCGATGAATCATCTTTAATCGGGCGCGATTTGATTTATTTTGTGCACTGACTTTCTGCATACAAACACAAATTCACAGTTACAATTCTTTTCAATCATATGAACTATCGTACTAGTTAAACTACAGTACTTAACATATACACCTTAAAATTTTCGCTCCTCCAGTACTGTACAAGCATCCGCCACTGAGCCTTATCCACCCCATCATCAGTGTGCTCATATTGTTGCTCAAGTGGTCGATCATACCTATGATATGCCTTGAACAAATTGTGTTTCCATTGTTTCCAACAATCGCACGCTTTAGTAAGGACCCATCTCTGTCAAATTTTATAATAAAGTTTTTTTAGTATAATATAATCACATGACGATATATAGAAACACTAATTATCAAATTTTAAACACTCGTCAAGATAGACAAATACCTTAGTTTTGTCCGTACAGTTTTCGAATGAGAACTTTGCCTGTGACAAAAACGTAGTATTCCAATAATTATCAAGCTACGATAAGTAATATAGAAATACGATTTGGGAAAATGTGCTATGTCGTATATTATTAAACTTGCAAGACTATTACCGATATTAGCTTCCAAATAGTGTCCTTCACATCTGGTGATAACTTCGGCCATTTGCAAGGTGAAAGAGGCACCTTACTTCCATCCCGTGCTATTATACCAATTTCAGTAGATATTTTTGCTGCTGTCTTGCCGATAGGCTGTCCAAAGGCATTGCATTTCACCACCATCAATTTGATATGGTTTGGGCCTTCATATTGATGCATACCCTTGCGTTTCTTATATCGTTGTACTGCAATTCCAATAGCACCCAAAGTGAAATAAGCTATATATCATGAATATTAAAAAAAAAAAATCGATTTCCTCAAACTATGTCATATCTGGAAGAAAAAAAAATTTACACTTGCGATAAGTCAGCAAACATTACCTATACGAACAGCTTCATCCCTATGCCTTGTAGATAGGTGTCCATCCGCAATCCTCTCTAGTTGTTGTTCAACTTCATTCATATCATGGTCAGCAAGTTCTTGTTGATCTTCAGATAGCGGCTGTCCCTCTCCAGCAATAGAGGGAGTAATAGTCTCAGGGACTACAGTATCTGTTTGAGATAGTTGAGACACATGTTGTGACCTTTCCTGACTTGATATAGCTTGTGAAGTAGAAGCATGTTGTGATAAGGTTGCTCTTCGAGATTGCAACTGTCCTCTTTGAGTTAGACGCCTCATCTCTATATTATTTTAACCTGTTATAACATTCAAGATTGTACATATTCATGCATAGAAAAAATATAAGTTCAGAAAGCAACATCAAATGTATCACAGCCATAGAGCCAAATAGATTGAACCACATATATTAAACCATTGAATAAAATATAAGTATCAATCATATACTGTGCATATTGTAAAATAGCATTAAAGTTGAGATGCACAACATGTTCATCACCATCCATATTATCAAACTTCATACATTACTCTATGAACTTAGAAGACCCAACTTGCTAACACTCTATTACAACATCTTCATCACCATCCATATTATCAAACCTTCTAACAGGAACGGGCTCAGATTCAACAATTTCTTCTTCAGTGGATGTAGACGACTCTCCATTGACATCATAAAATTCTCTAGGCTTTATCTTAACAGGGACGTGCCACTCAGTTTTAACAGGATCTTGTACATAAAAGACTTGCTTCGCTTGTGAAGCGAGAATGTAGGGTTCATCCGTACATAGTAGTCGATTAAGTTTCACAATTGTGAATCCTAACTCGTCTACCTGAATGTCGCGCCTATCAACCCAATCACATCTAAATAGGACTACATGTCGCCCTCCTCCATAATCCAACTCTGTGATGTCAGTCAACACGCCATAGTACGTCACATCTTTGGTTGTGGGGGAATTGTCATTAACCGTTCCATAATTAATGCAACTTGCCGAGAGTACAACTCCACTATTTTGGGTTTTACTTCTCCTATCTGCACACTGCGTGCGATACCTACACCCATTAATAAGGTATTTTTTAAACTTGCAGTAAGAAATTGAGCGCGGGGGGGGGGGGGGGGGGGGGGGGGGGGGTGTGTGTGTGTTGGGTGGCACTTTGTTCTGTTGCGCCCCATCAATAGAATGCCATCTAGTACTCTTCTCACCATGTTGTCCACACCAAACCTCAAACCATGAGTCTTGGGTTGTGTTACTTAAGTCCATTTACATCCACACGAGTGTGGTAAGCTGGATCCACATGCATCTTTACATAGGTTATCCCGTCATGTGCATCATTTGTGTGTCAATTATCCACTGTGTTTATTTTGAGCCCTGAATCATCCCAAGTGGACTTAAGCAATGAATGAAGAAATGGAGGCACTCCAAAAAAAATCCACTTGGGAGATAACTGATCAACTTCATAACAATATAAAAAATTTGGATCTTTACACTAAAATTTGCAAAACAATATAAACCTAACTGAGAGATTCTACTTCCATCTTTAGACTAAGAGCCTGTGAATTCTACAATATAAACCTAAGAGTATGTGAATTCTACAATATAAAAATATAAACAATATAAACCTAAGAGTCTGTGATTTTATTTTTACTTACCTTGTTAGAGCACAAAAACCCTTGTTAGAGCACAAAAACCCCAAATTTCTCCCACCGTGAAGTTGAAGAAGATGAAGAATGAGATGATCTTCCTGATGCAGAAGGATTCCAGGCCCCTCAGCAGGTGACGCGGCGCGGGTTCTTCCTCTCAGACCTTCTTCCTCTGAAAATCTAGGGTTCTTCCCTTCAAAACATTGTTCTTCCTCTCAGACCTTCTTCCTCTCACAGTTTCTTCCTCTGAAAATCGCGCGTTTTCCTCGCAGAGATTCTTCCTCTCAAAACACCGTGACGCGTTTTGTCTAACCTTCGTCCTCCCAAAATCGCTCTTCCAAACCTTCTTCCTCTCTCTGCGTCGTCCTCTGCAATGATTCTTCCTCAATGATTCTTCCTCTCACAGGTTCTTCTCGGTGAATCTTCCTCTCACAGGTTCTTCTTCTCGGTGATTCTTCCTCTCACAGGTTATTCTCCTCAATGATTCTTCCTCTCACAGGTTATTCTCCTCAATGATTCTTTCTCTCTCTGATTCTCAATGATTCTTCCTCTATCCCCTTCGTCCTCTGCAAGTAACCCTCTCTTCACAAAGCATATAATCCAACGCGCGGGAAACCAAATTTTTTTTCGCGCCGAGTGTTTATTTTGTGTCTTTTTTTTTTTTTTTTTTTTGTTTTCTCGATTAGGGACGGGAAAAACCCGTAGCTAGGATTTGTATAACTTAGTTACGGTTATTATACCGTGGCTAAGTAAAATTTTCGTCAATATGTTTTTTTTTCAAATATACACTTATGAACGGCATAAAACGTACCAAAGTGTTTTTATTTGTCAATCCCAAATAAGTAACAGGTGAAAAATCTCTCAGTTTGACTTTACCATCCAATTGACTCCTCGGTCAAATAAACTGCATGAAGTTCATCCAAATTCAAATGGTGCCACTTTCAGTGGTTTTAGTTCCACCTGGGTCTAATCAGAACTTTAAATAACAAATGGTTAGTTATCTATACAATATGTATGCACTTGCCAAAGAATTTCACTTCTTAATTCACATTCCAGATTCTTACTTTAAGAAGAGTATTTTGGTTTGAAATGAATTTTCCATCAAATACACATCTGCGAAGAAATCAGAGACACGGATTAGACCTATATAATAAAAGATGCACACCATTTATCAAGCAAACAAAATTACGCCCATTGACACACTGAATAGAGAGAGCGAGAAATGAAATCATACCACTTACTTCTGTAGGCTGCAGCAGTCCCTGGAAAATCGATTATCATTCCATCAATGGCTGATCCACTTCTCATGGCATATGTATTGATCTCAATTGTGGGGTTGAATGAATGTGATATGTAGTCCCATGCTTGTGATGGTAACGTGTTCTGGAATAGAAACACGTAGACAGGGAGGTTGAATGAATGTAGCTTCTACACAATATGGTTAGCACCAGTGAGTATACCATTCCTAGACACAGTTTAAATAAAATAAAGGTGTATAGCTTTATCTTCGTTGTGGCACTGCAAGCTGAAAGCTAGAGTGCTTTGAACATTTCATAAATCACATAATAAAAAAGTCAAGTCCACTAATGCAGTGACAAAGGATGAAATGGCTAATGCAGTGATACATTACCTGCAGTGCTGATATTCCTTTCTAAGAGATTCAAGTTCTGACATCAAAGCAGGGACCTGCTGAGTATCTGTGTGTGTCCTCTTGAGATCTCGAGTCAGTTGTTGAACTTAAGCAAAGAGCTCCTGTCTTGCAGTGACCAAGCTTTGAGCTTCAGAATGTGGCTGCTGTAACTCTGCATTAACAGAATCTGTTGCATGCATATCAACTTCCATCTTAGCTATCTTATCCATGATGCCCCTCATATGTTGTTCCTTATCATTCTTCATAGCACCGACTTGGGCCTGCAACCTCTGCAACTCCTGTTGTGCACCAGCAAGTTCTTGCCTCAAAGCTACATGAGTAGGTGCAAGCCGTTGGTTCTGTGTTGCAAGCTTTTCCATCTCCATATGTTGTGTAGACATCTTCTGTTCTAAGACTTCCGGGGGAGGCAACATGTCAAAATGAGGGAACGGGTCAAAAGAATTATCTACGGTAGAGAACCGTGGCTATAAAACTCATTAGCCATGACACTTTGCCGTCGCTAAGATAAAAATTTTAATATAAAATTAAAAGTTTCGCCTTGAGAGATTCGAACCCGGGTCGCCTGAGTAAAAGCCAGTTCTCCTAACCGGACTGTAAGGTAATGGGTTATTGGTGATTTTACCCAGTTTATAAATATATATCTATTTTTTATATAATTAAAAAAAAGAATTAGCTATGGTAGAGAACCGTGGCTACTGAGTTTTATTTATCAGATAAAAGAATATCAGATCAGATCAAAGAAGATTAATAAAGACCACAGAAGATCATATCAAATAAGATCAGATCAAATCAAAGAAGATCAAAGAAGATTAGATCAAAGAATATCAAAAAAGATCAAAAGAGTTCAAAGAAGTTCAAATCAAAGAAAATGAGATAAAAGAAGATCATATCAGATCAGATCAAAGAAGATCAGATCAAATAAGATCAAAGAAGATCAGATAAAGGAAGATAAAAATAAAGCTGATCAGAGAAGATCTAAGAATATTAGATCAAAGAAGATCAGATCAAATCAGATCAAAAAAATCAAAGAACATCAGATCAGATCAAATAACAGCATAGACTAATTGGTTTAAAAAAAAAATTTAACACTAAAGAGATTAGCTACGGCCAATTGCTTTTAAAAAAATATTAAACAATAAAGAGATTAGCCACGGCCAATTGGTTTAAAAAAATATTAAACAATAAAGATATTAGCGATTGCAAATTGCCGTGGCTAATTCGTTTTTCATTTTTTATATTAGCGAGGGCAACAAACCGTTGCTAATTGGTTAGCTAAAAAAAAATTAAAAACTAAAGAGATTAGCTACGGCCAATTGCCGTGCCTAATTGGTTTTTAAAAAAAATAATAATATAAAACTCATTAGCCACGACACTTTGTCGTCGCTAAGATAAAAATTTTAATATAAAAAAAAAGTTTCATTTGCGAGATTCGAACCCGGGTCACCTGAGTAAAAGTCAGTTATCCTAACCGGACTGGAAGGTAATGGGTTATTGGTAATTTTATCCAGTTTATAAATATATATCTATTTTTTTTATATAATTAAAAAAATAAAGAATTAGCTATGGTAGAGAACCGTGGCTAACAAAAAAAAAATTGCAAACGTTAGCTACGACCCTAGTGTCGTCGCTATATTGGTTTCTTATAAATTTTTTTAAAATATGTATTCGCTACAGTATTTGGACCGTGGCTAACAATTTTTTTTTTTTATAAACATTAGCTACGACCCTACAACCGTTGGTACGTTTTTTTATGTCCACCGTAGCTAATTAGTTTGTTATATATTTTTTTAAAAATTACGTTAGCTACGGTTATACACCCGTCGCTACGCTCTTTTCTACTTTTTTATTTTAAAAAATACATTAGCTACGGTTCTAATACCGTCGCTACGTTCTTTTATAATTACTTTGATTTTATAAAATCACACTAGCTACGGTTTGGAAACCGTCGCTACCCTCTTTTCAAATTTTTCTTTTCATTTTATAAAATCACATTAGCTACGGTACCAAAACCGTCGCTAATCTCTTTTATATTTTTTGATTTTATAAAATCACATTAGCTACGGTCCGAAAACCGTCGCTAAGCTCTTTTATAATTTTTTTTATTTTATAAAATCACACTAGCTACGGTTTGGAAACCGTCGCTACCCTCTTTTCAAAATTTATTTTTGATTTTATAAAATCACATTAGCTACGGGTTTAAAACCGTCGCTAACCTCTTTTCTATTTATTTTGATTTTATAAAATCACATTAGCTACGGTCCGACAACCGTCGCTAAGCTCTTTTATAATTTTTTTTATTTTATAAAATCACACTGCTACGGTTTGGAAACCGTCGCTACCCTCTTTTCAAAATTTATTTTTGATTTTATAAAATCACATTAGCTACGGTACCAAAACCGTCGCTAATCTCTTTTATATTTTTTTATTTTATAAAATCACATTAGCTACGGTTTGAAAACCGTCGCTAACCTCTTTTCTATTTATTTTGATTTTATAAAATCACATTAGCTACGGCCCGAAAACCGTCGCTAAGCTCTTTTATAATTTTTTTTATTTTATAAAATCTCACTAGCTACGGTTTGGAAACCGTCGCGACCCTCTTTTCAAAATTTTTTTTTGATTTTATAAAATCACATTAGCTACGGTCCGGAAACCGTCGCTAATCTCTTTTATAAATTTTTTGATTTTATAAAATCACATGTGCTACGGTTCTGAAACTGTCGCTAACCTCTTTTCTATAAAATCACAAAAAACCTTAGCTACGGTCATATTGCCGTCGCTAATTAGTTTGTTGTATTTTTTTTGACTAAAAAAATCACGTTAGATACGGTTATATGGCCGTCTCTAAGGTGTTTTCACATTTTTTTTTTTTTTAAATCACAGAAATGTTAGCTACGGCTGTTTGTCCATCGCTGATTTGTTTGTTATATATTTTTTTTAAAAATCACATTACCTACGGTTCTGGAACCATCGCTAACCTCTTTTCTATTAAATCAAAAAAAACCTTAGCTACGGTCGTATTGCCGTCGCTAATTAGTTTGTTGTATTTTTTTTGACTAAAATAATCACGTTAGATACGGTTATATGGCCGTCTCTAAGGTGTTTTCACATTTTTTTTTTTTAAAAATCACAGAAATGTTAGCTACGGCTGTTTGGCCATCGCTGATTTGTTTGTTATATTTTTTTTTAAAAAAATCACGTTAGCGACGGTGGTTAGACCGTAGCTAACAAAAAATTTTCTAAACATTAGCTACGGTGAGAATGCCGTCGTTAATGTTCGTAGTAGCGACGGGTTTTTAATTTATTTACCGAAAACCGTAGTAGAAATTTTAGCGACGGTTATTTACCGTCGCAAATCATTTAAATAGCGACGGTTTTTTAAAACCGTCGCTAATTGTCGTAGCTAATTCTGCTTTTTTTTGTAGTACATGATTCTACTTGACGTCTATATCTATGAGTCTCATCTAGAAAACGACGATGACCCATATAACAAAACTTTCGAGAGTTTTTAAGATAATGACGTGTTGTCTCCACATTGCAAGTGGGGCCATGGGCGGACCTACTAAGGGGCGAGGGGGGGCTGCCCCTCCTCAACTTTTAAAATATTTTTAGTATATATATTTTAGTCTTAAAAAATCGATTATATAATGTAGAATACAATATGTTAATTGTTTATGAAAATATTCAAACATATCTTTGTTGGTGTAGTGGTTATAGGTTAATTTATCTTTTTTTGTAAAAGACCTGAGTTCGATACTCTTTGAGTGCAATTTTTATTTTATTTTCAGTGCAATTTTATTAGTAATTGCAAACATTAAAAAATGTTTAGTTTAATAAAAAAATTATTAACATTAAATAAATTAATTGTTTTTCACAAGTGATATTAAACCCCTAACAAAAAAATATTTAAAATTAATATCTAAAATAATAACGATAGAATTCACTAAAAATATATACAATTAGCCAATTCGTATAAAATTTGAGCCTCATATAAACTATTTTTTCTTTAAAATTGTATTATGATCATATTAGATTCGCAAATTTCATAATTTTTTTAGCTTCACTTAGAACTTATCCTAATTATTTTGTGATTCTCAATTCTAGACAACCAGGCTTTATAGTCATTTTTTGGTCAGGTTTTAAGTTTTTTACATTTCTATCTCTTCTATAGATAATGTTTGTGATTGTATTTTAAAGAGAATGGGTAAATGTGTAAAAATGCTCTAGCCTGACAAAAAAATGACTTTAAAGTCTGGCTGCCTAGACAAACTCTTTTGTGATATTAGTTATATATTCTAGTTATTATGCTTGTTTGCTCTTTGCTATGGTTATCAATAGTGACCTTATTTTGGCTTAAAATTGACTACACTTGGATCCAATTTGATATATGCATTGTATTTTTTATAGTTGAATTTTTTTTATTAGTTACTAGCTTCAGTAAAAAAAAATTGGTTTTATCATTGATAACTACTATTGTTTCATTTGTATAAAGGTTCTGGGGTCCTTAAAACCCAGCTCGCTTTCCAAAAAAAAAAAAAAATATATATATATATATATATATATATATATATATATATATATATATATATATATATATATATATATATATATATAT
Source organism: Berberis vulgaris (assembly GCA_963556465.1). Taxonomy (NCBI): domain Eukaryota; kingdom Viridiplantae; phylum Streptophyta; class Magnoliopsida; order Ranunculales; family Berberidaceae; genus Berberis; species Berberis vulgaris. The sequence goes on from OY747124.1 coordinate 112,512,381, forward strand.
ATATATATATATATATATATATATTTTTTTTTTTCCATTTCGCCCCCCCTCGACTAAAATCCTGGGTCCGCCCCTGAGTGGGCCATGCATACTTGCCTTTTGTGCTCCACCCAGACAAGTTTGCATATGCAGGAAAGTCATTAATTGTCCATAAGATAGCTGCACGCATCACAAAATTTTCTTGCCTTGATGCATCGTATGTTAGACGCCCAACATCTCATAATTCCTTCAACTCATCAATCAATGGCTGTAAATATACATCAATATCATTGCCTGGAGCACGAGGTCCAGGAATAAGCAAAGACATCATAAAGAAAGGTTGCTTCATACACATCCATTGCGGTAGATTATATGGAATTAAGACAACTGGCCACGTGCTGTGTGCAATACTAAGAGTTCCAAATGGGTTAAAGCCATCACTTGCCAATCCTAACCTGACATTTCGACCATCGACAGCAAAGTCTGGAAATTGATTATCGAGATGTCGCCAAGCCATAGAATCAGCAGGATGCCGTAGGATATCATCCCGTGCTCGTGAGTCTGCATGCCAACGCATGCTTGATACTGTCTTAGATGACATAAATAGCCTCTGTAACCTTGGAATAAGTGGAAAATGCCACATTGTCTTAGCAGCTACCCCACGTCTCTTACTAGTAAGTACATTAGACCCATCATCTGCTTGTTTCCACCTAGATAAGTGGCATATAGAACAATCCCACCATGAACAAACAAATAGCACACTATAAGGATGTCAAACACACAATGAAAATAAAAAGTCAGATCCAATTTCTTATAAAACAAAACACAATTGAATCAACACGTAAATGAAGAAATAAAACTGATTTGGGGACAAAACCTCGCGAAGAGGAAAGAACAGGAGCCGACCAACCCCTGATCAGTGAATGCCATTTGAAAACCCTAAAATTCCTTCAAGAATGGCCTCATGGGGTTGTTGAAAACTGTGGATTCTTTGTGGGTTTTAATGTTTTGTTTTGCTAAAAAAAGGGGGAAAAAATCTACACAGGTTTGAAGAAAAAAAATAAGAAGATCGAGGACATCTAAATAAGAAGAAGGATCTTACCTAAAAATTTACGGTCACAAAACCGTCGCTAAACTCTTTTGCAAAATTTTTTTTTTAAAAAATCACATTTGCTACGGGCTAGAAGCCGTCGCTAAGGTGTTTTCATATATTTTTTTTTAAAAATAACAGAAATATAAAAATCACATTTGCTACGGTCTAGAAGCCGTCGCTAAGGTGTTTTCATATATTTTTTTTTTAAAAAAATCACAGAAATATTAGCTACGGCTGAAAGGTCGTCGCTAATGTGTTTGTTATATTTTTTTTAAAAAATCACTTTAGCTACGGTTCCAAAACCGTCGCTAAACTCTTTTGCAAATTTTTTTTTTAAATTCACATTAGCTACGGTTATGGAGCCGTCGCTAAGTTGTTTTTCATAAATTTTTTTTAAAAAATCACAGAAATAATAGCTACGGCTGGAAGGCCGTCGCTAATGTGTTTGTTATATTTAAAAAAAAAATCAATTTAGCGACGGTGTTTCAACCGTAGCTAACAAAAAAATTTTCAAACATTAGCTACGGTGAAAAGGCCGTCGCTAAGGTTTGCATTGCCGACGGTTCTAAACCGTCGCACACAGGTTAGCGACGGTTATATTAATTTATATATCTAAAACCGTAGCAGAAATTTTAGTGACGGTTTTGTGCCGTCGCTAACCGTTTAAATAGCGACGGTTTTAAAAAACCGTCGCTAATTTCCGTTGCTAAATTTGCGTTTTTTTGTAGTGTAGAAAACCTTAAATTAGGTAGGCAAATTTAATAAGTTGATGTGAAATACTGAAAAAATAAAGATTTCACTAAGCGAGCGTGAAATGTTTTACAAAGTAACTAAAAATTGTTTCTATCATATCTGAGTTGAATATGCTACAACATCATTAAAAGTGTTAGATGAAATTCTAATGAAGTGATGGTGATATGTGTCTAATTAAAATTGTTTCTATGATATCTGAGTTGAATATATATGCTCAACATCATTATAGTATGTGCTTGCCCTAATGAAAGCTCGAGAGCATTGAGACAACAAAACAAATTTATGTAAATTTGATAAAAAAAATAAAATAGGGAAAATGTTTCTCTGAAACCTTATATATTTAACCGTATGTGTCTAGCAATGTAATGCTCTAATTAAACAACTCAAATTGTTAAGCTTGGAGTTTCGGGTCTCTTGTTGAAGGTTTTAATGAGCTAGAACCTCCACAATGCCACAAGTCCCCCAATTTTTTTTGATTAGAAAATATCCAAAGATGCGGTCGAAATCTTTCTCAATTCACGACATCTATATTGTCTCAGCTAGCCAGATCTTGACTGAATTGGCGACCGTCATAGAACAATCCAACGCTCAACTGCTTTAGCTAGCCAACTCTTGATATCCACACTATTATGAGCTCTCATTGAATAAACGTATGTGTGGTTTGTGCTTGAAACATTTTGACGTGCCAATGCTAAATATGTGGGAGATGTGGGACATGTCTTGGATCCCCTTCACTACAATATAGGAAATCTTGAATGTCTCGACAAAACAATTGTAAGAAATTCGAACATTTACTAGCTAGATTCTAAGCCATGGACCTAGAACAACATGTCCTTTGTAAGACTTTAATCTTCCTTATTTGATGTATACACTTGATAAATTTAACAAACAACAAGAACATAGTAAAGCTATGAAAATTCTGGAAACACAAACAAAGCTCACAACTAAATGAGTATGCTTCTTTTAGCTAGCGAAACAAGCAAATTTTACCACTCGTACAAACTACCTCGCAAGCACCATCCCGATGATATGTTTCTCACTCTAGATTGGTTCTAACACCTTCCAAATGCTCTCTTATATGATGCAATTTAGTGATGACTTCTCCAATGTTCTTACGCTCAGCAGGGGATCCCGAAGAACATTCCACTCCCAGTCTTATTGCTGAAATCAAACACTTCTGCACTGTAGTCCCTTGACTGCTCTGGTTTGCAATGTTGATGGCTTCGTCAGTGATTTCTAATAATATGGTTGGATCCACAATGCTCCCAACTCGTTCAGGTAAAGCTATTTTTGCGAAACTATGAAGATTTTGTCCATTTTGAAACATGTCATCTGTCGGTTTCTTCCCAGTAAACAACTCTAACAACAATATCCCATAACTGTAAATGTCTCCTTGCATGGACACTTGACCACCCAATCCATATTCTGCATTTTATAAAAAATTTAAATCTCTAAACATGTAATTTAAGCACTTTAGATGTGAAGAAATCAAATATAAATTTGACATAGACCATTTATATATGCATTTATTGTTCAATAAAATAAAAAGGTGAAAATGATTGTCATAGAAAACCTTAAATTTGGTAGGCAAATTTAATAAGTTGATATGAAATACTGAAAAAATAAAGATTTCACTCAGCGAGCGTGAAATGTTTTACAAAGTAACTAAAAATTGTTTCTATCATATCTGAGTTGAATATGCTACAACATCATTAGAAATGTCAGATGAAATGCTAACGAAGTGATGGTGATATGTAATAAGTTATGAATGTTGACTACAAAAGAAGAAAATATCGTTTTCACATGAAATGAAAAACCTAATAACCAAGGGTTAAAGAAACATATCATATGCATAAGATTCTTACCTGGAGCAATATAGCCAATTGATCCCTTTATTGCAAGAGAACTATCTTGGCTTTGCAAAGAATTGTAACTATTGTTTGAGAGAATCTTTGCTAAACCAAAATCAGCCACACGAGCTATCATATCATGATCGAGGAGAATATTGCTCGGCTTTAGATCACAATGGACAATTGTCGATTGGCAATGGTTGTGAAGATAGTCCAACACAGAAGCAACATCAATAGCTATGTTCATCCTTTGTAGGAAGTTCAAGCTCTTCAACTCATCTTGTCTGTTTTTCTTTGGATGTAACCACTCCTCTAAACTTCCATTGGGTATGAATTCAAAAACTAGTGCTTTGAAATCATTCCCTCGAAAGTCAATTCCCGAACAAGTTGTGATGATTTTGAGGAGATTTCTATGTCGAAGATTTTTCAAGGCATTGCATTCAGACAAGAAACTCTTAAAAGCCCCATGTTGTTGAAGATTTATTACCTTAACTGCAACAATTGCTTCGGAAAGAATTGCTTTATACACTGAACCAAAGCTTCCAATACCAATTAAATTGTCAATTGAAAATCCGTTAGTTGCCTCGAGAAGCTCCGCATAACTAATCCTTGTGAATTGATTAATAATTAATGACTCTGAAGTAGGCTTTGTTTTTGATACTCTTTTTCGATAGCACACGCAAATTAAGCTCAATAGTACAACCAAACAGATGCTTACAACAACCACAAGCATAACCACTTTGAGAAATTGTGACGTTCCAGCCTTGTTGTGACTCTGGCATGAAGGCAATTTGAGCTCCACAACACCTCCGCAAAGCTTATTATTTCCTGTAAGTGAAACCGCAGTTGCATTGACAAAGACACCAACCTTTGGAACTGAACCCTCGAAGTCATTATAAGACAGATCCAACTGAATTAGAGAAGTAAAATTCTCCAAATATGGTGAAATCTCCCCTGATAACTTATTGTGAGAAAAATTGAGTTGTTTTATACCTTTCAAAGCACTCAAAGACTGAGGAATACTTTCTGTAAACAAGTTTTGGCCAATAGAAAAGTACTCCAACGTCAAACATCTACCCAACGTGGTTGGTATACTTCCAGAAAGTTGGTTACCCGAGAGGTTCAAGATCACAAGATTGGTCAAGTTACCAACCTCTGATGCTAAGGGACCACTCAATGCATTGTTAGATAGGTCGAGGATGTACCAAAGAGATGGAAGATGAAGAAGTTCTTTCGGTATGGTGCCACCAAGTATATTATCAGAGAGATCAAGTGTCGTTAAACTTTGGCAGTTACCAAGACTAGGAGGTATTTTTCCATGTAGCTTGTTTCCCCACAAGCTTAGAACGGTTAATTTAGTTGAATTATGACTGAAAGAATCTGGAATTTGTACAGAGAATTCATTGACATGCAAATACAGTCGGACCATTTGTGGAAATACGCCAATGAGTTTGGAGATATCACCTATAAGATTATTGTTATTTATTGAAAGGATGCTCAAATTCACAAGGTTTCCAATTGAAGTTGGGATACTTCCATAGATTTGATTTTGATCTAATTGTAGATTTGTAAGTTTGGTGGAGAGATTTCCTATTGAGTTAGGAATTGACCCTTTGAAAGAATTATTGTAAAAATATAACTCTTTTAAATTGGTGCAATTGGTTAAAGAAGTGATAAATTGCAAGTCACCTCCTAGTTGATTTGAATTAAGATGTAGTCTACTAAGACCTTGAAGCATTCCTAGGTTTTTTGGAACATGTCCTGTGAATTGGTTTTTATTAAGTGTTAACCATTCAAGTCTTGAAGCATTGGGAAATGATAATGGGATGAGACTTTTAAGTTTATTGTCTCCCACTAAAAAATGTTTGAGATTGGGAAGTCTAAGGCCAATATCTGAAGGAAGACTTCCATCTATTTGGTTACCAACAATTGAGAAACGCGTGATATGTGAGAGATTGTAAAGACAAGAAGGAACTTTGCCAGATAAATTGTTTCCAAAAACACCAAACTGTTCTATGTTTCTCATGTGGCAAAGATCATCTGGAATGTTTCCTGTCAAACCATTTTGTCCAATAATAAGAACAGTAAGAGAGGTGAGATTTCCTAGCAAAGATGGAATGTTTCCTTTGAGTTCATTAGCTCGAAGTTGCAATGAATTAAGCTTTGTTAGAGAGGCAAGCTCGATTGGAATCCCCCCTGAGAGATGGTTGAATTGTAAATCAATTACGTGAAGTTTAGAGCAATGAGTAAGATTGGTAGAAATTTCATGATCAAAGGAATTGTGAGCTAGAGAAAGGACCTCTAATCTGGACAATCGACCAATTTCTTGGGGTATTGGACCATGAAAATAATTCTCGCCAAGCCTAATTTCTCGAAGAAATGAGAGGTTTCCTATGTGGGGGGAGAGCGTACCTTCAAGCCTTTTTGATTCCAAATCTAGGACTGTGACCCTGTCACGATGGCGACGACTGCATGTGACCCCCGTCCAGTTACAGTAGTGGATGGAGTCGTTCCATGAATTCAATGCCTTGAGTGGATCATCGTTAATCTTTGCTTTCAAGGCAAGTAATGCCAGATGATCTGGTGCAGCATTGACGTTGGAGAAGACAATTGTAGTGCGTGAACTGACTTTGCTCCATAGCAACAGTATGAGCACCAAGATTGGAAAGCGAGACCAACTCATCATTGTTCTTCAGGAAAAGCAATTTACAACGAAGGAAGAGACTTGAAGAAAAACATAAATCGATCATTTGATATATATATACTATAGTGTGCAAGACAGACTTCTGCACATAGGACCAAATTAGTAGTGTCGAAACAACTTGACTTGGTATACTTCGGGACATGCTAAACAATAATTTTTGATGATCAAATTGATTAGTAAAACCAGGTTCTAATTGGCCACAGTCTTCCGAGTCAAGAAGCATGGACGTATTCAGACTTGTGTGACCATTATAAAGTTAAGTGCTCTGCTAAGTCGTCTTCAATTGTTACCTGTGCAGGTTGTTGATACAGTTGAAGTAGTGGACTATATCTTGACAAAGGAATGCAGTTGATCAGTGTCAATATTTTGTCGAATAATTCTTATTAGATTCGATCAATCTTTTTTTGTAAACTTGGTATCGTTGGGCTGATTCCGCTAGATTTGTATATTTCAAGAAACGGCAATTATCAATCATTTTTCCAATTGTTCTCTTTTTATATTTTAGTCTTTGTCAAATGTCTAACATTTCAAGAGACGGCAATCATCAATCAATTTTCTAATTATTTTCTTTTTATATTTTGGTCTTTGTTTTTAAGTTGATTTTTTATTTATTTATGTCATTGCAAGACTAATTTTGTACTCAATCAATTGTATGCATGCTTCCACTAAGCTGCCTAAATTGTCCATATTCATTTTTTCCACTAGACTGATTTCTTATTTAAACCATCCTTTGGACCACATGGGAGATTATCTTTCTTGCTAATGATGTGTTTATATGCTCATTTTCAAGTCTCTACGAACTAGATTTTCATATAAGTGTTTGGGCATACTTTAAGTCATACATAACCACTTAATCTTCAATTTTAGGCCGTATGGCATCCCATATTTTGACGAAAATAAATAATAATATACTCATTTGTGAAGAAATGTACGATGAAACTCAAAATAAAGATGAAAAGATAAGCTTAAAGGCCCAATTTTTATTTTATTTTTATGAATTAACATGTTTGGGTTATGGTTCTAACCGCACAGCTTGTCGAATCTTTGGTCACTTTACCCATGTTAATACCACTTTTTAATTTAATTTTTCTTAGACAAAAAATAAAAACAAAAAACTATAGGGTGTTTGTATTTTATTCTGAATAGAGTCGCAAGTCTTAATAAGAAGTGAGACAACCATATTTAGGGTGTTTGTTTTTAGTTCTGATTAGAAGTTGAACTTCTTATTGGAGTAAGTAATAGGAAGCTGCTGATCACTTAAAACTGAGAGAGTGTCTATTTTGGTTTCTGAATAGAGCCAGAAGTCTTAATAAGAAGTGAGACACTTTGTTTAGAATGTTAGTTTTTAGTTTTGATCGGAGGTTGAAGTTTTGATTGGAATAAACACTCCCATGGTGCAGATCACTTAGCACTGAATTTTTAATGAAAATTTATTTCAATAATAACCTCATAATAAATTCATAATGAGTGCTACTACCCTCTCTTCTACAAATCATCCCCTCTTATTTCCACATTCTCTTTATCATGTGAGAAATGTTGCCACCGCTGCCACCACCCTCCCTGGCCTCCCCTCCTCCTCTTGCATCTATTCCTATTCTTCTTTCTCTTCTTCTCTATTGAAAATTATACGAGGAATGAATAAAGATATATGGTGGTTTCTGGTAGTGGTGGAAAGTGGTCTCAATGGTATTTGGATGAAAGAAAACAAGTGGAAAAGGGGGTTAATGTTGATGGTTTATAGTGGGCGGTAAGAGTTATGGTGGTGGGAAAAAATGGACTTCAAGTCAGCACCTAAAAACAAACACAATTTTATTTTACATTTTTCAATCAGCAGCTCATTCAAAAGCAAAACAAATAGTTCATTCAGAACTAACTCCAGTTAGAAATTAGCTTCTAACCACTTAAAAAAAATCACCCTCTGAATGCTTAATGAAAATTCATTCAAATAATAACCTCACAATAAATTTGTAATAACTACTGTGCTACCCATCTTCTCTACCATCCATCTCTTCTCTACCTCTTTGTTGCGGGCTTAACTGGCCTAAATAAATAGGCAAATTTGACCCACTTGTAATAACTGCAAGTGCACAGTGTCTAACTGGTAAACAACGGCAAGTACGGGTCGATCCCACGAGGAAAGTGGATGCAAATGAATTTAATAATTTAATTAAACTAATTTGGAGAAAATGAGGGTTACAACAATCAAAATATCTAAACTAAAAATAAATTAAAAATAATAAAAATAAAAGATAGATGTTGTGGGGTTTGGACTCACCAATGAATTAGCAAAAATATTAAAATCTAAATTACTGAAATTATAAACGAGAAGCTTTAGGGATGAGGATCCCTTGCTTACACCGAAGATGTGATCATTAAAATTCAATTCCAATCATATCAGTTTCTGTCAAACATGAACAATTTATTTCAAGCAAATAAACTCTTACCAAGTATTAAGTGTCTTTTTAGGGCACACTTAATCAAAGTCTAAGCTTAATAATTTTTAGCACATGCTTTGAATATTGATAAAATGTGAATCTAACTACCGAACATATCAATTTTTTAATCGAACATGAAAGGTGAAAACAATTTATCAATTTTCAGAAATAAATTGTTTATCAATTAAGCATTTAAGTCAGTAAAATAAATTATACAGCCCTTTTGGTTTGTCGCAAACTCGATGTGGTGGTACTCAGCAGATCAGCAGGTGGTCCGAACACAAATCCCGAGAAAAATGTTACAAGTGTTCTGTGGCTGCTTAGAGAGAAGCTCGAGGTGCCAATAACCAACTGATTTCGAAAATCAGTTGGTTCCCACCAAAAAAACTGCGCCGCTTTGCACCTTCGTCTCCAGCAAGTAGCGCTGCTCACGCTGCCTCGTTTCTGCTCCTCGCGAGCTCTTTCATCCTCCAACAGGGTCCGGAACCTGCAAAAGAGAGAGAGGGATGGGAGAACAGAGAGAGATGCGATGAGAACACACAAAAAAACAGAGAGAGGGATGCGAACACTGTCCTGTTTCTACTCCTCTGTATCGTGGTGGTTGTGTTGGCGGCTCGCGTTGCTCTGAGGTGGTTGTGTTGCTGAATAAGAAGATTAGGCAGAGAGCGAGATGGGAGAGAGGACGAGAACGGGTGACTGAAATAGGAGCGGTGCTCCCTGTTTTTACTCCTGTCACAACGGTTGTGTGCTAGCTGACCGTCGCTTGCGACGGTGATCGTGAGAGAGGGAGACAAGAAGGAGGCCGAGACGAAGGGAGGGCGGTGATGGCGAAGCTCGGTGGTGTGGACGGTCTGTCTGGCTCTGTCGCGAGCGGTGTACAGAGTCGTGGGAGGCTGTGGGTGTGCGAAACAGGGTATGGAGGTGGTGTCTGATGGTGGTGGCTCTGTGGTTGTTGGACGGTAGTGGTGGTTTTGTTTGATTGGGATGGTGATGAGAATCACAACATGTGAGAAAGAGGTTTTGATTTTTTGTAATGTTTTTTCTTCCCTTCTCTTCCTCCCCTTTCTCATCCATTTCTCTTATATTTGTAGAGAATGGACAAAATGAATAGAGATGAGATAAATGGATGATTCATGGAGTGAATCAAGGTAAAATCAAATCTGGATATGGGATAATTGGGAGAATATTCTTTGGGTTGGTTGGGCTTGGCATTGGGTTTGGGTTTATGGGTTTGGTTTTGGATTTATGGGTTTGGTTTTGGGTTTAAGGGTTTGATTTTGGGTTTGGTTTTGAGTTTAGGTTATGGGCTTAGGCTATTCTCACCTCCACTTCCTCTGAAGTCACCGTCTGGGATTGTTCATTGCATTTTTCTCTGATTTCTTCGTTACAGCTCCAAATTCTACAAAAACACAAAAATTTAATAATTAATCTAAAATAAGATAAAAATAAGGATTAACAAAAATATAATAAGAGGTAATAATGTTATAATTATGTGATTATCACTCCTCTCTATCACGAGCAGTATCGTCGCCACCACCTTCCCTTCCTTTTTTTTTTTTTTTTTTTTTTTTTCTATCTTGAGATTGTATGAGGAATGGAAAGGGATATATGATTGTTTTGTGGTAATGGAAGGGAGATCATAGTGTTTGAAGGAGAGGAGAGTCCCCAAAATCAAAATCTAATGAAAAGGCATAGTGTTGTGTTACTATGAACCCACCTTAACCCAATAGTTTTCATAACTAATTTTCTGTCTAAGAAATATAACCCTAGGAATAGAAAACAAGGAAAATAAACCCTCTTAACCTTGACTGTTGACCAAGCTCGACTACTGACTGTAGTTGATTGTGGTTAGTCTTGAGTGTTGATCTGAGTTTGACTGTGTAAGTTATGATTATTGGACCGAGTGGTCCATTGACCAGGTCTTCACTGAGCTCTGATTTATTTTGATCAAGTCTAAAGTGCAAACCGTAACTCCGATTTCGACATATTTCACAGTTGCAATTTTCGTGTCGAGATCTATTAAATGAAATTGTTATTTTACAAGTACGGTAAATTTATATTTTTACCCTTCAAAGTTAATATGCCTCAATATGCATGTTTTTGATCTCTGACTATGTTTTGTTCATGATTTGAATTATGAATTTCTTGAATAGTGACATGTATGCATATCGGAACTTGTTTATCTATGTAGAAATTAGTTTTTGTGGGCTTTTTTATTTATGAGAAATGTTTGTGCCTGAGAGCATCTCCAATGCCAAAAATCACTTTTATTCCTAGAGTTAAATAGAAAACAAAAGAGAATATGAAGATATTTAATGGTGTGGTGGAGATCTAAACACAAACAACGATGGTTTTAGTGTTAATCCATAACTTTTCTGAAAATTTCAGTTCAATCAAATTAGTAAACATTTTTACCGTAATTTTTAGCTAAATGAAATTTGACTGGATCCTAAACTAAAGTGACATTAAAAGCCCAAATTAATCATTTTATCCCAACCCCACTTTTTTAATTAACCTTTTAGCCCCGAAATCTAATGCAGAACCTAAATCAGATCCACCCGACATCAAATCTTTGTCTATTTTTCTTCATCAAATCTCGAGTGGCAACAAGAGCAGAACACTGCAGATGCTCCTTTCATAAACTGTAAAAGCTTAGAGGAAATGGGAAAAGGTGAACATTTTTTGGCACCATGATATCCCAAATGATCATTGGTCGTTGTCCTTGCTCCTAAATACAATTTGACAAGCATGTAGTCTTGGTATTTTACCTAAATGCCGTCTTTGGAATATTTCAGAATTCTTGTCATTTCTATGTAGGTATTGACAAGCATGTAGTCTTGGTATTTTACCTAAATACCGTCTTTGGGATATTTCAGAATTCTTGTCATTTCTATGTAGGTAACCTTGATCCGTACTTACAGAAAATTAGGATGGTGCTCGGCCTGCATTACTCAATGCATGATCTCAATAAGTTGAATGCGATACTAATATATTTTTTCAGGCAGAACATCCTTGGTTCTCTATTTTGACGAGGACGGGGTTTTCAATGGAAAAGATAACCATGTGAAATTTCCAGCAGATTTAGCAAGTTGATATGTTTAATTCTTCAATTTTAATTGATGATCTTCATAATACATTCATATAAAGTTCACTGCTAAGTCATCAGCAATTGTTACCTCTGCAGGTTGTTGATACAGTTAAAGAAGTGGTGGACTATATCTAGACCAAGGAATGCCATTGATCAGTCCCAATATTAATTTGTCAAAGAATTCTTATTATATTTGATGAATCAATTTTTGAAAACTTGGTATTGTTGGACAGTTTCTGCCAACTCTCTATCATTTCAAGCGACGGCAATTATCAATCAATTTTATAATTGTTTTCTTTTTATGTTTTGGTGTTTGGTTTTTAGTTGATTGACTGTACGTGTATAAATTTTAGTTGATTTAAGTCTTTATTTTTTAGTTGATTGTTTTCTATGCATGCTTCCATTAAGCTTTTGCATACATACGTTTTTGCCTAAACTGTGTATACATATTTCCATCAGGCTTATGATTTACAGGTGGATACAAAATTTGACCACTTAGATGTACTCTATACGGCCGTCTGAACCACATGGGAGACTATCTTTGTTACTAATGAGGTGTTTATATGCTGACATTCAAGTCTACCAACTATGAGTGTTGGGGCATACTTACAACCACTTGTAAGTGATGCATGCAAACATATATATATTGGATTGAATACTTCTAATTCCTCTTCAATTTTAGGCCATATGGCATCCCATATTTTGACGAAATTAAGTAGTAATATACTCATTTGTCAAGAAACTTACGATGAACTCCAAATAAATCTTGTAGATTGAAAATCTGGAATTTATTCGATGAGTACGGAATCAACTGTACTGAAAAAAATATGGTACTATGGTCAGCTTGAAGGATCCTAAAATTGAAAGCGGAAAAGTGAGTGGTCTATAACCAACCCCAAGAGAAGAGCGTACCACACTCTCTCTGCTGAAATACCCTGTCTATTTTTTTAGCAGACCCTAAACCATATGCACCAAATAGCAAGCCTCGACTCCCAAGGAATCTGTCATGAACCTGGTGGACGATAATATCCTATTCCACCAGGAACTTACAAGAATAATAATAATATTGGTGAATCTGTCATCATATAAACATAGTAAGAGTTTAGCTCCTAGGTTTGATCGATGTAATCCCTTAACACCGATTATAATTATTCCCATATTATTATTATTCTTGTAAGTTCATGGTGGAATAGGATATCGTCTGCCAGGTTCATGACCGGTGGGTATAAAACCCAAGACGTGGAGATTAAACCACCACAATCTTAACTATCCAATCAGACTATTGTTAACTTTTTAGCAAATCCTTTCTCACACATTCAAAAATGATTTTTGAATTTTTTTTGGCTTTTTCTTATTGAAAATTTTCAAAAACGAATTTTTTGTTGAAGCGAAAGAGAAGAAGTAGAAGAGAAAATATGAGATTTCCCAGAACTCACACTCATTTCGTCATCATTCAACGCCCCACTTCTTCCTGTTCGTCACCATCATCCGTCACATTGATATCAAACCAAAGCAGACCCGCACACACTTGTCATAATTGAGTTCTCTCATATCCTAAATTTATCTAAATATCACACTAGAACACCACCAAATTTTAGAAAACATTTGGAGCTCAAATGATTGCATGTGAGAGAGACACTCGACTACTTCAGATTACTTCACAGTTCACATGATAACTTCAGTTTACAATATTAATAATATGGCGCCTGATAGTTTAACAGCTTCAGTTTTGTTCTCAAAGTTTTAGGTGGGGATATTCAATTCGGGATTTGAATGGACTCTGAAGAATTTTAAATCTCGTAGATTTTAAAATGTTTCAAATAATTTTACAAAATTCACTGAATTTTGATAAATTTTAAATGATTGGATTTTGTAGATTTTATAAAAGGTTTGTTATGAATTTTTATGGATTCTTATAAATTCAAAGGATTTTTATAAATATGTTATTAGTCATAGAAAACAATGAAAGAACATCACCTACATTGTTATCCATGCCAACACAAATCATTAAATATCTCTCAAAACATCAGTTAAACAATTGTTTGTACGTTACGAGAATTTTACTTCAAATTAAAAAAAAATTCAAATACATTGAAGATGGTCCAAAAGTAATACAAATAACTATTTTACTTCAAATTGTTATCTTTGCCAATGTCACCTCTCCTCCCGTCTTCTTCTTCTTCAATCGCTACTATCACCACGCTATCGCCACCACTCCTCCCCCCCCCCCTTCTTCTTCAATCACCACCGCCACCTCTCATCCCACCTCCACCCATTTTCATCTTCTTATTCTCAACCTCCTCCCCCTCACCTCTTCTTCTTCTCTGTTCTTTTTTCTTCTACTTCTTCTCCTCATCCTCCACTTTTTTTCTCTCTGTTTTTTTTTTTTTTCTTTTTCTCCTATCTTTTTTTCCTTTTCTTTTTTTCCTTTTTGCCCTCGCGAAGGTTCTGGCAAGTGAGGAACCTCTACTCGTAGGAACCTCCGCAAGAGCGAAGAAGGAAAAAATGGGAAAAGAAGAAGAGATGAGAAAAAAATAGAAGAAAAAAAAGTAGAAGAAGAAATCAGAAGGAAAAAAAAAAGAACAAAAAAAAATGAAGAGAGAACAAGAATAAGCAAAAATAAGAGGAAGGGAATGAAAAGAAAAAGAAGAATAATAACAAAAGAGAAGAACAAGAACAAAGGAGAAGATGAACTGCGAGTGGTGGTGCAGCCAGCGGTGGTAGGGCATGGTTGTGTGGCCAAAAGTTGTGGGACGATGAGGTGGTGCTACTCTTGTGAAAAGATAAGAGAAGGAAAGTTGGTGGTGTCCTTCAGCCGATCACAAAAAAATGAGATGTTGGCGTTCTTCAGCGAAAATGGTGGTGTTATTTAATAATGGCCAATACAAATTCGTTGAAATATGAGGGGGGAATGTTGGATTTGGAATAACGTTTGTTATATATACTTTACACTCACAAATCCTTCAAAATCCACAACTTTAACAAATCCATTAAAATCCACTACTTGAATAGTTGAATACCCTGTGATTTTGGTGGACTTTTCAAAAGCATAAATTGAATACCCATTGATTTTGATGGATTTTACAACAATCCTCTAAAATTGGTATTTGAATACCCCTGAATTTTAATAGATTTTAAAATCCTTCACAATCCATTAAAATTCGTAATTTAATACCAACCCCTAGTTTGTTTGTACGTAGTTTTTCGTTGGAAACACTTATTCAAAGAACTTCACATGATAATTGTATTGTGCTCGGGGGTGAAGAAGCGAAGCCCCTCAGCACCACCACTACACGATATGTCTCGAGCAACGATATTATCCTCAATTTAGACACCGCTCGGGTATTATTTTTTTTTTAATTTTTTTTTAATTTTTATTTTTTACAAACTGAACTCAACTTTTCAAATGCTCCCAAAAGGCCTCGTCACTTATTAAGACATATTTAATCACTTATATTCCTCACAGGATGTTGGTCACTACTCGATATGGGACTATGTTGAGCCAACATCTCCAACAAATTGCATGGCTAACACTTTATGATATGGAATTGGTAGGTGTCTAAGAGTTGATCCTTACTAACAAAGGCGTTATGTGTTAGTTTGAATGGACCTCACACCTTGCGAATAGGCCGCCTTGATACGCCGCCTCTTCATTTCTGAGTTCTAAAACCTCACCTTGACGCCTCACTACCCCAATTTATACTCTGCTTCATGAACTTGGATAACCTCCACTTCAGGAATCTTCAATGCCTCAACATAACACTCGTACCAAATTAAACATCTCTTTTGTAAGACTTGAATCATACGTTATTTTATATAGGAAGTATCCCTTAATAAAAATTTAATGAACAACAAGAACATAGTAAATTTATGACAATTCTATAAATATAAACAAATTTCACAACAAATAAGTGACAATGCTTCTTTTAGCTAGCAAAACAAATAAATTTTACCACTCATATAAGCAACCGAGCAATGTACCATACCAATGGTCTGTTTCTCACTCTAGATGGATTCTAACACCTTGCAAATGGTCTCTTATATGATGCAATTCAGTGAAAACTTCTTCAATGTTCTTGCGTTCAACATGGGATCTCGAAGAACAGGCTACTCTTCTTACCGCTGATGCCAAACAATTTGGCACTCTAGTCCTTTGACTACTCAGGTTTGCAATGCCGACAGCTTCATCAATGATTTCTAATAACATGGTTGGATTCACAATGCACCCAACTCATTCAGGTAAAGTTGTTTTTGCGAAACTATGAAGATTTTGTCCATTTTGAAACATGTCATCTGTCAGTATCTTTCCAGTAAACAACTCCAACAACAATATTCCATAACTGTAAATGTCTCCTTGCATGGACACTTAACCACCCAATTCATATTCTGCATTTTATAAAAAATTTATACCTCTAAACATGTAATTTAAGCACTTTAGATGTGAAGAAATCAAATAGAATTTGACATAGACCATTTATTGTTCAATAAAATAAAAGGTGAAAATGATTGTCATAGAAAACCTTAAATTAGGTAGGCAAATTTAATAAGTTGATGTGAAATACTGAAAAAATAAAGATTTCACTAAAAATTGTTTCTATCATATCTGAGTTGAATATGCTACAACATCATTAAAAGTGTCAGATGAAATGCTAATGAAGTGATGGTGATATGTCTAATTAAAATTGTTTCTATCATATCTGAGTTGAATATGCTCAACATCATTATAGTATGTGCTTGCCCTAATGAAAGCTCGAGAGCATTGAGACTACAAAACAAGTTTATGTAAATTTGATAAAAAAAAATAAAATAGGGAAAATGTTTCTCTGAAACCTTATATATTTAACCGTATGTGTCTAGCAATTTAATGCTCTAATTAAACAACTCAAATTGTTAAGCTTGGAGTTTCGGGTCTCTTGTTGAAGGTTTTAATGAGCTAGAACCTCCACAATGCCACGAGTCCCCCAATTTTTTTTGATTAGAAAATATCCAAAGATGCGGTCGAAATCTTTCTCAATTCACGACATCTATATTGTCTCAGCTAGCCAGATCTTGACTGAATTGGCGACCGTCATAGAACAATCCAGCGCTCAACTGCCTTAGCTAGCCAACTCTTGATATCCACACTATTATGAGCTCTCATTGAATAAACGTGTGGTTTGTGCTTGAAACATTTTGACGTGCCAATGCTAAATTTGTGGGAGATGTGGGACATGTCTTGGATCCCCTTCACTACAATATAGGAAATCTTGAATGTCTCGACAAAACAATTGTAAGAAATTCGAACATTTACTAGCTAGATTCTAAGCCATGGATCAAGAACAACATGTCCTTTGTAAGACTTTAATCTTCCTTATTTGATATATACACTTGATAAATTTAACAAACAACAAGAACATGGTAAAGCTATGAAAATTCTGGAAACACAAACAAAGCTCACAACTAAATGAGTATGCTAGCTTCTTTTAGCTAGCGAAACAAACAAATTTTACCACTCGTACAAACTACCGCGCAAAGCACCATCCCGATGATATGTTTCTCACTCTAGATTGGTTCTAACACCTTCCAAATGCTCTCTTATATGATGCAATTCAGTGACGACTTCTCCAATGTTCTTACGCTCAGCAGGGGATCCCGAAGAACATTCCACTCCCAGTCTTATTGCTGAAATCAAACAATTCTGCACTCTAGTCCCTTGACTGCTCTGGTTTGCAATGTTGATGGCTTCGTCAGTGATTTCTAATAATATGGTTGGATCCACAATGCTCCCAACTCGTTCAGGTAAAGCTATTTTTGCGAAACTATGAAGATTTTGTCCATTTTGAAACATGTCATCTGTCGGTTTCTTCCCAGTAAACAACTCCAACAACAATATCCCATAACTGTAAATGTCTCCTTGCATGGACACTTGACCACCCAATCCATATTCTGCATTTTATAAAAAATTTACATCTCTAAACACGTAATTTAATCACTTTAGATGTGAAGAAATCAAATAGAAATTTGACATAGACCATTTATATATGCATTTATTGTTCAATAAAATAAAAAAGTGAAAATGATTGTCATAGAAAACCTTAAATTAGGTAGGCAAATTTAATAAGTTGATAGGAAATACTGAAAAAATAAAGATTTCACTAAGCGAGCGTGAAATGTTTTACAAAGTAACTAAAAATTGTTTCTATCATATCTGAGTTGAATATGCTACAACATCATTAGAAATGTCAGATGAAATGCTAACGAAGTGATGGTGATATGTAATCAGTTATGAATGTTGACTACAAAAGAAGAAAATATCGTTTTCACATGAAATGAAAAACCTAATAACCAAGGGTTAAAGAAACATATCATATGTATAAGATTCTTACCTGGAGCAATATAGCCAATTGATCCCTTTATTGCAAGAGAATTATCTTGGCTTTGCAAAGAATTGTAACTATTGTTTGAGAGAATCTTTGCTAAACCAAAATCAGCCACACGAGCTATCATATCATGATCGAGGAGAATATTGCTCGGCTTTAGATCACAATGGACAATTGTCGATTGGCAATGGTTGTGAAGATAGTCCAACACAGAAGCAACATCAATAGCTATGTTCATCCTTAGTAGGAAGTTCAAGCTCTTCAACTCATCTTGTCTGTTTTTCTTTGGATGTAACCACTCCTCTAAACTTCCATTGGGTATGAATTCAAAAACTAGTGCTTTGAAATCATTCCCTCGAAAGTCAATTCCCGAACAAGTTGTGATGATTTTGAGGAGATTTCTATGTCGAAGATTTTTCAAGGCATTGCATTCAGACAAGAAACTCTTAAAAGCCCCACGTTGTTGAAGATTTATTACCTTAACTGCAACAATTGCTTCGGAAATAATTGCTTTATACACTGAACCAAAGCTTCCAATACCAATTAAATTGTCAATTGAAAATCTGTTAGTTGCCTCGAGAAGCTCCGCATAACTAATCCTTGTGAATTGATTAATAATTAATGACCCTGAAGTAGGCTTTGTTTTTGATACTCTTTTTTGATAGCACACGCAAATTAAGCTCAATAGTACAACCAAGCAGATGCTTACAACAACCACAAGCATAACCACTTTGAGAAATTGTGACGTTCCAGCCTTGTTGTGACTCTGGCATGAAGGGAATTTGAACTCCACAACACCTCCGCAAAGCTTATTATTTCCTGTAAGTGAAACCGCAGTTGCATTGACAAAGACACCAACCTTTGGAACTGAACCCTCGAAGTCATTATAAGACAGATCCAACTGAATTAGAGAAGTAAAATTCTCCAAATATGGTGGAATCTCCCCTGATAACTTATTGTGAGAAAAATTGAGTTGTTTTATACCTTTCAAAGCACTCAAAGACTGAGGAATACTTTCTGTAAACAAGTTTTGGCCAATGGAAAAGTACTCCAACGACAAACATCTACCCAACGTGGTTGGTATACTTCCAGAAAGTTGGTTACCCGAGAGGTCCAAGTTCACAAGATTGGTCAAGTTACCAACCTCTGATGTTAAGGGACCACTCAGTGCATTGTTAGATAGGTCGAGGAGGTACCAAAGAGATGGAAGATTAAGAAGTTCTTTCGGTATGGTGCCACCAAGTATATTATCAGAGAGATCAAGTGCCGTTAAACTTTGGCAGTTACCAAGACTAGGAGGTATTTTTCCATGTAGCTTGTTTCCCCACAAGCTTAGAACGGTTAATTTAGTTGAATTATGACTGAAGGAATCTGGAATTTGTACAGAGAATTCATTGTAATGCAAATACAGTCGAACCATTCGTGGAAATACGCCAATGAGTTCGGAGATATCACCTATAAGATTATTGTATCCTATTGAAAGCATGCTCAAATTCACAAGGTTTCCAATTGAAGCTGGGATACTTCCATAGATTTGATTTTGATCTAAATTTAGATCTGTAAGTTTGGTGGAGAGATTTCCTATTGAGTTAGGAATTGACCCTTTGAAAGAATTATTGTTAAAATATAACTCTTTTAAATTGGTGCAATTGGTTAAAGAAGTGATAAAGTGCAAGTCACCTCCTAGTTGATTTGAATGAAGATGTAATCTACTAAGACCTTGAAGCATTCCTAGGTTTTTTGGAACATGTCCTGTGAATTGGTTTTCATCAAGTGTTAACCATTCAAGTCTTGAAGCATTGGAAAACGATAATGGGATGAGACTTTTGAGCTTATTGCGTCCCACTAAAAAATATTTGAGATTGGGAAGTGTAAGGCCAATATCTGAAGGAAGACTTCCATCTATCTGGTTACTAGCAATTGAGAAACCCATGATATGTGAGAGATTGTAAAGACAAGAAGGAACTTTGCCAGATAAATTGTTTCCAAAAACAGTAAACTGTTCTATGTTTCTCATGTGGCAAAGATCATCTGGAATGTTTCCTGTCAAAAAATTTTGTCCAATAAGAAGAACAGTAAGAGAGGAGAGGTTTCCTAGCAAAGATGGAATGTTTCCTTTGAGTTCATTAGCTACAAGTTGCAATGAATTAAGCTTTGTTAGAGAGGCAAGCTCGATTGGAATCCCCCCTGAGAGATGGTTGAATTGTAAATCAATTACGTGAAGTTTAGAGCAATGAGTAAGATTGGTAGGAATTTCATGATCAAAGGAATTGTGAGCTAGAGAAAGGACCTCTAATCTGGACAATCGACCAATTTCTTGGGGTATTGGACCATGAAAATAATTCTCGCCAAGCCTAATTTCTCGAAGAAATGAGAGGTTTCCTATGTGGGGGGAGAGCGTACCTTCAAGCCTTTTTGATTCCAAATCTAGGACTATGACCCTGTCACGATGGCGACGACTGCATGTGACCCCCGTCCAGTTACAATAGTGGATGGAGTCGTTCCATGAATTCAATGCCTTGAGTGGATCATCGTTAATCTTTGCTTTCAAGGCTAGTAATGCCAGATGATCTGGTGCAGCATTGACGTCGAAGAAAACAATTGTAGTGCGTGAACTGACGTTGCTCCATAGCAACAGCATGAGCACCAAGATTGGAAAGCGAGACCAACTCATCATTACTCTTCAGGAAAAGCAATTTACAACGAAGGAAGAGACTTGAAGAAAAACATAAATCAATCAGTTAATATATATACTATAGTGCTCCAAGTCAAGAAGCATGGACGTATTAAGACTTGTGCGACCATTATAATGTTAAGTGCTCTGCTAAGTCGTCTTCAATTGTTACCTGTGCAGGTTGTTGATACAGTTGAAGTAGTGGACTATATCTTGACAAAGGAATGCAGTTGATCAGTGTCAATATTTTGTCGAATAATTCTTATTACATTCGATCAATCAATTTTTGTAAATTTGGTATCGTTGGGCTGATTCCGCTAGATCTGAATATTAATTTCAAGAGACGGCAATTATCAATCATTTTTCCAATTGTTCTCTTTTTATATTTTAGTCTTTGCCAAGTGTCTAACAATTCAAGAGACGGCAATCATCAATCAATTTTCTAATTATTTTCTTTTTATATTTTGGTCTTTGTTTTTAAGTTGATTTTTTATTTATTTATGTCATTACAAGACTAATTTTGTAGTCAATCAATTGTATGCATGCTTCCACTAAGCTTATGCGTACCTTTTTGCCTAAATTGTCCATATTCATTTTTTCCACTAGACTGATTTCTTATTTAAACCATCCTTTGGACCACATGGGAGATTATCTATCTTGCTAATGATGTGTTTATATGCTCATTTTCAAGTCTCTACGAACTAGATTTTCATATAAGTGTTTGGGCATACTTTAAGTCATGCATAACCACTTTTAAGTAAATCTTTTAATTAATCATCAATTTTAGGCCGTATGGCATCCCATATTTTGACGAGAGTAAATAATAATATACTCATTTGTGAAGAAATGTACGATGAAACTCAAAATAAAAGTGAAAAGATAAGCTTAAAGGCCCAATTTTTTTTTATGAATTAAAATGTTTGGGTTAAGGTTCTAACCACGCAGCTTGTCAAATCTTTGGTCACTTTACCCATGTTAATACCACTTTTTAATTTAATTTTTCTTAGACAAAAAATAAAAACAAAAAACTATAGGGTGTTTGTCTTTTATTCTCAATAGAGTCACGAGACAACCATGTTTAGGGTATTTGTTTTTAGTTCTAATTAGAAGTTGAACTTATGATTGGAGTAAGCAACAGGAGGGTGCTGATCACTTAAAACTGAGAGAGTTTCTGTTTTTGCTTCTGAATAGAGTCAGAAGTTTTAATAAGAAGTGAGACACCTTGTTTAAAGTGTTTGTTTTTAGTTTTGATCGAAAGTTGAAATTCTGAATGGAGTAAGCGCCCCCATGGTGCATATCACTTAGCACATAGTGCTTAATGAAAATTATTTCAATAATAACCTCATAATAAAATCATAATGAGTGCTACTACCCTCTCCTCTACCAATCATCCCCTCTTATTTTCACATCCTCTTTATCATGTGAGAAATGTTGCCACCACCCTCCCTGGCATCCCTCCTCCTCTTGCAACTATTCCTATTCTTCTTTCTCTATTGAAAATTATATAAGGAATGAATAAAGATATATGGTGATTTCTGGTAGTGGTGGAAAGTGGTCTCAATGGTATTTGGATGAAAGAAAACAAGTGGAAAGGAGGGTTAATGTTGATGGTTTATGGTGAGCGATGAAAGTTGTGGTGGTAAGAAAAAATGGACTTCAAGTTAGTACCTAAAAACAAACACCATTTAATTTTACATATTTCAATCAGCAGCTCATTCAAAAGCAAAACAAATAGTTCATTCAGAACTTCTAACTCCAGTTAGAAATTAGCTTCTAACCACTTTAAAAAAATCACCCTCTGAGTGCTTAATGAAAATTCATTCAAATAATAACCTCACAATAAATTTGTAATAACTATTGTGCTACCCATCTTCTCCACCATCCATATCTTTTCTACCTCCTCTCTATCACACGAGTAGTATCGTCGCCACCACTTTCCCTTTTTTTTTTTTTTTTTTTTTCCATCTTGAAATTGTACGAGGAATGGAGAAGGATATATGGTTATTTTGTGGTAATGGAAGGGAGATTTCCATAGTGTTTGGAAGAGAGAAAACAGGTAGAGAAGCGAGTTAATATTAGTGGTTTATAGTGGCAGGAGAGTTGTTGTGGTAAATAAAAATGTCAAAAACTTCAAATCAGCACAAAAACAATAAACACTTTTAATTTTACAGCTTCTATAATTAGCAACAACTCATTCAGAAGTGAGAGGTCGCGGGTTCAAGATTCATTAGTTAGGATTTGTGAGTTTTCGCCCAATTATTAGGAGCATATGTGCTCCGCCGTTGATAACCCTTTGAGTATTGAATGCAGCTGCTTAGATAGATTAAACCATAGCGAAGCTAAAGCGAGTCTTCGTGCAAAGTGGATTCGATAGACTGGAGCGAAAACAAGTCTCTATGCGAGATGGAGGCGACAAGAATATTAAGTGACAACAATATTGTAGTCTATGGGCCTGATTTAATTAACCCTATAGGGTTAGTCATATAGCCTTCGAACATGGATTAATAAATAAAAAAGATGAACGACCTAATTTTAAAAAAAAAGTTTATTTAGAAGCTCATTTAGAATTTTCAACTCCACTTTGAAGTTAGCTTTTAAACACTTAAAAAAATATAAACACCACCTTTAAAATAAAATAATTAATTAATTAATAAAAAAAAAAGGAAATCACATAGAATACCCCCACAAGGTGGATCCTTGCAACTCATGAGCTCCGAAAATTCTAGCCAGCCTAGTTTGCTGGCCTTTTTTTGGTATTGTTTGAGTTTTTTTTACACTTCTACCCCTTATATAGATAGTGTTTGTACTTGTGTTTTAAAGAAGAGGGACAAAAAGTGTAAAAATACCAAAACAATGCCCAAAAAAGGTTGGCTAGAATTACGTCCTCTCTCTCTCTCTCTCGTTAACAACAACCATAGAGCAGCTGCCGATGCTCCTTTCAGTAAATGTGCTGTTACTTCTTCTCTTAAAGGTTAAGATTTTTTGAGGAAACCCTTCAAGCAAAGCAACCAACTAACCGAGTCTGCAGGCAGGGAATGAACGCACGGGACACAAGAAGGAGAAGATGGATGATTACACGAGAGAGATGATGGACCTCTGTCACAAGTTAGAGGAATCACAAAAGAGATCGAAAATCAAATGGCGCCAAATCAGTAAAGCAGAGGCGCCACATGAAAATATTTGAATTTGAACTAAGGGTAATAGAGTAACTTTACATGGTCAGGTTGTTATGGATTCATCCGGGCCGAACATGTGTAATAATCTTAGGGGTTCATTTGAAATTTTGTTACTGATCACTGTAGTTAAATAGAGGTGAGGAAGAAGAGAATAGCAGAGAAGAAATTTGTAATAGAAGGGCCAGACTTGATAATCAGTCTGAGCAGTAGCTTGTTCTTTTTTTTTATGTATTCAGTAGAGATTTCTTCATTCAATTTGTCTTTCATTCTTAGCTCCAAGTCACAACTGTGACATTTGGTATCAGAGCAAGTTTCGTTCCACCAACCTGTGCAACCATGGACATCACACCAGAGGAGATAGAAGTATTCATGGAGGAGACGAATAAGAGCCAACTGGAGATAAACGGACAGCTCAAACTCTTGAAAGTCGAACTGGACAAGCTAGCACAAGCAAGGGAAGCCCTAAATAAGAGAGTTGATACCCGTTTTGAACAAAAATTTCAACTAATTCTGAACAATCAAGATGTTCCTGGATTGAGTGCGTCTCCCACCTCTCAAATCGCAAATCCAACTTTGCCACTTAATGAATCAGTCTCCCATAATCCTTGGGAGACCCTTGGTACGTTCTATCATCTCCCTAAGTTAGAATTTTCTCAAATTAATGAAAGCAACCATAATCAGTCCAAGAACATTACATATCCATCTCCTGGTGGAGATTTGGAAGGCGCACCAAAGGTGTTTGATGAAATTTCTACAATAGATGTTTCGTGGAACCCAAGGCTTACAAAGTATGCAAAGTTTGGGATTCTCGTTGACATATGCGTGAAATTTGGGTGTGTAGAAACAGTCGAGGTCCTTGCGAAATTAAACGAAGAGTATGTGTTCACTCGAACTGTTATAAATTCTGTAATTGCTCTTCATGGGCTTATAAAGGAGACTTTCAAAGAATTTGAACTAATTCAGATGCAAGGAGCGAAGACGAGGCAGATGCAAGGGATCAGTTATTTTTCTCGGACAAAGGTTAAGATGAAAGTTCGGATTGTCAAAAATGTGGCATCTCAGTCAGTGAAACAGGACTTATCAATTTCTAAACCACTTAGAGCTGCTCGATTTCAATGCAACAAGATGTTACACAAACAAAGAAGAGCTGTGTTGGAAGAAAAAAGAGCCTCAGGGGTTCGACAATTCCTCCGGATTACCAGCTCAGAGCGACGGGGTTGGAAGCACCTCATGGCGATCTATTAGCATGCATAGAAGTAGCAAAGGCCGCTGATCTAATTGCTTTTATAGCATCAGCTGATGCATTATGTGAAGAAAGCACTCTCAACTCTTATATTAACTCATTTGAAACTCAATGCCTTTCTATCTTTAGAGCACTTGGTTTAACAAGCACTGTTGTGCTGATACGTGACCTGTCCGCAGAGCTCAAGAAGAAAAATGAGATGATGATTGTGTGCGTATTCAGCCTTACATCTGAATTTCCAGAAGATTCAAAGTTTGTCCCATCAGATACAACGGATGAGATCCACCCTGCTGAACACCAAGCTGAGTATAGTCAACTTGCTTTAACAACCATTACTTTTGCTGGGATTACACAAGCTACACTTGGGGTTTTCAATGTAGGCTTCCTGATTGACTTCCTCTCTCATGCTGCAATTATTGGTTTTATTGGGAAAGCTGCCATTACGATTGCTCTTCATCAACTCAAGGGTTTTCTTGGCATAAGGAAATTCACTAAGAAAACATATAGTGTTTCCATTATACACCCAGTATGGGGTTTTGTGCATCATAAGTGGAACCGGCAGACTATACTCATAGGAGCATCATTCTTGGTTTTCCTTCTAATTTCTAAGTACATAGGAAAGAATAATAAACAATTTCTTTGGGTTGTCAATCCCTCATCATGGCATCAAGGCTATTTCACTAGTAAAAATGCAGCCAAAGGTGTCATGGCTGTTATAATAACCTTGACAAGAGCCGCAACAATTTATGATAAACCGAGCATCAGATGCAAAGTTTACAACTGCCAAGCATGGGTAGCATTTAGGGATGTTATAGCAGCCAGAAATGCAATACATCATATGCAACGCTTTGCATTTTATGATAAACTATTGCGGATACAATATGCAAAAAGGAAATTTGACTGTCTTACAAAAGCAAAGGGTACCTTTATCCCAAGAGAAAAGAAAAAGGAGAAGGAGCTAAAGGCCAAAGCAAAGTTCAAAATGCGACTTACCCGGATTGTTATACAATTCAAAGGGCAGGGTCTGAATACAGAATTGTGCTACAAAAAAAAGGAAGATCATTTCAATATTGTCCCTACATGTGCAATCAGTGGGGAAGGCATTAAAGATCTTCTATTGTTATTGGTGTTTTTAGAGCTGCCAACGCTAAGAAAGAGACTACCAGGGAAGTCAACTTCTCTTCAACAATTATACATGACTGTGATCTTGGCGCAAATTGGTGATGCAGTGAGAGCCAAACTACAGCTTCTTGGTAGACTTGTTTCACTGGAGATGGGAAAAATATTTCTGGCAGAAATTGGCGAAGTTCAAGGAGTGATCAACATGTGTCATTATGCTGTAATTATCATTGATGATGCTGACATCCAGCTAGTTTTTTATGCTTTGTTGTTGGCTTCTGTTGGCACAGCTGGTCAGTGCTACATAACCTGCATTAGGCTGCTTCTTAATGACAATATATATCAGGCTATGAAAATTCAGGTTATCAAGATGGATCAATTGATTTGGGTCACTTCAAGTTTGAATCATGAGTTACAGTTGCTTCACCCATTTACGCCATTTGTGATTGACGGATTATGGCAGCGCCTTCCTCAACCTGCCGGGAGTTGCAGCAAGGAGTCCATAGTGATATCCAAATGTTGCTTAAGGTGTATGACATTTGGAAAGAAACCACTTGGAAGGATGGCTTTCACATACATGCCATGTTTTTTTTTTCACTTCAATCCTTGAGGACAAGGATGTTTTGAAGGGGTTGGCATTGTCACAGTTAGAGGAATCACAAAAGAGATCGAAAATCAAATGGCGCCAAATCAGTAAAACAGAGGCACCAAATGAAAATATTTGAATTTGAACTAAGGGCAATAGAGTAACTTTATCTGGTCAGGTTGTTATAGATTCATTAGGGCCGAACACGTGTAATAATCTTAGGGGTTCATTTGAAATTCTCTTACAGATCAATGTAGTTAAATAAAATATAAACACCACCTTTAAAATAAAATAATTAATTAATTAATAAATAAAAAAAGGAAATCACATAGTATACCCCCACAAGGTGGATCCTTGCAACTCATGAGCTCCGAAAATTCTAGCCAACCTTGTTTGCTGACATTTTTTTGGTATTGTTTAACCGTTATAGATAGTGTTTGTACTTGTGTTTTAAAGAAAATGACAAATGTTTTAAAGAAGATGGACAAAAAGTGTAAAAAAAATACCACAAAAAATAGGTCGGCTAGAATTACGCCCTCTCTCTCTCGTTAACAACAACAACCATAGAGCAGCTGCCGATGCTCCTTTCAGTAACTGTGCTGTTATTTCTTCTCTTAAAGGTTAAGCTTTTTTGAGGAAACCCTTCAAGCAAAGCAACCATCTAACCGAGTCTGCAGGCAGGGAACGAACGCACGGGACACAAGAAGGAGAAGATGGATGATTACACGAGAGAGATGATGAACCTCAAGACCTTAGTCACTAGAACCCTCGAGAAGAAGGGTGTTCTCGCCAAGATCAGGGTAACAACAACAATCCCATTGCTTTCTTTCTTGTTAATTGTGTCATTTTTATGATTTTTGAGCTGGTGTTTGTGTTTTTGCGAAATGGGTATGAGAGATGTTTGTTGAAATTACTAAAAGATTCCTTTTTATTTATTTATTTATGTACGGTGTTTTCTTCCATCAATTCGGGCAAATGTGGGTTTTTTTTAGTAGTTGTGGATCGAATTAGGAAATGGGTATTAATTTGGGGAACGATCAAGTTGGGGATTTGAGAATGTTTTGGCTATGGGGTCGTTTAGGGGAAATAGGATTTGATTTAAAAAATTTTGGAAATTTAGGAGTAAGCTGAGGGGAGAGGAATAGAGGGTGGTAGCACAAAGCTTGAACATGATTACATTTTTAGGGAGCATCCTGATATCCCAACTTCTCATTGTTTACTCTGCCACCTCGTACAACTATTGAAGCAACACATATAGCTTTATGTGCTCTTTGCATTACTTACCTTTCATAAAAATAGCCTTGTATATTCCTCCCACGAGCACCCGATCATATAGGTTGCCTTCTAGAATACCTATGTTTAGATATATTTAACTCTAGATAATGAAAGACACGACTCTTCAAGCTCAATTAATGCATATCTGTGAGGAAGCTGGGGCTGTGCTTGATAGATTCTTGTTAAGGAAAGTTTCCTACCACATATCAGTTTGGCAGCGTGTATCAAAACTCACAAACTAACTAGTTTATAATTTGAATGGTGGTTAGACTTTTTTAAATTGAAAATGGGCGTATGTGGAAGTTCACATTAAAAGCAAAATGTGATTGGCTATTTTCAGCAACTATCATTGCTTTACATACTTTCTTGATGGTTTATGGTGAGTTGGATATCTGAACGACTCTAGCCATGCTTTATCTTTATCTTGACTTTCTAGGCCGAGCTTAGGGCAAGCGTATTTGAGGCAATTGAAGAGGAGGATCGTGTAGCAGAAAATGAGGATGACGTTCAGCCTGCATTACTTGGTAGCTGCAATGACCGTGCAAAGCAACTTCATGCTTCTCCTTCAGGTAGACCTTTGTATTCATTTAAAATAGTTTGATGCCATTCCTTTGAAAGTGTTTTTTCCCAACTTATTTGGATTTATTTATTTATGAGAAAATGCAGATGATTGATTTCATTTTGCCAAAGGCTATTAATAAATCTATTTTTTTTTATGAGAGCATAGTCCATTAAAAAGAGTGACCTCGTGATTGAACAAAGCAAACTTGGTATAAACAGGTTGCTCCAATTAGGAAAATATGAGTAAAACATCCGTCTTTAAGGACCCATTCCCCACTTCCACAACATAAACTTGATCTCCGTGTACAAAAATTGAGCTTCTCTTTTCAGTAAACACCAAACTGTGGCGATAACTAACATATCTCAGTCCCTGGGCCATTTTTCTTTGGCAGGAAAGGTTCTATGCTTCCAGAGCTCGGACTTATGATAATGCATACCCGTGTTTGTGTACTAGCTACTAGGTGTTTTAAACATTCATATAATCTCGTGTCATCTTTATCCATATCCATATCCAGGCGTCAAACCTCTAGCACTGACTTCCTAAGGTTCATTACCTTTGTGTGGAAATGATTATGCTCATTGAGCAATTGGAAACAATGGAAACCATGGAATATTATAAGGCCATTACCTTTGTGTGGAAATGATTATGCTCATTGAGCATAAAACGATGTCCACAATATAACTAATGTTTGCTAACTAGTCATTACTTTCCCACTAGTGCATCTCTTGCCATCATCACCTAAAAAATCTCCTACAAGTCTTTTTAGATTCGATTAAGGGTGTGTTTGATTGCATGAAATTTTATGCCATGAAAATTCATGAGGAGACCCCTTCATTTTAGGCTAAATTAATAAATCACTCCACATCCACCATTTGACCATCATTTTGTGATCAATGGTGGGAATAAAAGTCCCATGAACATGGGAATCACCAAGGAGTGTGATTTCCATGTTCATGGGACTTCCATTATCACAATTGATAACAAAATCAAATTGTAAATAGGAGTTATATCTCAAATTACCTAAAATATATGGGTCCCCTCATGAATTTCATGGCATAGGATTCCATGCAATCAAACACACCCTAAATTTCAATCTATCTGTGTATTTCATTTCTGTTTTAGTAGTGTGTGCTTTGACCCTTGTGTTTCCCTATCGTTTAGTTTAATCTCGACTAATTCAATAAAATGATCACAAAAGGAAATTATGTCATATATATCTCTTAATATAACACTAAAAAACTACAGAGTTTTAGAATAGCTTTGGAGCTGCAGAGATGAATCCAAATGAGAGAGAGACTTAGGTAACTCAAAATACTTCGAGAAACAATATTAAGGAGTACTCAGAATACATGCCCTAATAGTTTCACAGCTTCAGTTTTGTTCTCAAAGTTTTAGTTTGTTTATACATTTTGGCTTCAAAATTAAGTTGTAATGCCTGTACGTACTAAGTGACAATGTCAACATAAAAGGGACCAATGTTTCACAAATATGGAATTGGTTGTAATCCATTATCACAATTGATAACAAAATCAAATTGTAAATGAGGAGTTATATCTCAAATTACCTAAAATATATGGGTCCCCTCATGAATTTCATGGCATAGGATTCCATGCAATCAGACACACCCTAAATTTCAATCTATCTGTGTATTTCATTTCTGTTTTAATAGTGTGTGCTTTGACCCTTGTGTTTCCCTATCGTTTAGTTTAATCTCGACTAATTCAATAAAATGACCACAAAAGGAAATTATGTCATATATATCTCTTAATATAACACTAAAAAACTACAGAGTTTTAGAATAGCTTTGGAGCTGCAGAGATGAATCCAAATGAGAGAGAGACTTAGGTAACTCAAAATACTTCGAGAAACAATATTAAGGAGTACTCAGAATACATGCCCTAATAGTTTCACAGCTTCAGTTTTGTTCTCAAAGTTTTAGTTTGTTTATACATTTTGGCTTCAAAATTAAGTTGTAATGCCTGTACGTACTAAGTGACAATGTCAACATAAAAGGGACCAATGTTTCACAAATATGGAATTGGTGGTGTCTGAATTGATGCCTCACTACCCCAATTTATACTCTGCATCATGAACTTGGTTAACCTCAACTTTAGGAATCTTCAATACCTCCTCAACAAAACACTTGTACTAAATCAAACATCTCC
This sequence comes from Berberis vulgaris, assembly GCA_963556465.1. NCBI lineage: Eukaryota > Viridiplantae > Streptophyta > Magnoliopsida > Ranunculales > Berberidaceae > Berberis > Berberis vulgaris. The sequence continues at coordinate 112,543,442 of OY747124.1, forward strand.
TTTCTAAGACTTGAATCATACGTTATTTGATATCTCCACATTATACAAGAAGTATCCCTTGATGAGAATTTTAAAACAACAAGAACATAGTAAATCTATGACAATTCTATAAACATAAACAAAGTTCACAAAAAGTAATATGCTTCTTTAGCGAAACAAACAAACTTTACCACTTGTCCAAACAACCGAGCAATACACCATCTTGATGCATTGTTTCTCACTCTAGATGGATTCTAACACCTTTATAATGGTCTCTTATATGATGCAATTTGGTGACAACTTCTGCAATCTTCATGCATTCAACAGGAGATTCCCAAGAACATATGCAACTCCCAGTTTTATCATTGAAACCAAACACTTATCCACTCTAGTCTCTCGATCACTCTGCTTTGCAATGTTGATAGATTCGCTAGTGCTTTCTAACAACATGGTTGGATCCACAATGCTCGCAATTCGATCAGGTAAAGCTGCTTTTGCGAAACTATGAAGATTTTGTCCATTTTGAAACATGTCATTTGTTGGTTTTTTCCTAGTAAACAACTCTATTAACAATATCCCGTGACTGTACACGTCTCCTTGCATGCGCACCTCACCACCCATTCCATATTCTGCAAATCATAAAAATTTTACAACTATAAACAAGTAATTTAAGCTCATTAAATTTGAAGAAATCAAATCTTTGTTTATTTTTCTTCATCAAATCTCGAGTGGCAACATGAGCAGAACACTGCAGATGCTCCTTTCATAAACTGTAAAAGCTTAGAGGAAATGGGAAAAGGTGAACATTTTTTGGCACCATGATATCCCAAATACTCATTGGTCGTTGTCCTTGCTCCTAAATACAAATTGACAAGCATGTAGTCTTGGTATTTTACCTAAATGCCGTCTTTGGAATATTTCAGAATTCTTGTCATTTCTATGTAGGTATTGACAAGCATGTAGTCTTGGTATTTTACCTAAATGCCGTCTTTGGGATATTTCAGAATTCTTGTCATTTCTATGTAGGTAACCTTGATCCGTACTTACAGAAAATTAGGATGGTGTTCGGCCTGCATTACTCAATGCATGATCTCAATAAGATGAATGCGACACTAATATATTTTTTCAGGCAGAACATCCTTGGTTCTCTATTTTGACGAGGACGGGGTTTTCAATGGAAAATATACGATGTGAAATTTCCAGCAGATTTAGTAAGTTGATATGTTGAATTCTGCAATTTTAATTGATGATCTTCATAATACATTCATATAAAGTTCACTGCTAAGTCATCAGTAATTGTTATCTCTGCAGGTTGTTGATACAGTTAAAGAAGTGGTGGACTATATCTAGACCAAGGAATGCCATTGATCAGTCCCAATATTAATTTGTCAAAGAATTCTTATTATATTTGATGAATCAATTTTTGAAAACTTGGTATTGTTGGACAGTTTCTGCCAAATCTCTATCATTTCAAGCAACGGCAATTATCAATCAATTTTATAATTGTTTTCTTTTTATGTTTTGGTGTTTATTTTTTAGTTGATTGTTTTCTATGCATACATACTTTTTTGCCTAAACTGTGTATACATATTTCCATCAGGCTTATGATTTACAGGTAGATACAAAATTTGACCACTTAGATGTACTCTATACGGCCGTCTGAACCACATGGGAGACTATCTTTGTTACTAATGAGGTGTTTGTATGCTGACATTCAAGTCTACCAACTATGAGTGTTGGGGCATACTTATAACCACTTGAAATATGTTGGATTGAATACTTCTAATTCCTCTTCAATTTTAGGCCATATGGCATCCCATATTTTGACGAAATTAAGTAATAATATACTCATTTGTCAAGAAACTTACGATGAACTCCAAATAAATCTTGTAGATTGAAAATCTGGAATTTATTCGATGAGTACGGAATCAACTATACTGAAAAAAATATGGTATTATGGTCAGCTTGAAGGATCCTAAAATTGAAAGCGGCAAAGTGAGTGGTCTATAACCAACCCCAAGAGAAGAGTGTACCACGCTCTCTCTGTGCATTTTAGCAGACCCTCTCTATTTTTTTAGCAGACCCTAAACCATACGCACCAAATAGCAAGCCTCGACTCCCAAGGAATCTGTCATGAACCTGGTGGACGATAATATCCTATTCCACTAGGAACTTACAATAATAATAATAATAATATCGGTGAATCTGTCATCATATAAACATAGGAAGAGTTTGGCTCCAAGGTTTGATCGATGTAATCTCTTAACACCGATTATAATTATTCCCATATTATTATTATTCTTGTAAGTTCCTGGTGAAATAAGATATCGTCCGCCAGGTTCATGACCGGTGAGTATAAAATTCAAGACGTGGGGATTAAATCACCACAGTCTTAATAACCATCCAATCAGACTACCATTAACTTTTTAACAAACCCTTTCTCACACATTCAAAAATGATTTTTTTTTATTTTTTTGGCTTTTTCTTATTGAAAATTTTCAAAAACGAATTTTTTGTTGAAGCAAAAGAGAAGAAGTAGAAGAGAAAATATGAGATTTCCTAGAACTCACTCTCATTTCATCATCATTCAACGCCCCACTTCTTCCTCTTCGTCACCATCATCCGTCACATTGATATCAAACCAAAGCACACCCACGCACACTTGTCATAATTGAGTTCTCTCATATTACGTTTTTGTTTTAGTAGTACGCGCTTTAACCTTTGTGTTGCACTTTGGTTTAGTATAGTCTCTGAGTTGGTAAGAGTTTATGTGATTCACTAAAATTATAAAAAAAGGAAATTATATCCTAAATTTATCTAAATATCACAATAGAACACCACCAAATTTTAGAAAAAATTTGGAGCTCAAATGATTGCATGTGAGAGAGACACTCGAGTACTTCAGATTACTTCACAGTTATCATGATAACTTCAGTTTACAATATTAATAATATGGCGTCTAATAGTTTAACAGCTTCAGTTTTGTTCTCAAAGTTTTAGGTGGGGGTATTCAATTCGGGATTTGAATGGGCTCTGAAAAATTTTAAATCTCGTAGATTTTAAAAAGTCTAAAATGATTTTACAAAATTCACTGGATTTTGATAGATTTTAAATTATTGGATTTTGTAGATTTTATAAAAGGTTTGTTATGGATTTCTATGGATTCTTATAAATTCAATGAATTTTTATAAATATGTTATTAGTCATAGGAAGCAATAAAAGAACATCACCTACATTGTTATCCATGCCAACACAAATCATTAAATACCTCTCAAAACATCTGTTAAACAATTGTTTGTATGTTACGAGAATTTTACTTTAAATTAAAAAAAATTCAAATACATTGAAGATGGTCTAAAAGTAATACAAATAATTATTTTACTTCAAATTGTTATCTCTGCCAACGCCACCTCTCCTCCCGTTTTCTTCTTCTTCAATCACTACTACCACCACGCTATCGCCACCTCTCCTCCCCCCATTCTTCTTCTTATTCTTCAATTACCACCGCCACCTCTCATCCCACCTCCACCCATTTTCATCTTCTTATTCTCAACCTCCTCCCCCTCACCTCTTCTTCTTTTATGTTCTTTCTTCTTCTCCTCCTCCTCCACTTTTTTTTTTCTTTTTCTTCTATCTTTTTTTCTTTTTCTTTTTCTTCTTTTTGCCCTCACGAAGGTTCTGACAAGTGGGGAACCTCTACTCGTAGGAACCTCCGCAAGAGCGAATAAGAAAAAAATAGGAAAAGAAGAAGAGATGAGAAAAAATAGAAGAAAAAAAAAGTGGAAGAAGAAATCAGAAGGAAAAAAAAAAGAACAAAAAAAATGAAGAGAGAACAAAAATAAGCAAAAATAAGATGAAGAGAATGAAAAGAAAAAGAATAATAATAACAAAAGAGAAGAACAAGAACAAAGGAGAAGAGGAAGTGCGAGTGGTGGTGCAGCCAGCGGTGGTAGGGCATGGTTGTGTGGCCAAAAGTTGTGAGGTGGTGCTACTCTTGCGAAAAGAGAAGAGAAGGAAAGGTGGTGGTGTCCTTCAGCCGATCACAAAAAAATGGAATGGTGGCGTCCTTCAGCGAAAATGGTGGTGTTATTTAATAATAACCAATACAAATCCGTTGAAATATGAGGAGGGAATGTTGGATTTGGAATAACGTTTGTTATATATACTTTACACTCACAAATCCTTCAAAATCCACAACTTTAACAAATCCATTAAAATCCACTACTTGAATACCCCCTGATTTTGGTGGACTTTTGAAAAGCATGAATTGAATACCCCTTGATTTTGATGGATTTTAAACAATCCTCTAAAATCAAACATCTCCAACAAATTGCATGGCTAACACTTCATGATATGAATTGGTAGGTGTCTAAGAGTTGATCCTTACAAACAAAGGCATTATGTGTTAGTTTGAATGGACCTCACACCTTGCGAATATGCCGCCTTGATATTGCTGAGTTCTAAAACCTCACCTTGACGCCTCACTACCCCAATTTATACTCTGCTTCATGAGCCTTAATAAAAATTTAACGAACAACAAGAACATAGTAAATTTATGACAATTCTAGAAATATAAACAAATTTCACAACAAATAAGTGACAATGCTTCTTTTAGCTAGCAAAACAAACAAATTTTACCACTCATATAAGCAACCGAGCAATGTACTAAACCAATGGTCTGTTTCTCACTCAAGATGGATTCTAACACCTTGCAAATGGTCTCTTATATGATGCAATTCAGTGAAAACTTCTCCAATGTTCTTGCGTTCAACAGGGGATCTCGAAGAACAGGCTACTCTTCTTACCGCTGATGCCAAACAATTTGGCACTCTAGTCCTTTGACTACTCAGGTTTGCAATGCCGACAGCTTCATCAATGATTTCTAATAACATGGTTGGATTCACAATGCTTCCAACTCATTCAGGTAAAATTTTTTTTGCGAAACTATGAAGATTTTGTCCATTTTGAAACATGTCTTCTGTCAGTTTCTTTCCAGTAAACAACTCCAACAACAATATTCCATAACTATAACTTAACCATCCAATTCATATTTTGCATTTTATAAAAAATTTATATCTCTAAACATGTAATTTAAGCACTTTAGATGTGAAGAAATCAAATAGAAATTTGACATAGACCATTTATTGTTCAATAATAAAAGGTGAAAATGATTGTCATAGAAAACCTTAAATTAGGTAGGCAAATTTAATAAGTTGATGTGAAATACTGAAAAAATAAAGATTTCACTAAGCGAGCGTGAAATGTTTTACAAAGTAACTAAAAATTGTTTCTATCATATCTGAGTTGAATATGCTACAACATCATTAAAAGTGTTAGATGAAATTCTAATGAAGTGATGGTGATATGTGTCTAATTAAAATTGTTTCTATGATATCTGAGTTGAATATATATGCTCAACATCATTATAGTATGTGCTTGCCCTAATGAAAGCTCGAGAGCATTGAGACAACAAAACAAATTTATGTAAATTTGATAAAAAAAATAAAATAGGGAAAATGTTTCTCTGAAACCTTATATATTTAACCGTATGTGTCTAGCAATGTAATGCTCTAATTAAACAACTCAAATTGTTAAGCTTGGAGTTTCGGGTCTCTTGTTGAAGGTTTTAATGAGCTAGAACCTCCACAATGCCACAAGTCCCCCAATTTTTTTTGATTAGAAAATATCCAAAGATGCGGTCGAAATCTTTCTCAATTCACGACATCTATATTGTCTCAGCTAGCCAGATCTTGACTGAATTGGCGACCGTCATAGAACAATCCAACGCTCAACTGCTTTAGCTAGCCAACTCTTGATATCCACACTATTATGAGCTCTCATTGAATAAACGTATGTGTGGTTTGTGCTTGAAACATTTTGACGTGCCAATGCTAAATATGTGGGAGATGTGGGACATGTCTTGGATCCCCTTCACTACAATATAGGAAATCTTGAATGTCTCGACAAAACAATTGTAAGAAATTCGAACATTTACTAGCTAGATTCTAAGCCATGGACCTAGAACAACATGTCCTTTGTAAGACTTTAATCTTCCTTATTTGATGTATACACTTGATAAATTTAACAAACAACAAGAACATAGTAAAGCTATGAAAATTCTGGAAACACAAACAAAGCTCACAACTAAATGAGTATGCTTCTTTTAGCTAGCGAAACAAGCAAATTTTACCACTCGTACAAACTACCTCGCAAAGCACCATCCCGATGATATGTTTCTCACTCTAGATTGGTTCTAACACCTTCCAAATGCTCTCTTATATGATGCAATTTAGTGATGACTTCTCCAATGTTCTTACGCTCAGCAGGGGATCCCGAAGAACATTCCACTCCCAGTCTTATTGCTGAAATCAAACACTTCTGCACTGTAGTCCCTTGACTGCTCTGGTTTGCAATGTTGATGGCTTCGTCAGTGATTTCTAATAATATGGTTGGATCCACAATGCTCCCAACTCGTTCAGGTAAAGCTATTTTTGCGAAACTATGAAGATTTTGTCCATTTTGAAACATGTCATCTGTCGGTTTCTTCCCAGTAAACAACTCTAACAACAATATCCCATAACTGTAAATGTCTCCTTGCATGGACACTTGACCACCCAATCCATATTCTGCATTTTATAAAAAATTTAAATCTCTAAACATGTAATTTAAGCACTTTAGATGTGAAGAAATCAAATATAAATTTGACATAGACCATTTATATATGCATTTATTGTTCAATAAAATAAAAAGGTGAAAATGATTGTCATAGAAAACCTTAAATTTGGTAGGCAAATTTAATAAGTTGATATGAAATACTGAAAAAATAAAGATTTCACTCAGCGAGCGTGAAATGTTTTACAAAGTAACTAAAAATTGTTTCTATCATATCTGAGTTGAATATGCTACAACATCATTAGAAATGTCAGATGAAATGCTAACGAAGTGATGGTGATATGTAATAAGTTATGAATGTTGACTACAAAAGAAGAAAATATCGTTTTCACATGAAATGAAAAACCTAATAACCAAGGGTTAAAGAAACATATCATATGCATAAGATTCTTACCTGGGGCAATATAGCCAATTGATCCCTTTATTGCAAGAGAACTATCTTGGCTTTGCAAAGAATTGTAACTATTGTTTGAGAGAATCTTTGCTAAACCAAAATCAGCCACACGAGCTATCATATCATGATCGAGGAGAATATTGCTCGGCTTTAGATCACAATGGACAATTGTCGATTGGCAATGGTTGTGAAGATAGTCCAACACAGAAGCAACATCAATAGCTATGTTCATCCTTTGTAGGAAGTTCAAGCTCTTCAACTCATCTTGTCTGTTTTTCTTTGGATGTAACCACTCCTCTAAACTTCCATTGGGTATGAATTCAAAAACTAGTGCTTTGAAATCATTCCCTCGAAAGTCAATTCCCGAACAAGTTGTGATGATTTTGAGGAGATTTCTATGTCGAAGATTTTTCAAGGCATTGCATTCAGACAAGAAACTCTTAAAAGCCCCATGTTATTGAAGATTTATTACCTTAACTGCAACAATTGCTTCGGAAAGAATTGCTTTATACACTGAACCAAAGCTTCCAATACCAATTAAATTGTCAATTGAAAATCCGTTAGTTGCCTCGAGAAGCTCCGCATAACTAATCCTTGTGAATTGATTAATAATTAATGACTCTGAAGTAGGCTTTGTTTTTGATACTCTTTTTCGATAGCACACGCAAATTAAGCTCAATAGTACAACCAAACAGATGCTTACAACAACCACAAGCATAACCACTTTGAGAAATTGTGACGTTCCAGCCTTGTTGTGACTCTGGCATGAAGGCAATTTGAGCTCCACAACACCTCCGCAAAGCTTATTATTTCCTGTAAGTGAAACCGCAGTTGCATTGACAAAGACACCAACCTTTGGAACTGAACCCTCGAAGTCATTATAAGACAGATCCAACTGAATTAGAGAAGTAAAATTCTCCAAATATGGTGGAATCTCCCCTGATAACTTATTGTGAGAAAAATTGAGTTGTTTTATACCTTTCAAAGCACTCAAAGACTGAGGAATACTTTCTGTAAACAAGTTTTGGCCAATAGAAAAGTACTCCAACGTCAAACATCTACCCAACGTGGTTGGTATACTTCCAGAAAGTTGGTTACCCGAGAGGTTCAAGATCACAAGATTGGTCAAGTTACCAACCTCTGATGCTAAGGGACCACTCAATGCATTGTTAGATAGGTCGAGGATGTACCAAAGAGATGGAAGATGAAGAAGTTCTTTCGGTATGGTGCCACCAAGTATATTATCAGAGAGATCAAGTGTCGTTAAACTTTGGCAGTTACCAAGACTAGGAGGTATTTTTCCATGTAGCTTGTTTCCCCACAAGCTTAGAACGGTTAATTTAGTTGAATTATGACTGAAAGAATCTGGAATTTGTACAGAGAATTCATTGACATGCAAATACAGTCGGACCATTTGTGGAAATACGCCAATGAGTTTGGAGATATCACCTATAAGATTATTGTTATTTATTGAAAGGATGCTCAAATTCACAAGGTTTCCAATTGAAGTTGGGATACTTCCATAGATTTGATTTTGATCTAATTGTAGATTTGTAAGTTTGGTGGAGAGATTTCCTATTGAGTTAGGAATTGACCCTTTGAAAGAATTATTGTAAAAATATAACTCTTTTAAATTGGTGCAATTGGTTAAAGAAGTGATAAATTGCAAGTCACCTCCTAGTTGATTTGAATTAAGATGTAGTCTACTAAGACCTTGAAGCATTCCTAGGTTTTTTGGAACATGTCCTGTGAATTGGTTTTTATTAAGTGTTAACCATTCAAGTCTTGAAGCATTGGGAAATGATAATGGGATGAGACTTTTAAGTTTATTGTCTCCCACTAAAAAATGTTTGAGATTGGGAAGTCTAAGGCCAATATCTGAAGGAAGACTTCCATCTATTTGGTTACCAACAATTGAGAAACGCGTGATATGTGAGAGATTGTAAAGACAAGAAGGAACTTTGCCAGATAAATTGTTTCCAAAAACACCAAACTGTTCTATGTTTCTCATGTGGCAAAGATCATCTGGAATGTTTCCTGTCAAACCATTTTGTCCAATAATAAGAACAGTAAGAGAGGTGAGATTTCCTAGCAAAGATGGAATGTTTCCTTTGAGTTCATTAGCTCGAAGTTGCAATGAATTAAGCTTTGTTAGAGAGGCAAGCTCGATTGGAATCCCCCCTGAGAGATGGTTGAATTGTAAATCAATTACGTGAAGTTTAGAGCAATGAGTAAGATTGGTAGAAATTTCATGATCAAAGGAATTGTGAGCTAGAGAAAGGACCTCTAATCTGGACAATCGACCAATTTCTTGGGGTATTGGACCATGAAAATAATTCTCGCCAAGCCTAATTTCTCGAAGAAATGAGAGGTTTCCTATGTGGGGGGAGAGCGTACCTTCAAGCCTTTTTGATTCCAAATCTAGGACTGTGACCCTGTCACGATGGCGACGACTGCATGTGACCCCCGTCCAGTTACAGTAGTGGATGGAGTCGTTCCATGAATTCAATGCCTTGAGTGGATCATCGTTAATCTTTGCTTTCAAGGCAAGTAATGCCAGATGATCTGGTGCAGCATTGACGTTGGAGAAGACAATTGTAGTGCGTGAACTGACTTTGCTCCATAGCAACAGTATGAGCACCAAGATTGGAAAGCGAGACCAACTCATCATTATTCTTCAGGAAAAGCAATTTACAACGAAGGAAGAGACTTGAAGAAAAACATAAATCGATCATTTGATATATATATACTATAGTGTGCAAGACAGACTTCTGCACATAGGACCAAATTAGTAGTGTCGAAACAACTTGACTTGGTATACTTCGGGACATGCTAAACAATAATTTTTGATGATCAAATTGATTAGTAAAACCAGGTTCTAATTGGCCACAGTCTTCCAAGTCAAGAAGCATGGACGTATTCAGACTTGTGTGACCATTATAAAGTTAAGTGCTCTGCTAAGTCGTCTTCAATTGTTACCTGTGCAGGTTGTTGATACAGTTGAAGTAGTGGACTATATCTTGACAAAGGAATGCAGTTGATCAGTGTCAATATTTTGTCGAATAATTCTTATTAGATTCGATCAATCTTTTTTTGTAAACTTGGTATCGTTGGGCTGATTCCGCTAGATTTGTATATTTCAAGAGACGGCAATTATCAATCATTTTTCCAATTGTTCTCTTTTTATATTTTAGTCTTTGTCAAATGTCTAACATTTCAAGAGACGGCAATCATCAATCAATTTTCTAATTATTTTCTTTTTATATTTTGGTCTTTGTTTTTAAGTTGATTTTTTATTTATTTATGTCATTGCAAGACTAATTTTGTACTCAATCAATTGTATGCATGCTTCCACTAAGCTTATGCGTACCTTTTTGCCTAAATTGTCCATATTCATTTTTTCCACTAGACTGATTTCTTATTTAAACCATCCTTTGGACCACATGGGAGATTATCTTTCTTGCTAATGATGTGTTTATATGCTCATTTTCAAGTCTCTACGAACTAGATTTTCATATAAGTGTTTGGGCATACTTTAAGTCACACATAACCACTTAATCTTCAATTTTAGGCCGTATGGCATCCCATATTTTGACGAAAATAAATAATAATATACTCATTTGTGAAGAAATGTACGATGAAACTCAAAATAAAGATGAAAAGATAAGCTTAAAGGCCCAATTTTTATTTTATTTTTATGAATTAACATGTTTGGGTTATGGTTCTAACCGCACAGCTTGTCGAATCTTTGGTCACTTTACCCATGTTAATACCACTTTTTAATTTAATTTTTCTTAGACAAAAAATAAAAACAAAAAACTATAGGGTGTTTGTATTTTATTCTGAATAGAGTCGCAAGTCTTAATAAGAAGTGAGACAACCATATTTAGGGTGTTTGTTTTTAGTTCTGATTAGAAGTTGAACTTCTTATTGGAGTAAGTAATAGGAAGCTGCTGATCACTTAAAACTGAGAGAGTGTCTATTTTGGTTTCTGAATAGAGCCAGAAGTCTTAATAAGAAGTGAGACACTTTGTTTAGAATGTTAGTTTTTAGTTTTGATCGGAGGTTGAAGTTTTGATTGGAATAAACACTCCCATAGTGCAGATCACTTAGCACTGAATTTTTAATGAAAATTTATTTCAATAATAACCTCATAATAAATTCATAATGAGTGCTACTACCCTCTCTTCTACAAATCATCCCCTCTTATTTCCACATTCTCTTTATCATGTGAGAAATGTTGCCACCGCTGCCACCACCCTCCCTGGCCTCCCTTCCTCCTCTTGCATCTATTCCTATTCTTCTTTCTCTTCTTCTCTATTGAAAATTATACGAGGAATGAATAAAGATATATGGTGGTTTCTGGTAGTGGTGGAAAGTGGTCTCAATGGTATTTGGATGAAAGAAAACAAGTGGAAAAGGGGGTTAATGTTGATGGTTTATAGTGGGCGGTAAGAGTTATGGTGGTGGGAAAAAATGGACTTCAAGTCAGCACCTAAAAACAAACACAATTTTATTTTACATTTTTCAATCAGCAGCTCATTCAAAAGCAAAACAAATAGTTCATTCAGAACTAACTCCAGTTAGAAATTAGCTTCTAACCACTTAAAAAAAATCACCCTCTGAATGCTTAATGAAAATTCATTCAAATAATAACCTCACAATAAATTTGTAATAACTACTGTGCTACCCATCTTCTCTACCATCCATCTCTTCTCTACCTCTTTGTTGCGGGCTTAACTGGCCTAAATAAATAGGCAAATTTGACCCACTTGTAATAACTGCAAGTGCACAGTGTCTAACTGGTAAACAACGGCAAGTACGGGTCGATCCCACGAGGAAAGTGGATGCAAATGAATTTAATAATTTAATTAAACTAATTTGGAGAAAATGAGGGTTACAACAATCAAAATATCTAAACTAAAAATAAATTAAAAATAATAAAAATAAAAGATAGATGTTGTGGGGTTTGGACTCACCAATGAATTAGCAAAAATATTAAAATCTAAATTACTGAAATTATAAACGAGAAGCTTTAGGGATGAGGATCCCTTGCTTACACCGAAGATGTGATCATTAAAATTCAATTCCAATCATATCAGTTTCTGTCAAACATGAACAATTTATTTCAAGCAAATAAACTCTTACCAAGTATTAAGTGTCTTTTTAGGGCACACTTAATCAAAGTCTAAGCTTAATAATTTTTAGCACATGCTTTGAATATTGATAAAATGTGAATCTAACTACCGAACATATCAATTTTTTAATCGAACATGAAAGGTGAAAACAATTTATCAATTTTCAGAAATAAATTGTTTATCAATTAAGCATTTAAGTCAGTAAAATAAATTATACAGCCCTTTTGGTTTGTCGCAAACTCGATGTGGTGGTACTCAGCAGATCAGCAGGTGGTCCGAACACAAATCCCGAGAAAAATGTTACAAGTGTTCTGTGGCTGCTTAGAGAGAAGCTCGAGGTGCCAATAACCAACTGATTTCGAAAATCAGTTGGTTCCCACCAAAAAAACTGCGCCGCTTTGCACTTTCGTCTCCAGCAAGTAGCGCTGCTCACGCTGCCTCGTTTCTGCTCCTCGCGAGCTCCTTCATCCTCCAACAGGGTCCAGAACCTGCAAAAGAGAGAGAGGGATGGGAGAACAGAGAGAGATGCGATGAGAACACACAAAAAAACAGAGAGAGGGATGCGAACACTGTCCTGTTTCTACTCCTCTGTATCGTGGTGGTTGTGTTGGCGGCTCGCGTTGCTCTGAGGTGGTTGTGTTGCTGAATAAGAAGATTAGGCAGAGAGCGAGATGGGAGAGAGGACGAGAACGGGTGACTGAAATAGGAGCGGTGCTCCCTGTTTTTACTCCTGTCACAACGGTTGTGTGCTAGCTGACCGTCGCTTGCGACGGTGATCGTGAGAGAGGGAGACAAGAAGGAGGCCGAGACGAAGGGAGGGCGGTGATGGCGAAGCTCGGTGGTGTGGACGGTCTGTCTGGCTCTGTCGCGAGCGGTGTACAGAGTCGTGGGAGGCTGTGGGTGTGCGAAACAGGGTATGGAGGTGGTGTCTGATGGTGGTGGCTCTGTGGTTGTTGGACGGTAGTGGTGGTTTTGTTTGATTGGGATGGTGATGAGAATCACAACATGTGAGAAAGAGGTTTTGATTTTCTGTAATGTTTTTTCTTCCCTTCTCTTCCTCCCCTTTCTCATCCATTTCTCTTATATTTGTAGAGAATGGACAAAATGAATAGAGATGAGATAAATGGATGATTCATGGAGTGAATCAAGGTAAAATCAAATCTGGATATGGGATAATTGGGAGAATATTCTTTGGGTTGGTTGGGCTTGGCATTGGGTTTGGGTTTATGGGTTTGGTTTTGGGTTTATGGGTTTGGTTTTGGGTTTAAGGGTTTGATTTTGGGTTTGGTTTTGAGTTTAGGTTATGGGCTTAGGCTATTCTCACCTCCACTTCCTCTGAAGTCACCGTCTGGGATTGTTCATTGCATTTTTCTCTGATTTCTTCGTTACAGCTCCAAATTCTACAAAAACACAAAAATTTAATAATTAATCTAAAATAAGATAAAAATAAGGATTAACAAAAATATAATAAGAGGTAATAATGTTATAATTATGTGATTATCACTCCTCTCTATCACGAGCAGTATCGTCGCCACCACCTTCCCTTCCTTTTTTTTTTTTTTTTTTTTTTTTTTCTATCTTGAGATTGTATGAGGAATGGAAAGGGATATATGATTGTTTTGTGGTAATGGAAGGGAGATCATAGTGTTTGAAGGAGAGGAGAGTCCCCAAAATCAAAATCTAATGAAAAGGCATAGTGTTGTGTTACTATGAACCCACCTTAACCCAATAGTTTTCATAACTAATTTTCTGTCTAAGAAATATAACCCTAGGAATAGAAAACAAGGAAAATAAACCCTCTTAACCTTGACTGTTGACCAAGCTCGACTACTGACTGTAGTTGATTGTGGTTAGTCTTGAGTGTTGATCTGAGTTTGACTGTGTAAGTTATGATTATTGGACCGAGTGGTCCATTGACCAGGTCTTCACTGAGCTCTGATTTATTTTGATCAAGTCTAAAGTGCAAACCGTAACTCCGATTTCGACATATTTCACAGTTGCAATTTTCGTGTCGAGATCTATTAAATGAAATTGTTATTTTACAAGTACGGTAAATTTATATTTTTACCCTTCAAAGTTAATATGCCTCAATATGCATGTTTTTGATCTCTGACTATGTTTTGTTCATGATTTGAATTATGAATTTCTTGAATAGTGACATGTATGCATATCGGAACTTGTTTATCTATGTAGAAATTAGTTTTTGTGGGCTTTTTTATTTATGAGAAATGTTTGTGCCTGAGAGCATCTCCAATGCCAAAAATCACTTTTATTCCTAGAGTTAAATAGAAAACAAAAGAGAATATGAAGATATTTAATGGTGTGGTGGAGATCTAAACACAAACAACGATGTTTTTAGTGTTAATCCATAACTTTTCTGAAAATTTCAGTTCAATCAAATTAGTAAACATTTTTACCGTAATTTTTAGCTAAATGAAATTTGACTGGATCCTAAACTAAAGTGACATTAAAAGCCCAAATTAATCATTTTATCCCAACCCCACTTTTTTAATTAACCTTTTAGCCCCGAAATCTAATGCAGAACCTAAATCAGATCCACCCGACATCAAATCTTTGTCTATTTTTCTTCATCAAATCTCGAGTGGCAACAAGAGCAGAACACTGCAGATGCTCCTTTCATAAACTGTAAAAGCTTAGAGGAAATGGGAAAAGGTGAACATTTTTTGGCACCATGATATCCCAAATGATCATTGGTCGTTGTCCTTGCTCCTAAATACAATTTGACAAGCATGTAGTCTTGGTATTTTACCTAAATGCCGTCTTTGGAATATTTCAGAATTCTTGTCATTTCTATGTAGGTATTGACAAGCATGTAGTCTTGGTATTTTACCTAAATACCGTCTTTGGGATATTTCAGAATTCTTGTCATTTCTATGTAGGTAACCTTGATCCGTACTTACAGAAAATTAGGATGGTGCTCGGCCTGCATTACTCAATGCATGATCTCAATAAGTTGAATGCGATACTAATATATTTTTTCAGGCAGAACATCCTTGGTTCTCTATTTTGACGAGGACGGGGTTTTCAATGGAAAAGATAACCATGTGAAATTTCCAGCAGATTTAGCAAGTTGATATGTTTAATTCTTCAATTTTAATTGATGATCTTCATAATACATTCATATAAAGTTCACTGCTAAGTCATCAGCAATTGTTACCTCTGCAGGTTGTTGATACAGTTAAAGAAGTGGTGGACTATATCTAGACCAAGGAATGCCATTGATCAGTCCCAATATTAATTTGTCAAAGAATTCTTATTATATTTGATGAATCAATTTTTGAAAACTTGGTATTGTTGGACAGTTTCTGCCAACTCTCTATCATTTCAAGCGACGGCAATTATCAATCAATTTTATAATTGTTTTCTTTTTATGTTTTGGTGTTTGGTTTTTAGTTGATTGACTGTACGTGTATAAATTTTAGTTGATTTAAGTCTTTATTTTTTAGTTGATTGTTTTCTATGCATGCTTCCATTAAGCTTTTGCATACATACGTTTTTGCCTAAACTGTGTATACATATTTCCATCAGGCTTATGATTTACAGGTGGATACAAAATTTGACCACTTAGATGTACTCTATACGGCCGTCTGAACCACATGGGAGACTATCTTTGTTACTAATGAGGTGTTTATATGCTGACATTCAAGTCTACCAACTATGAGTGTTGGGGCATACTTACAACCACTTGTAAGTGATGCATGCAAACATATATATATTGGATTGAATACTTCTAATTCCTCTTCAATTTTAGGCCATATGGCATCCCATATTTTGACGAAATTAAGTAGTAATATACTCATTTGTCAAGAAACTTACGATGAACTCCAAATAAATCTTGTAGATTGAAAATCTGGAATTTATTCGATGAGTACGGAATCAACTGTACTGAAAAAAATATGGTACTATGGTCAGCTTGAAGGATCCTAAAATTGAAAGCGGAAAAGTGAGTGGTCTATAACCAACCCCAAGAGAAGAGCGTACCACACTCTCTCTGCTGAAATACCCTGTCTATTTTTTTAGCAAACCCTAAACCATATGCACCAAATAGCAAGCCTCGACTCCCAAGGAATCTGTCATGAACCTGGTGGACGATAATATCCTATTCCACCAGGAACTTACAAGAATAATAATAATATTGGTGAATCTGTCATCATATAAACATAGTAAGAGTTTAGCTCCTAGGTTTGATCGATGTAATCCCTTAACACCGATTATAATTATTCCCATATTATTATTATTCTTGTAAGTTCATGGTGGAATAGGATATCGTCTGCCAGGTTCATGACCGGTGGGTATAAAACCCAAGACGTGGGGATTAAACCACCACAATCTTAACTATCCAATCAGACTATTGTTAACTTTTTAGCAAATCCTTTCTCACACATTCAAAAATGATTTTTGAATTTTTTTTGGCTTTTTCTTATTGAAAATTTTCAAAAACGAATTTTTTGTTGAAGCGAAAGAGAAGAAGTAGAAGAGAAAATATGAGATTTCCCAGAACTCACACTCATTTCGTCATCATTCAACGCCCCACTTCTTCCTGTTCGTCACCATCATCCGTCACATTGATATCAAACCAAAGCAGACCCGCACACACTTGTCATAATTGAGTTCTCTCACATGACGTTTTTGTTTTAGTAGCACGCGCTTGTCATAATTGAGTTCTCTCATATCCTAAATTTATCTAAATATCACACTAGAACACCACCAAATTTTAGAAAACATTTGGAGCTCAAATGATTGCATGTGAGAGAGACACTCGACTACTTCAGATTACTTCACAGTTCACATGATAACTTCAGTTTACAATATTAATAATATGGCGCCTGATAGTTTAACAGCTTCAGTTTTGTTCTCAAAGTTTTAGGTGGGGATATTCAATTCGGGATTTGAATGGACTCTGAAGAATTTTAAATCTCGTAGATTTTAAAATGTTTCAAATAATTTTACAAAATTCACTGAATTTTGATAAATTTTAAATGATTGGATTTTGTAGATTTTATAAAAGGTTTGTTATGAATTTTTATGGATTCTTATAAATTCAAAGGATTTTTATAAATATGTTATTAGTCATAGAAAACAATGAAAGAACATCACCTACATTGTTATCCATGCCAACACAAATCATTAAATATCTCTCAAAACATCAGTTAAACAATTGTTTGTACGTTACGAGAATTTTACTTCAAATTAAAAAAAAATTCAAATACATTGAAGATGGTCCAAAAGTAATACAAATAACTATTTTACTTCAAATTGTTATCTTTGCCAATGTCACCTCTCCTCCCGTCTTCTTCTTCTTCAATCGCTACTATCACCACGCTATCGCCACCACTCCTCCCCCCCCCCCCCCTTCTTCTTCTTCTTCTTCAATCACCACCGCCACCTCTCATCCCACCTCCACCCATTTTCATCTTCTTATTCTCAACCTCCTCCCCCTCACCTCTTCTTCTTCTCTGTTCTTTTTTCTTCTACTTCTTCTCCTCATCCTTCACTTTTTTTCTCTCTGTTTTTTTTTTTTTCTTTTTCTCCTATCTTTTTTTCCTTTTCTTTTTTTCCTTTTTGCCCTCGCGAAGGTTCTGGCAAGTGAGGAACCTCTACTCGTAGGAACCTCCGCAAGAGCGAAGAAGGAAAAAATGGGAAAAGAAGAAGAGATGAGAAAAAAATAGAAGAAAAAAAAGTAGAAGAAGAAATCAGAAGGAAAAAAAAAAAGAACAAAAAAAAATGAAGAGAGAACAAGAATAAGCAAAAATAAGAGGAAGGGAATGAAAAGAAAAAGAAGAATAATAACAAAAGAGAAGAACAAGAACAAAGGAGAAGATGAACTGCGAGTGGTGGTGCAGCCAGCGGTGGTAGGGCATGGTTGTGTGGCCAAAAGTTGTGGGACGATGAGGTGGTGCTACTCTTGTGAAAAGATAAGAGAAGGAAAGTTGGTGGTGTCCTTCAGCCGATCACAAAAAAATGAGATGTTGGCGTCCTTCAGCGAAAATGGTGGTGTTATTTAATAATGGCCAATACAAATTCGTTGAAATATGAGGGGGGAATGTTGGATTTGGAATAACGTTTGTTATATATACTTTACACTCACAAATCCTTCAAAATCCACAACTTTAACAAATCCATTAAAATCCACTACTTGAATAGTTGAATACCCTGTGATTTTGGTGGACTTTTCAAAAGCATAAATTGAATACCCATTGATTTTGATGGATTTTACAACAATCCTCTAAAATTGGTATTTGAATACCCCTGAATTTTAATAGATTTTAAAATCCTTCACAATCCATTAAAATTCGTAATTTAATACCAACCCCTAGTTTGTTTGTACGTAGTTTTTCGTTGGAAACACTTATTCAAAGAACTTCACATGATAATTGTATTGTGCTCGGGGGTGAAGAAGCGAAGCCCCTCAGCACCACCACTACACGATATGTCTCGAGCAACGATATTATCCTCAATTTAGACACCGCCCGGGTATTATTTTTTTTTTAATTTTTTTTTTATTTTTATTTTTTACAAACTGAACTCAACTTTTCAAATGCTCCCAAAAGGCCTCGTCACTTATTAAGACATATTTAATCACTTATATTCCTCACAGGATGTTGGTCACTACTCGATATGGGACTATGTTGAGCCAACATCTCCAACAAATTGCATGGCTAACACTTTATGATATGGAATTGGTAGGTGTCTAAGAGTTGATCCTTACTAACAAAGGCGTTATGTGTTAGTTTGAATGGACCTCACACCTTGCGAATAGGCCGCCTTGATACGCCGCCTCTTCATTTCTGAGTTCTAAAACCTCACCTTGACGCCTCACTACCCCAATTTATACTCTGCTTCATGAACTTGGATAACCTCCACTTCAGGAATCTTCAATGCCTCAACATAACACTCGTACCAAATTAAACATCTCTTTTGTAAGACTTGAATCATACGTTATTTTATATAGGAAGTATCCCTTAATAAAAATTTAATGAACAACAAGAACATAGTAAATTTATGACAATTCTATAAATATAAACAAATTTCACAACAAATAAGTGACAATGCTTCTTTTAGCTAGCAAAACAAACAAATTTTACCACTCATATAAGCAACCGAGCAATGTACCATACCAATGGTCTGTTTCTCACTCTAGATGGATTCTAACACCTTGCAAATGGTCTCTTATATGATGCAATTCAGTGAAAACTTCTTCAATGTTCTTGCGTTCAACATGGGATCTCGAAGAACAGGCTACTCTTCTTACCGCTGATGCCAAACAATTTGGCACTCTAGTCCTTTGACTACTCAGGTTTGCAATGCCGACAGCTTCATCAATGATTTCTAATAACATGGTTGGATTCACAATGCACCCAACTCATTCAGGTAAAGTTGTTTTTGCGAAACTATGAAGATTTTGTCCATTTTGAAACATGTCATCTGTCAGTATCTTTCCAGTAAACAACTCCAACAACAATATTCCATAACTGTAAATGTCTCCTTGCATGGACACTTAACCACCCAATTCATATTCTGCATTTTATAAAAAATTTATACCTCTAAACATGTAATTTAAGCACTTTAGATGTGAAGAAATCAAATAGAATTTGACATAGACCATTTATTGTTCAATAAAATAAAAGGTGAAAATGATTGTCATAGAAAACCTTAAATTAGGTAGGCAAATTTAATAAGTTGATGTGAAATACTGAAAAAATAAAGATTTCACTAAAAATTGTTTCTATCATATCTGAGTTGAATATGCTACAACATCATTAAAAGTGTCAGATGAAATGCTAATGAAGTGATGGTGATATGTCTAATTAAAATTGTTTCTATCATATCTGAGTTGAATATGCTCAACATCATTATAGTATGTGCTTGCCCTAATGAAAGCTCGAGAGCATTGAGACTACAAAACAAGTTTATGTAAATTTGATAAAAAAAAATAAAATAGGGAAAATGTTTCTCTGAAACCTTATATATTTAACCGTATGTGTCTAGCAATTTAATGCTCTAATTAAACAACTCAAATTGTTAAGCTTGGAGTTTCGGGTCTCTTGTTGAAGGTTTTAATGAGCTAGAACCTCCACAATGCCACGAGTCCCCCAATTTTTTTTGATTAGAAAATATCCAAAGATGCGGTCGAAATCTTTCTCAATTCACGACATCTATATTGTCTCAGCTAGCCAGATCTTGACTGAATTGGCGACCGTCATAGAACAATCCAGCGCTCAACTGCCTTAGCTAGCCAACTCTTGATATCCACACTATTATGAGCTCTCATTGAATAAACGTGTGGTTTGTGCTTGAAACATTTTGACGTGCCAATGCTAAATTTGTGGGAGATGTGGGACATGTCTTGGATCCCCTTCACTACAATATAGGAAATCTTGAATGTCTCGACAAAACAATTGTAAGAAATTCGAACATTTACTAGCTAGATTCTAAGCCATGGATCAAGAACAACATGTCCTTTGTAAGACTTTAATCTTCCTTATTTGATATATACACTTGATAAATTTAACAAACAACAAGAACATGGTAAAGCTATGAAAATTCTGGAAACACAAACAAAGCTCACAACTAAATGAGTATGCTAGCTTCTTTTAGCTAGCGAAACAAACAAATTTTACCACTCGTACAAACTACCGCGCAAAGCACCATCCCGATGATATGTTTCTCACTCTAGATTGGTTCTAACACCTTCCAAATGCTCTCTTATATGATGCAATTCAGTGACGACTTCTCCAATGTTCTTACGCTCAGCAGGGGATCCCGAAGAACATTCCACTCCCAGTCTTATTGCTGAAATCAAACAATTCTGCACTCTAGTCCCTTGACTGCTCTGGTTTGCAATGTTGATGGCTTCGTCAGTGATTTCTAATAATATGGTTGGATCCACAATGCTCCCAACTCGTTCAGGTAAAGCTATTTTTGCGAAACTATGAAGATTTTGTCCATTTTGAAACATGTCATCTGTCGGTTTCTTCCCAGTAAACAACTCCAACAACAATATCCCATAACTGTAAATGTCTCCTTGCATGGACACTTGACCACCCAATCCATATTCTGCATTTTATAAAAAATTTACATCTCTAAACACGTAATTTAATCACTTTAGATGTGAAGAAATCAAATAGAAATTTGACATAGACCATTTATATATGCATTTATTGTTCAATAAAATAAAAAAGTGAAAATGATTGTCATAGAAAACCTTAAATTAGGTAGGCAAATTTAATAAGTTGATAGGAAATACTGAAAAAATAAAGATTTCACTAAGCGAGCGTGAAATGTTTTACAAAGTAACTAAAAATTGTTTCTATCATATCTGAGTTGAATATGCTACAACATCATTAGAAATGTCAGATGAAATGCTAACGAAGTGATGGTGATATGTAATCAGTTATGAATGTTGACTACAAAAGAAGAAAATATCGTTTTCACATGAAATGAAAAACCTAATAACCAAGGGTTAAAGAAACATATCATATGTATAAGATTCTTACCTGGAGCAATATAGCCAATTGATCCCTTTATTGCAAGAGAATTATCTTGGCTTTGCAAAGAATTGTAACTATTGTTTGAGAGAATCTTTGCTAAACCAAAATCAGCCACACGAGCTATCATATCATGATCGAGGAGAATATTGCTCGGCTTTAGATCACAATGGACAATTGTCGATTGGCAATGGTTGTGAAGATAGTCCAACACAGAAGCAACATCAATAGCTATGTTCATCCTTAGTAGGAAGTTCAAGCTCTTCAACTCATCTTGTCTGTTTTTCTTTGGATGTAACCACTCCTCTAAACTTCCATTGGGTATGAATTCAAAAACTAGTGCTTTGAAATCATTCCCTCGAAAGTCAATTCCCGAACAAGTTGTGATGATTTTGAGGAGATTTCTATGTCGAAGATTTTTCAAGGCATTGCATTCAGACAAGAAACTCTTAAAAGCCCCATGTTGTTGAAGATTTATTATCTTAACTGCAACAATTGCTTCGGAAAGAATTGCTTTATACACTGAACCAAAGCTTCCAATACCAATTAAATTGTCAATTGAAAATCCGTTAGTTGCCTCGAGAAGCTCCGCATAACTAATCCTTGTGAATTGATTAATAATTAATGACTCTGAAGTAGGCTTTGTTTTTGATACTCTTTTTCGATAGCACACGCAAATTAAGCTCAATAGTACAACCAAGCAGATGCTTACAACAACCACAAGCATAACCACTTTGAGAAATTGTGACGTTCCAGCCTTGTTGTGACTCTGGCATGAAGGCAATTTGAGCTCCACAACACCTCCGCAAAGCTTATTATTTCCTGTAAGTGAAACCGCAGTTGCATTGACAAAGACACCAACCTTTGGAACTGAACCCTCGAAGTCATTATAAGACAGATCCAACTGAATTAGAGAAGTAAAATTCTCCAAATATGGTGGAATCTCCCCTGATAATTTATTGTGAGAAAAATTGAATTGTTTTATACCTTTCAAAGCACTCAAAGACTGAGGAATACTTTCTGTAAACAAGTTTTGGCCAATAGAAAAGTTCTCCAACGTCAAACATCTACCCAACGTGGTTGGTATACTTCCAGAAAGTTGGTTACCCGAGAGGTTCAAGATCACAAGATTGGTCAAGTTACCAACCTCTGATGGTAAGGGACCACTCAATGCATTGTTAGATAGGTCAAGGATGTACCAAAGAGATGGAAGATGAAGAAGTTCTTTCGGTATGGTGCCACCAAGTATATTATCAGAGAGATCAAGTGTCGTTAAACTTTGGCAGTTACCAAGACTAGGAGGTATTTTTCCATGTAGCTTGTTTCCCCACAAGCTTAGAACGGTTAATTTAGTTGAATTATGACTGAAAGAATCTGGAATTTGTACAGAGAATTCATTGACATGCAAATACAGTCGGACCATTTGTGGAAATATGCCAATGAGTTTGGAGATATCACCTATAAGATTATTGTTATTTATTGAAAGGATGCTCAAATTCACAAGGTTTCCAATTGAAGTTGGGATACTTCCATAGATTTGATTTTGATCTAATTGTAGATTTGTAAGTTTGGTGGAGAGATTTCCTATTGAGTTAGGAATTGACCCTTTGAAAGAATTATTGTAAAAATATAACTCTTTTAAATTGGTGCAATTGGTTAAAGAAGTGATAAATTGCAAGTCACCTCCTAGTTGATTTGAATTAAGATGTAGTCTACTAAGACCTTGAAGCATTCCTAGGTTTTTTGGAACATGTCCTGTGAATTGGTTTTTATTAAGTGTTAACCATTCAAGTCTTGAAGCATTGGGAAATGATAATGGGATGAGACTTTTAAGTTTATTGTCTCCCACTAAAAAATGTTTGAGATTGGGAAGTGTAAGGCAAATATCTGAAGGAAGACTTCCATCTATTTGGTTACCAACAATTGAGAAACGCGTGATATGTGAGAGATTGTAAAGACAAGAAGGAACTTTGCCAGATAAATTGTTTCCAAAAACACCAAACTGTTCTATGTTTCTCATGTGGCAAAGATCATCCGGAATGTTTCCTGTCAAACCATTTTGTCCAATAATAAGAACAGTAAGAGAGGAGAGATTTCCTAGCAAAGATGGAATGTTTCCTTTGAGTTCATTAGCTCAAAGTTGCAATGAATTAAGCTTTGTTAGAGAGGCAAGCTCGATTGGAATCCCCCCTGAGAGATGGTTGAATTGTAAATCAATTACGTGAAGTTTAGAGCAATGAGTAAGATTGGTAGAAATTTCATGATCAAAGGAATTGTGAGCTAGAGAAAGGACCTCTAATCTGGACAATCGACCAATTTCTTGGGGTATTGGACCATGAAAATAATTCTCGCCAAGCCTAATTTCTCGAAGAAATGAGAGGTTTCCTATGTGAGGGGAGAGCGTACCTTCAAGCCTTTTTGATTCCAAATCTAGGACTGTGACCCTATCACGATGGCGACGACTGCATGTGACCCCCGTCCAGTTACAGTAGTGGATGGAGTCGTTCCATGAATTCAATGCCTTGAGTGGATCATCGTTAATCTTTGCTTTCAAGGCTAGTAATGCCAGATGATCTGGTGCAGCATTGACGTTGGAGAAGACAATTGTAGTGCGTGAACTGACTTTGCTCCATAGCAACAGTATGAGCACCAAGATTGGAAAGCGAGACCAACTCATCATTATTCTTCAGGAAAAGCAATTTACAACGAAGGAAGAGACTTGAAGAAAAACATAAATCGATCATTTGATATATATATACTATAGTGTGCAAGACAGACTTCTGCACATAGGACCAAATTAGTAGTGTCGAAACAACTTGACTTGGTATACTTCGGGACATGCTAAACAATAATTTTTGATGATCAAATTGATTAGAAAAACCAGGTTCTAATTGGCCACAGTCTTCCAAGTCAAGAAGCATGGACGTATTCAGACTTGTGTGACCATTATAAAGTTAAGTGCTCTGCTAAGTCGTCTTCAATTGTTACCTGTGCAGGTTGTTGATACAGTTGAAGTAGTGGACTATATCTTGACAAAGGAATGCAGTTGATCAGTGTCAATATTTTGTCGAATAATTCTTATTAGATTCGATCAATCAATTTTTGTAAACTTGGTATCGTTGGGCTGATTCCGCTATATTTGTATATTTCAAGAGACGACAATTATCAATCATTTTTCCAATTGTTCTCTTTTTATATTTTAGTCTTTGTCAAATGTCTAACATTTCAAGAGACGGCAATCATCAATCAATTTTCTAATTATTTTCTTTTTATATTTTGGTCTTTGTTTTTAAGTTGATTTTTTATTTATTTATGTCATTGCAAGACTAATTTTGTACTCAATCAATTGTATGCATGCTTCCACTAAGCTTATGCGTACCTTTTTGCCTAAATTGTCCATATTCATTTTTTCCACATGGGAGATTATCTTTCTTGCTAAGAAGTAAAGGACTATATCTAGACAAAGGAATGCCATTGAAAACTTGGTATTGTTGGACAGTTTATGCCAAATCTCTATCATTTCAAGCGACGGCAATTATCAATCAATTTTATAATTGTTTTCTTTTTATGTTTTGGTGTTTGTTTTTTAGTTGATTGTTTTCTATGCATTCTTCCATTAAGCTTTTGCATACATACCTTTTTGCCTAAACTGCATATACATATTTCCATCAGGCTTATGATTTACAGGTGGATACAAAATTTGACCACTTAGATGTACTCTATACGGTCGTCTGAACCACATGGGAGACTATCTTTGTTACTAATGAGGTGTTTATATATATGCTCACATTCAAGTCTACCAACTATAAGTGTTGGGACATACTTATGAGTCACGCATAACCACTTTTTTTTTTTTTTTTAATCAAATTGGGATGTTGACCCATTTTATTCATTTAAAAATCCACGCCCGAAGGCTACATGACTGACCCTATAGGGTTAACTAAAAAACCGATACAAACGCACACAAAAGATAGGATTCACCAATACAAGCCTAGACAAAAAACAAACTCAGTCTTTGTACCCTTTGTTTTGTTTTCTAGTTCTATTGGATTTTCGGGGACAAAAGCTGGTATCTTTGGTGCGCCTCTTATTCATCTTTCCATCTGACATAGCCCCTAAATCCAAATCACTGTTCGCTGCCTGTGGACCAAGCTCAGATTTTGAGTTGACTTCATCACTATCCTCACTAGTACTTTCGAGCGTATCGAGATTCAATTTTGGCAGTCGAAGTAGCCTATTTTCTCTGAGCAAAGATATAGCCTTATTCAAGTTGTCTCCGACTCTTTTATAATCCGGGGAAGTTTTGATAGCGTATTTGTCAAAATGTCTCTTTAACCTGAGCAAAGACTGAAACTCATCATCCGAGGGTTCCTGCACTTGCTGACCCTGCATAGCATCCCCTAGCTGTGTGCTAGTAGCACCGAGGTGCCCCCCCCCCCAGATGAGTAACTGAAGCCAATTGTGCCGACTGAATTCCAACATCACCGGGTTCAATATGATGAGGTTGTCTGAAGACCCGCCCTTCCTGCTCATTCCCGGCTGCCACGGGTACTAACAAGTGTCCAATGGCCACGGGTTGTGGTCGCCTAGCATGTTCTGCTGTCAACTGTTCCAGCACTGTCGGCTTCGCCGTTCTAGCCCCTGCTTCTTGTGTAATTACAGTCGGCCTGGTCTACTGCGTAATAGAATCTGATCGAGGAGAAACCACGCCAATTACGGGAGAGAATTCTGCGAGAGAATCAAGTGTTGCCTGGGGTAACACGTCCCCTGTTTTGGGACAGTGATCTGGCTGGGGCGAAACTGCCCCTGTTTTGATGCAGGGCCCAGGCTGGGATGAACCGAAATCTGGCTGAGGCGAGACGACTTCCCCTGCTTTGATGCAGGGCACAGGCTGGGACGAAACTAGATTTGGCTGGGGCAAATCAGAGCGCCGCAACTGCACCTTCGTTGCACATGCATCTCGCTGCATTCCTGAATCAGCATGCCCAACTTGACCCTCGCCGTTTGAGTCACTCGTCGCACCTTGCGACGCTGCCTTATGATTATGTTGAAGTTTAATGTTTTTGTTCGTGTCGTCGAAACAACTACTCTTCGCCCTTGAATTGACATCATCCTGTTGTTGTAACGGTTGTGCCTGATTGCCAATAACATTTGCAATCTCCGAAAATGTATACCCCGCCTCCAGAAGGCATTCCGCAGTGGATTCTTGCCTAGCCACGGCACGGTCATGAGCCATGTTCTTACCCACCAGTTGCTCCGCTGAAGCATCCTCATCTTCCTCGATATGTTCTGTAAGGGTCTCAAATTTGTTTGACATCTCCACCTTTACCGGTTCGTTGTTCAATAAGTTCGCCGTACTCATGCCCTCCTTGATCTCCTCTCCTTTATCATTTTTAGCACCACTCGGGCCCACATCAGATTTTGCACCTTTGTTTTTATTAGCTATTGGAACATACTGTTGCTTAATGACCTTGTTCTCCACCTTATGGTTCTCATGGTTCGCTTCATTTCCACCGTGGGATGTTTTCACATGTCCCTTGAGACCTAGCTTTTTCCTGCAAAATTCTTCATGATGTCCTAGCAAAGAACAATAGTCACAGTATTTGAAACCCGGGTATTCAATTTTCTGCCAGAAACCCCTATTATTAGACCTATCAATCCAAATCCTATTCGGTAACTTTTCTGCCAACGTCATCTCCACGCAAACACGGGCAGAACCCGGACGTGATAAACAACGAGTATGGTCATCCATACGTAAGAAACCACCAAAAGAATACTTCTAATTACTTGTAAGTGATGCATAACCACTTGTAAGTGATGCATGCAAACATATATTGGATTGAATACTTCTAATTACTCTTCAATTTTAGGCCATATGGCATCCCATATTTTGACGAAATTAAGTAATAATATACTCATTTGTCAAGAAACTTACGATGAACTCCAAATAAATCTTGTAGATTGAAAATCTGGAATTTATTCGATGAGTACGGAATCAACTGTACTGAAAAAAATATGGTATTATGGTCAGCTCGAAGGATCCTAAAATTGAAAGCGGAAAGTGAGTGGTCTATAACCAACCCCAAGAGAAGAGCGTACCACACTCTCTCTGTGCATTTTAGAAGACCCTCTCTATTTTTATTTTTTTTTAAAGGCAAGCATGTCGCCGGTGTGTATAAAACTCAAGACGTGGAGATTAAACCACCACAGTCTTAACCATCCAACCAGACTACCATTAACTTTTTAACAAACCCTTTCTCAAACATTCAAAAATGATTTTTTTTTTTTTTTTTTGGCTTGTTCTTATTGAAAAATTTCAAAAATGAATTTTTTGTTGAAGCGAAAGAGAAGAAGTAGAAGAGAAAATATGAGATTTCCCAGAACTCACTCTCATTTCATCATCATTCAACACCCCACTTCTTCCTCTTCGTCACCATCATCTGTCACATTGATATCAAACCAAAGCACACCCGCGCACACTTGTCATAATTGAGTTCTCTCATATTACGTTTTTGTTTTAAAGTGCAAACCGTAACTCCGATTTCGACATATTTCACAGTTGCAATTATCGTGTTGAGATCTATTAAATGAAATTGTTATTTTACAAGTATGGTAAATTTATATTTTTACCCTTCAAAGTTAATATGCCTCAATATGCGTGTTTTTTTAATCTGTGACTATGTTTTGTTCATGATTTGAATTATGAATTTCTTGAATAGTGACATGTATGCATATCGGAACTTGTTTATCTATGTAGAAATTAGTTTTTATGGTCTTTTTTTATTTATGAGAAATGTTTGTGCCTGAGAGCATCTCCAATGCCAAAAACCACTTTTATTCCTAGAGTTAAATAAAAAACAAAAGAGAATATCAAGATATTTAATGGTGTGGTGGAGATCTAAACACAAACAACGATGTTTTTAGTGTTAATCCATAACTTTTCTGAAAATTTCAGTTCAATCAAATTAGTAAACATTTTTACCGTAATTTTTAGCTAAATGAAATTTGACTAGATCCTAAACTAAAGTGACATTAAAAGCCCAAATTAATCATTTTATCCCAACCCCACTTTTTTAATTAACCTTTTAGCCCCGAAATCTAATGCAGAACCTAAATCAGATCCACCCGACATCAAATCTTTGTCTATTTTTCTTCATCAAATCTCGAGCGGCAAAAAGAGCAGAACACTGCAGATGCTGCTTTCATAAACTGTAAAAGTTTAGAGGAAATGGGAAAAGGTGAACATTTTTTGGCACCATGATATCCCAAATGCTCATTGGTCGTTGTTCTTGCTCCTAAATACAATTTGACAAGCATGTAGTCTTGGTATTTTACCTAAATGCCGTCTTTGGAATATTTCAGAATTCTTGTCATTTCTATGTAGGTATTGACAAGCATGTAGTCTTGGTATTTTACCTAAATGCCGTCTTTGGGATATTTCAGAATTCTTGTCATTTCTATGTAGGTAACCTTGATCCGTACTTACAGAAAATTAGGATGGTGTTCGGCCTGCATTACTCAATGCATGATCTCAATAAGTTGAATGCGACACTAATATATTTTTTCAGGCAGAACATCCTTGGTTCTCTATTTTGACGAGGACGGGGTTTTCAATGGAAAAGATAACCATGTGAAATTTCCAGCAGATTTAGTAAGCTGATATGTTGATTTCTTAATTGATGATCTTCATAATACATTCATATAAAGTTCACTGCTAAGTCATCAGCAATTGTTACCTCTGCAGGTTGTTGATACAGTTAAAGAAGTGGACTATATCTAGACCAAGGAATGCCATTGATCAGTCCCAATATTAAATTGTCAAAGAATTCTTATTATATTTGATGAATCAATTTTTGAAAACTTGGTATTGTTGGACAGTTTCTGCCAAATCTCTATCATTTCAAGCGACTCGGCAATTATCAATCAATTTTATAATTGTTTTGTTTTTATGTTTTGGTGTTTGGTTTTTAGTTGATTGACTGTACGTGTATAAATTTTAGTTGATTTAAGTCTTTATTTTTTAGTTGATTGTTTTCTATGCATGCTTCCATTAAGCTTTTGCATACATACTTTTTTGCCTAAACTGTGTATACATATTTTAATCAGGCTTATGATTTACAGGTGGATACAAAATTTGACCACTTAGATGTACTCTATACGGCCGTCTGAACCACATGAGAGACTATCTTTGTTACTAATGAGGTGTTTGTATGCTCACATTCAAGTCTACCAACTATGAGTGTTGGGGCATACTTATAACCACTTGTAAGTGATGCATGCAAACATATGTTGGATTGAATACTTCTAATTCCTCTTCAATTTTAGGCCATATGGCATTCCATATTTTGACGAAATTAAGTAATAATATACTCATTTGTCAAGAAACTTACGATGAATTCCAAATAAATCTTGTAGATTGAAAATCTGGAATTTATTCGATGAGTACGGAATCAACTGTACTGAAAAAAATATGGTATTATAACCAACCCCAAGAGAAGAGCGTACCACACTCTCTCTGTGCATTTTAGCAGACCCTCTCTATTTTTTTTAGCAGACCCTAAACCATACATACCAAATAGCAAGCTTCGACTCCCAAGGAATCTGTCATGAACCTGGTGGACGATATCCTATTCCACCAGGAACTTACAAGAATAATAATAATATCGGTGAATCTGTCATCATATAAACATAGGAAGAGTTTGGCTCCGAGGTTTGATCGATGTAATCCCTTAACACCGATTATAATTATTCCTATATTATTATTATTCTTGTAAGTTTCTGGTGGAATAGGATATCGTCCGCTAGGTTCATGACCGGTGGGTATAAAACCCAAGATGTGGGGATTAAACCACCACAGCTTAACCATCCAATTAGACTACCATTAACTTTTTAGCAAACCCTTTCTCACACATTCAAAAATGATTTATTATTTTTTTTGGCTTTTTCTTATTGAAAAATTTCAAAAACGAATTTTTTGTTGAAGCCAAAGAGAAGAAGTAGAAAAGAAAATATGAGATTTCCCAGAACTCACTCTCATTTCATCATCTTTTAACACCCCGGCCACTTCTTCCTCTTCTTCACCATCATCTGTCACATTGATATCAAACCAAAGCACACCCGCGCACACTTGTCATAATTGAGTTCTCTCATATTACGTTTTTGTTTTAGTAGTACGTGCTTTAACCTTTGTGTTACACTTTGGTTTAGTATAGTCTCTGAGTTGGTTTATGTAATTCACTAAAATTATAAAAAAGGAAATTGTATCCTAAATTTATCTAAATATCACACTAGAACACCACCAAATTTTAGAAAAAATTTGGAGCTCAAATGAATGCATGTGAGAGAGACACTCGAGTACTTCAGATTACTTCACAGTTCACATGATAACTTCAGTTTAGAATATTAATAATATGGCGCCTAATAGTTTAACAGCTTCAGTTTTGTTCTCAAAGTTATAGGTGGGGGTATTCAATTCGGGATTTGAATGGACTCTGAAGAATTTTAAATCTCGTACATTTTAAAAGGTTTCAAATGATTTTACAAAATCCACTGGATATTGATAGATTTTAAATGATTGGATTTTGTAGATTTTATAAAATGTTTGTTATGGATTTCTATGGATTCTTATAAATTCAATGGATTTTTATAAATATGTTCTTAGTCATAGGAAACAATCAAAGAACATCACCTACATTGTTATCCATGTCAATACAAATCATTAAATATCTCTCAAAATATCAATTAAACAATTGTTTATATGTTACAAGAATTTTACTTCAAATTAAAAAAAAAATTCAAATACATTAAAGATAACTATTTTACTTCAAATTGTTATCTCTGCCAACACCACCTCTCCTCCCGTCTTCTTCTTCTTCAATCACTACTACCACCACACTATCGCCATCTCTCCTCCCCCCCCCCCCCCCCCCATTCTTCTTCTTCAATCACCACCGCCACCTCTCATCCCACCTCCACCCATTTTCATTTTCTTATTCTCAACCTCCTCCCCCTCACCTCTTCTTCTTCTCTGCTCTTTTTTTTCTTCTTCTTCTCCTCTTCCTCCACTTTTTTTTTCTCTCTGTTTTTTTTTTTCTTTTTCTCCTATCTTTTTTTCTTTTTGCCCTCGCGAAGGTTCTGGCAAGTGGGGAACCTCTACTCGTAGGAACCTCCGCAAGAGCGAAGAAGAAAAAAATGGGAAAAGAAGAAGAGATGAGAAAAAAAAAAGTAGAAGAAGAAATCAGAAGGAAAAAAAAACAAAAAAAATGAAGAGAGAACAAGAATAAGCAAAAATAAGAGGAAGAGAATGAAAAGAAAAAAAGAATAATAACAAAAGAGAAGAACAAGAACAAAGGAGAAGAGGAAGTGCGAGTGGTGGCGGTGCAGCCAGCGGTGGTAGGGCATGGTTGTGTAGCCAGAAGTTGTGGGGCGATGAGGTGGTGCTACTCTTGTGAAAAGAGAATAGAATGAAAGGTGGTGGTGTCCTTCATCCGATCACAAAAAAATGGGATGGTGACGTCCTTCAGCGAAAATGGTGGTATTATTTAATAATAGCCAATACAAATCCGTTTGAAATATGAGGGGGGAATGTTGAATTTGGAATAACGTTTGTTATTTATACTTTACACTCACAAATCCTTCAAAATCCACAACTTTAACAAATCCATTAAAATCCACTACTTGAATACCTCCTGATTTTGGTGGACTTTTGAAAAGCATGAATTGAATACCCCTTGATTTTGATGAATTTTAAAACAATCCTCTAAAATCGGTATTTGAATACCCCTAGAATTACATGTTTATTTTAAATCCTTAATTGAATACTCCTGAATTTTAAAATCCTTCACAATCCATTAAAATTCGTAATTGAAAGAACTTATTGATTTTGTACGTAGTTTTTCGTTGGAAACACTTATTGAAAGAACTTCACCTGATAATTGTATTGTGCTCGGGGGTGAAGAAGCGAAGCCCCCCAGCACCACCACTACACGATATGTCTCGAGCAACGATATTGTCCTCAATTTAGACACCGCCCGGGTATGTTTTTTTTTTTTTTACGAACTGAACTCAACTTTTCAAATGTTCTCAAAAGGCCTCGTCGCTTATTAAGACATATCTAATCACTTATATTCCTCACAGGATGTTGGTCACTACTCGATGTGGGACTATGTTGAGCCAACATCTCCAACAAATTGCATGGCTAACACTTCATGATATGGAATTGGTAGGTGTCTAAGAGTTGATCCTTACTAACAAAGGCGTTATGTGTTAGTTTGAATGGACCTCACACCTTGCGAATAGGCCGCCTCTTCATTGCTGAGTTCTAAAACCTCACCTTGACGCCTCACTACCCCAATTTATACTCTGCTTCATGAACTTGGATAACCTCCACTTCAGGAATCTTCAATGCCTCCTCAACAAAACACTCGTACCAAATCAAACATCTCTTTTGTAAGACATGAATCATACGTTATTTTATCACTACAAGAAAAAGTCTCATCAATAGCGTTTCAAAACCGCTATGGTATCCTACTATAGCGGTTTAGTAACCGCTATGACAGCCGAAGCTATAAAAGAAACACAGGCTATCATAGCGTTTTTAAACCGCTATGGTAGGTAGACAATTTATAGCAGTAAAAAAACGCTATGGTAGACATAACATAGCAGTTTAAAAACGCTATAGAAAACTGTAAAACAGCTATGGATGCTCTATTATAGCGTTTGAAAACCGCTATAGTAAACTTTACATAGCAGTTACAAAACGCTATCGAAGCCTAAAAAACCGCTATTGAATACTCTACTATAGCGTTTTAAAACTGCTATGGTAGACTATTCATAGCAGTCTAAAAATGCTATGGCAGCCTATAAAATTGCTATGGAATAGTCTACTATAGCGTTTTAAAACCGCTATGGTAGACTATACATAGCAGTTTAAAAAAGCTATGGCAATCTATAAACTTGCTATGGAATAGCCTACTATGGCGTTTGAAAACCGCTATTTATAGTCTACCATAGCGTTTTAAAACTGCTATAAAACGTTCTTATATACTATACCATAGCGGTTTTGAAATGCTACAGTATGTTTATATCCTTTAAAAATGATATTGTAGACTAATATTATAGCGTTTTGAAAAGCTATTAATCAACATTTTTCTTGTAATAGAGCCAGTTCACCGTAATCTGGAAACTTGAAAAGGAAAGTAGATCAAGACACAAGATTATGGAATACATTTTATTGACAACAAATTTGAATAATAGCTTGAAAATGTACCAATACAAAACCATTCATGGTGCACAATAATTCTCTCGAAAACATGAAGGGGAGACTAACTACTGCAGAATATTCAACACAACACTTGCCTACTCCTGGATTTCAGTTAGATGCTTCTAAAGTGAATCAGCATAATCAACAAATTGATTTGCACCTGATGCATCAGCAGTAATGAATGACAGGTGTGTTTGATGCATCAGCAGTAATGAATCAACAAATTGATTTGCACCTGGATTTCACTTTTGTTGTTGTCCTCCTCTTCCTCAGCTAGGATGTTCAAGTCAAGTGTGTTTGCCCACCCCTGACTCCTCGTAGAGAACCATCTGAATTCAGCTTGTGCCACCCTATTGAAGGCTTCCTCCAACTGCACTTGATAGGAGCCTGTATGCTGTTTAGTGCATCCGGGTTCCATCTTCCAAATAGCTGCATTATCTTCAATGACAAGATTTTCAATGCTAAATTTCAGCCTGATATCTTAGTAGATTCATTTTACCAGTTCAAAATCTGTACAATATTGCTGAGCATATAGCCTATTGCTCCTTTCAGACCATAGGCAATAAACTGTCGCATTGTGCGTGACCTTTTTAATCTGAGAAGTGCTGCTATTCCCACTGAAATGCTGATCACACCACTGCAACTCCTCTTCCCAGCCTGTAATTTGTCTCGAATAGCACAAGACCTACAACATCTTGCTCCATACATACTTTGAATAATTGCATTCAAAGAATATATGCCTATCAGTCTCACTTACCAGATTACACAGTGGACAAATGTCTTGCTGAGCAATTCACCATTTCTTCAGGTTACTCAATGTTTTCAATGCCCCATGCACTAGAAGCCAAGTTATAAAGCTGTGTCGGGGTATGCTGCCCTTGTACCAAATCAATGCAGCCCATTCTACTTTCCTGCTTCTCTTTCTTATACCTTTGTAAGTTGCTTTCAGCTGGAAGTGGCCATCATTTCCAGCACTCCACACTATAACATCCTGTCTACTGTCATCAATTTCTACATCTTCCAAGTTGCTGGCTATTTCAGTTATTGTGTTTCCTACACTCTGCGGGTATATGCCATGCATTATGACTTATAATGGCCAAGACCTTCACCTCCTTATTTGGATTCTTTTGGTGAATCCCATTCTGCTTTTCGCTTGTGACCAGATTCAACTGAATCTTCAATGGAAAACAGGAGCCATGGTGCTCAAGGACAGATGCACCTATTTAGTCGGCCTCTATGCATCCTCGAGATGTCATAGCAGGAGTACCTGGTGAAATTACGTATGAAGCTGATTGATAACCCATGAAGATATTGAATTTCAACAAGCAAACACTGACAGAATCTTATACATACCTATCCTCACACCCCCTGTACATATAGCTCCATTATCACCAAATATAGCACTTTTATTAAGTGTAATGTGGCAAATCTGACATACCTTCTCATAGTTCTGACCTGAAAAATAAAAATAAATGCATAAGCAAATAAGGCCGGGAAAAAAAAGAAAGAAAATGAAAGCTGAGCTAACAGTATATCATAAAAGTCTATATGCACGATCACATGCTAACACGCATTAAAACTGGTTCTCTAGATTATGTAAATCCATGAAATGGTGACAAGTACTGTAAGTTATCAGTACGTTAAGATAATTCAAAGTTATTCGTCACTAACTATAATGTGCACCTTAAAGTAGCATACCAATAAAGCTGCTTCAATACCCCAATATCATAGTTTTCCCAACCAATATAAAAAATAAACAGAGAAATCAGCTAGAATTTTCTAAAACAGTAAGATGATGTAAACTGAAAGAAAGGTTCTACACAGTAAGCTCTGATGTGTTTCAGGGAGAAGATGCAGACAATACATTGACACTAGAAAAGGAATTAACAGATATTTCTACTGGTGGAATGGTTTTTTAGTAATCGTGGCTGTGAGAAAACAAGGGAATCTTGTGTGATCCTCCATGTTATCAACACTTTTATTCAATGAAATAAGGGAATGCTCTTGTAGATGCTCTTTTGTTTTCATGTCCAAGTAAAAAACGAAAATGCGAACAGCCATTCATAAAGAAGAAAAGGATATATACAGACATGTTTTTGTACAATAACAGAAAATGACAAACAGTTCCTAGATAGGTGCATGCCACCATATGTTCAAGGCATTGGGTTAGAAACACAAGACTAGCAATTTCAAAGGACATGCTAACATAAATTGAAATAAAATTTTTTTTTTTTCCAACCTGTTTGTCCTCTGCAAGGCCCATTTGGATGCTTGTAAGTGACGAATAAAGCTGCTGTGAAATAGCACCTACACCAGTTTCTCCAAAAGACACCCTGCAAAGAGTAGAAATCAAGCTGAATGTTAATTAACTTCTTAGACCAATTTCTATCATTATTTGAGGATGAGAGAAATCACTCAAAATTTTAAACTAAGCTAGAAAAGAATTTACAGCCAGACAGAAGCATTACAAAAACAGCTATTACTGCCAGACAGAAGCCACATCAACAGAGCAGCAGCAGCAGCAACAACAGCTATTACTCAGCTTCATGCCGCTATCATCGGGCGATCAAAGGTCGTACATAGGTTTATAGCACTCTCTCTAACAGACTAACAGAATCTCTTATTTCTTTATAGCACTCTTACTAACAGATACTAACAGAGATCTAACAGAGATCTGTTATGTAACAGAGCACCTACATTATGTAACAGATTGAACTCTCAGTCAGAGCACCTCATAGGCAGTCACAGAGCAGCATCAGACTTGAACCCTCAGTCAGAGCACCTCATAGGCAGTCACAGAGCAGCATCAGACTTCCTTATGATTTTCCTTCCTTCTCCTAGTATAGGTAAACCTAATAGGGGGCCTAACAGTTGGCTAACAGCGCGCACTAGTTGCTGGAACATATTCCTTCCATTTATAGGGTCCATTCCTGAGTTATGAAAGATCAAATTATCAAAAAAAAAAAATTAAAATTAAAATGTTACATGCCTATATATGACCAGCATGCAAATGAATCTCTGTCCAAGCTCCTAGCTTAAAAAGATTAAGTGGTATCCAGCTTAATATATTACTGCAAAACCAGCAAAGTTGAGGCTGCTTTCCACTGAATCTCTGTCCAAGCTCCTAGCTTCACTAACCTGTCATGTGGTCCCAGTTAATATCTTTATGATGAATAAAATTACATAAGATCAATAGAAGTTAATTTTTAGCACATGGGTAGGGTGATTTTAGACAATAATTATCAGTCATTTATGCTTGTGAAGTGTAACTGTCAAACGGAGGACTTGACATATATCTCTGTTTTATTTTTTCGAAAGGATGAACATGAATGAGTTTATGTATGAGATGTCACTTATGATATTGAATTATGATTGCATTTTAATGAAGAAACCATTCTAGCAATACCTACTTAGAGACTTAGTTAAAGTGTTCATAACTAGAGTCGATAAAAAGAGTGATCGTCAAAATTAACAAATTGGTGATGTTGATCAAATTAGGGAAGAAAAACCTATGAATAATGAAGAAATTCAAGCCAAAAGAGACTGTTGTTTGATAAACTAAATACAATGTAATATCAACAAGAAATAAAAAGAGATCGACAGAGCAGCCTGTAGCTGCTAACAATTGAGAATCAAAAGCTGAGTCAAAAGTCCATAGACAATCATATAACAAATAAAGGGACTAATAGGCATGCATGATTTATCGTAAAACATTGATTAACAGTATGCAGCATCCATCACTCCTTGATTGAGGTATTGAAGACCAAACTCTGGGTCATCTCCCCCCAATAGATAATAAGGATTAGAGATCATTTTCCAGTGGGTTTGTCAACCAAGGGACTCAGTAAGACAAGTATTGGTGGGACTCCTAAGGATATTATCTGGGATAATGAGGAAGATAATTCTAGGGAGAAATGTCTGTCAATTGAAGGTTTTGCCCCTCTTCGGGATCCTCCATAATCCATCTCCTCAAGTGGGAAAAGCAAATAGCATAGTCTGTAGTGATGAGCTGAAACATAAACTAAATTCCAAATTCATAAAATAAAAACTGTGAAATCTGAGCTGAAACAAAACTAGTAAACCTCACAAGATCTTAATATTCATGAAGTTAAAGAGAAAATAATTGAAAGGGCGTCAAAATTAGAACTTGCAAAGGAACCCCATACCAAAGATTGAATCAAAATACCTCAAAGTAAAGAAGATCAAATATGCACAAACACTAATCCATAACACCATTCTGGTACCTTATCTACACTCAGCAATTCCACGCCTTGAGAAAGGCCTAAATCATGAATAACTACTCGGAGAAATGAAGTCAGTTTGACAGGTTCAAGTATGATACAGAGGAATAAAAAAATGGTTTGCATTAAGAATCTTACCTGAAACCAGAATCGCTTACATGACATCAAGTACTCTGCATTTCGAACTAAACGTGTATAACACCATGATCCTATGGACGCATACCCAATTGTAAGTACTTGAACAACAAGACTAATCATTGTCAAAATGACCAAATGCATTTAAAAGGTAAAAAAATCTCTATAGAAAAATTGAACCTGTGATTCCAACTGCTGATTTGTCTCCAATCTTCAGATGGTGTCCTGATTTCCTTTTGCAATTTGTCTCTCTCATCATGAATGTTGAAGCTAAGCGCTTAATAAAACACTCTAAACATTTTGGAGAAATCTCCTCATATTATTCCAACCAATCTCCTCATATCTATCTCTCAAAACTCCCTAAAAACTATGTAGATGAATACAACTCCCTATAATGCAAAATCAATTGACATTTGAAGCAGTGAAACATCTTATTATGCAATACATAAACTAACATTTAATAGTATTCTACAACATTACGCAACAACAGCATTACAACATTACGCAACAGCATTACAGCATTAACAACAACATTACATGTGCATCATTAACAACAACGGTAACAACATTACAAAATAACATTTCAACATTAACATTCATATAACATACGTACATATGCAATGAATACAAGTTGATCTACAAAAGTGGTAGTAGTTCAAGCATATATTTAGGAATTCAAGACCAAGAGAGATATTCATTCTAATATATATTACAAGTCTCTATCAATGCTTACCGAATCTCTAAATCATAACAACTTTGTCTGCTGGCCATGCTACTGTAGTACTGATGGCATCTTCAATAAATTCCAGCTCAGATGTAGGCTTCCAAAGAGATGCAGTAGGAACTTTTGGACTATCTACCCAAACTTTAATAGCATTAGGACCCAAGGGAACGTGATGAACTACCTGATTTGGATCACTTGAAACCCAACGTCCTTCAGCAACTACTTGTCCCGAACCACCAACATCCAACAACTTGCAGTTTTTCTTTAAGCCCATGTTCACACTCTAACAACAAGTCAAACAGAACAAATACATTAAACTGAGTAATCACTTTACTAATAGATATATATTTACTTCAATTATGCATTAGTGTATGTCAATCACATTTAACTTACCAAACGATATGATGCATTTTCGACTTCCTCATTTTCAGGTACTTTTTCTAAAACAACTTTGTCTGCCGGCCAAGCTATAGTAGAACCAACCACATCTTTAATGAATTTCATACTAGATGTAGGCCTCCATAAAAATGCGTCATCGTTTTTTGACATATCTACCCAAACACTCATTGCATTAGGTCCAAGAGGAATATCATTGATCAATGTTTTTGGATCACTCGAATGCCAACGTCCTTCTGCCACTATTTCATCTTTTCCACTCCAATCAAACAATGAGCACTTGTTCGTTGAATTGTTGTCGTTGATCTGTAAAGAAAGAATGTATAAAAAACAGGAATCATACACACAATAATACAACTATTTAAAGTACACAAATACATTGTATAAATACCAAAGCAATCAATACTTATCTTACCAAATGCGTGTCAATATTATTATCTTGTTGAACTGAATCTTGATCAGGTTGCAAAATAACTCTATCGGCAGGCCATGCTATCGATTTACCTTGAGCTTGTTCTATACAAGTCATACTAGATGTAGGCCTCCATAGGAAAGCATCTGGTTTAGTTGGGATATCAACACGGACTTTGATTGCACTAGGACCCATAGGAATTTTATTGACCTCCACATTAGGATCCCTTGATATCAAATGTCCTTCCACAACAATTTCCTTTGTTCCACTCCAATCTAACAACTGGCATTTCTCTAGTGACTTCGTGTTGACACTCTGCAATTAATCAATTAAAATATTATAATTGAAGCAAGTTTAGATTGAAGCTTAATGCGACAATTTTTAAACTAATTGTCGTACCACTGGAGATGTTTTGTCTTCTTCTCCACTTTGCTCGATCTAACAACACATCAAATAATTAAAAATAAAAAAAATTCAACGACTAAGCAGAAATTTTAATTAATAACTGATCACAACATGTATCAAACTTGCCTTGTTTTTCAATAATGTGTTGACCAATTTCTCCAAATGTTGGATTTTCTCGTGCATGACAGTTTGTTGCTCTTGCATCTCCGTCGCATGTTTGTCCTTAGTTTGAAGGAATGTCAATTTGCTGATGGTCACTCCTCTTCCCATTCCTCTTAGTCGTCCAGGATGTTCATTTCCTAAGACTTTGGAAAGAGCATCATCACTCACATTTGTTGTCGAGTTAGATGCACTTTCGGCTTCGATTAGCTTCTCCTATATAATTCAACACATATCATATCATAGTGTATGGTTTCAGAAACTATACAAAATTACACATAATGCAACATTACAAATGACATTTCACTCACAATGGTTTCGGAAACTCCTGTATTTACTGGTTTACCGTCTTTTTTGGTGCGCGACTTAATCCACACTTGAACCCTAGAAACAGAAGATGGCTCGGTACTATTCTTTTTCTATCAAAAAAAAAATTGATATAAGCTTTTGAAAAATTAGTAATTGGACCTAAACAATATTTTGACCACAACATAAGAATGCATATGAATATGAAAAGAGTATTACCATATCTTCTGCTAATCGAGCCAATCCTTTTCGGCTGCATGTGTGTGGGATTTGCTTACGCCTCATTGCTTTATACTTATCACTTACAGCCTGAAATTGTATTACTTTAGCATGATTTTAAGTGAATTATAATGATTTACCATATAATATAATATTACAACTAGTTTTAAAACATACCTAGTTTTAAAACATACCTTAAATGATGGACTAGTTTTTGTCTTGATGAACTTTATCCACTCTGTTCTACTTTGAATGTTTTTAGGCTGAAGCGCAAGTCTTTCTTCTTCATTAGCTGCTTCTTTTATTTGGCTGACTAACCGTGATTTTGAGGCCCTCCATATACATCCCACCGATTTAAATACGATAGCCTTTTGCCATTCTGTGTCCAAATCAAATCTTGCCTGGAGTTTATATAAAATTATCACTAAGTAACTCAATACTGGTAATTTTACTGTAAGAGTTCTATCACAACTTGTGTATACTTAAATGTACATTTCATTGAATTGTAAGAGTTCATAATACCTGAATTGATCTCCACAAGATAACTTTTACGTCATTACCAAGCTTCCTCCAATCGCATAATGTTACAGGTACGTGTTCTCGTACAAGTGGACCTAAAAAAGAAGACAAACTAATTGACCCCGCTCCACATGGATCACCTTTATCTGTAAATTCAACATGAACTCGACTTGCGGCCTCTACAGCAATATCTCTCATTTTGGTTGAACCCCTAGGTTTCTTAACTCCCATCGGGTCTGCAATTGACTCTTGTGCTTCTTGTGCATTTTTTTCGACCACTTCTTTGGACGCCGATGGTTGTATATGTTGGAGATTAGGTTCATGACTCTCATGTTGTTGGGTCAAAGTCTGTTGACATGCTTCTGGACCTTTTGATACATTCTTATCCGTTCCTTCTAAGACCTTGGATGTTTTTCTGGGTATCAAAGTACGTTTCCTTTTGTGAAATAGGTCGTTCTTTTTGGCTTCATCAACCATTGTTGTTCACCTGTCTAAGACAAAAAAGTTGATCATTTCAGTATATGTAATGCATTTATAAGCTTAATCATATAATGAAAACAAAACTGAATAGACAACATACGAAATATGTGTGTAAATAATATATAAAAACAAATACACTTTTGATAAAGCAGCCAAAACACAAGCTAAATAAAGATGAAGGTTACACAAATATGCCCTTACAATAAAGATGAAGGTTAAGAACATTAATTACACAAATATGCCCTCACAATTCTCCCTCACATATCTAACTTCACCACTAGACTCCTCAATGTCTATGTCAACTTCTAGTGGTATTGAACCTTCTGCACTTTCGTCATCGACCTCTAACTCATGGCAACCTCTTGGTGGTGCTTTCATTACAACATACCAATTAGAAGAATCATCTTCTCTTGAATAAAAGACTTGTTTTGCTTGAGATGCTAAAATATATGGATCTCTTGCAAATGATACTTGACTTTGATGGAGGTTCACGAGGGTTAATCCATCTTCAACTTTAACACCATTACCTTTATTTGCCCAATGAGACCTAAATACCGGAACGTAGAATACATGATAGTCTAGTAATATTATATCCGTCAATACTCCATAGTAAGTAACCCAATCAAACACTTGTGCAGTATCTTTTGCGCTTGCCCTACACATGCTGGTTGCCTC
This sequence comes from Berberis vulgaris, assembly GCA_963556465.1. Lineage (NCBI taxonomy): Eukaryota > Viridiplantae > Streptophyta > Magnoliopsida > Ranunculales > Berberidaceae > Berberis > Berberis vulgaris. The sequence continues at coordinate 112,586,067 of OY747124.1, forward strand.
ATACATAATCCCACTATTTTGGGTTTCCCGGTCGACATCTTTTGTGTGAAAACGTTGCCCATTGATAATATACCCAGAAAAAGACAATGCACTATTCCGTGGACCATATGCAATCCATTTCAATGTGTCCGAGTCATCTTTTGAATCAATAGGAATCTGTTAAAGTATAGAAATGAAATTAAGAGATAAAAAGTAAGTAGTTATAAAATTAAACACAAACTAAGGTAATAAAAACTTGGAAGATTTAAGCGAACCTTATTTTTTATCCATTCTGCAAATTTTTCAGTATGTTTATTCCAAAGTAAGGTTGCATCGCGTGTAAGACGTTTGTTTGATTCTTGTAAAACCTCCAAGTGCATGCTAGTAGGAGAGAAAACTGAATAAGTAAAATGGTTATGGTGTACCGATAGAGATCTAAGATCTGTGAATTTCATTTTACTTACTCTAAATATGGATCCACCACCGCTGTATTCATCAACACAACTTGATGTGCAAGTTTTTTTTCTCTATCGGTTAGTGTGATCGATGTGGCTCTAGAAATTGGACGGCCTTCCAAAATAACTTCATTTGCAAAATCAGTATTGCGAACTTCTTTTTCCTCCACTTGTATTGTTTTTTTCAAAAATTCGCTACAAAAACTTATGCACTCTTCTGCAAGATATGATTCGGCGATACACCCCTCTGGCCGTGCAGGATTCCTAACGTAATCTTTCAGTGTTTTCATATATCTGTACATAAATAACTTATAAGTTATTCAACATATTAAGGTTCAAACAGAACTATTCGGACTAAAAAAAAAGGAATGATTGCTTACCTCTCAAAGGGATACATCCAACGAAAATGAACTGGTCCACATAATCTAGCTTCTCTTCCTAGATGAACCGTTAAGTGTACCATAATATCAAAAAAAGAAGGTGGAAAAAACCTTTCAAGCATGCATACAGTTTCAATGACGTCTTCCTCCAATATTTCTAATTTCTCTCTATCTATAACACGCTGACACAACCTATTGAAGAATGCACATAACCGAAGTACTGCATTTCTAGGCCCTTTTGGAAGTAATCCTCGTAAAGCAACCGGCAACAACTGTTGCATTAGAACATGATAATCATGGGACTTCAGGCCAATGACCTTGCATTCCTCACAAGATACACACCGCCCAATGTTTGAACAATAGCCATCAGCTCCCTTGAAGTCATATAATCTCTTGCAAAATTTCTTCTTTTCAGACCTTGAAAATGTCCATGGAGCAGGTGGAAGGTATGTTCTGCTTCCATGAGGTTGTGGATGCAGGTCCTTCCGTATTTGCATATAATGTAAGTCCTTACGGGCATTAACCCCATCTTTTGACTTTCCACAATGCAACATTGTGCCTATAATGCTTTCACAAACATTTTTTTCGACATGCATTACGTCTAAATTATGACGTAATGGAAGTTCCTACAGAAACATGAACGTAACCATTAATACTTATTTTTTTAGACCATTACTGAATATAAAAAAAACTAAGCGATTAAAGACCTAAAAACTAACCTCCCAATATGGTAAATCGAAAAAGATTGACCTTTTCTTCCACCTTGATAGCTCATCATGATCATCATCATCGTCATTGCCATCAACATCGTCATCACCATTATCATCAGCATCAACATCTTTAGCATTATCATTTCTCTTTCTTTTTTTCTTATGACATTTTCCAAAATCATTTGGAAAATTCTTAAGAGCAATAGAAATGTTCCGACCAGACAAGATTCTAGGCTTCCTTCCATGTTCCACATTGTTATCAAACCAAGCCTTCTTTCCTCGATATTCATGTGTGGGTGACAGAAATTTTCTATGACCCATGTATGCAAATTTCTTACTGTGCGTTAACCATCTGTAGTGCGTATTTTTGCCACAAATAGGACATGCCTTTTTACCTTTTGTACAACATCCAGCGAGGTTTCCATATGCTGAAAAATCACTTATGGTCCATAGCAAAAGTGCTTTGAGATTAAAAATATTTTCACCAAACGCATCATATGCCTCCACTCCATTGTGCCACAAATGTTGCAAGTCTTCTATAAGTGGTTGTAAGTAGACGTCTATGTCATTTCCAGGTTGCTTTGGACCCGGAATCAATAGCGTTAACATGATATTCTCTTTCTTCATGCACAACGCAGGAGGCAAATTGTAGTTAACTAGCATCACTGGCCAACAACTGTATTTAGAGCTTAACATGGAAAAAGGATTAAAACCATCAGTAGAAAGACCAAGTTTGAGATTGTGTGGATCAGCTGCAAATGATTCCCATTTATCATTAACCAATTCCCATGTTACAGAATCAACAGGGTGCCGCATTTTTCCATCTGTGCTTTTATTATTGAAATGCCACCTTAAATCTGCAGCCATTTTTTCAGACCTAAACATCCTTTTGAATCTTGAAATTATAGGAAAGTACCTCAAAACTTTAACTGGAATACCTTTTCTAATCTCTTTGGTCCTCTTATTTTTCTTCCATCTTGAAGCACCACATTTAGGACAATTGTCCAAGTCTTTGTACTCTTTTCTAAATAGACTGCAATCATTCTCACAGGCATGAATCTTTTCATAACTAATCTCAAATGACTTGAGAAACTTTTTAACCGAGTAAAATGACTTCAAAAGTACATTGTCTTGTGGAAGCATGTCTGCCAATGTCTCAAGAAGCTCACTAAAACTTTTATTAGACCATCCACTTTGAGTTTTAAGTCGATATAAAGCTACAATGGCTGATAGCTTGTTGTAATTTGAACAGTTCGGGTACAAAGGGGTTTCTGCATCTTTTAGTTTTTCTATAAAATCATCAGCATTTATGGATTTAGTAGGCTCAATGTAGTCTTCATTAACCAACTCAGTAGGCTTCAAATATTCTTCATCAAAAAAGTGGGCAGCTCTATATAAGTTATATGTCTCGTCGTTCCACATTTTTTCAGGAATAAAATCACCATTCATAATTATCTTCTCCCCATGCTCATACCAATCTTTACTTTGTTTGTACTTCGCATCCATTCCCCTTATAACCAAATGTTCAACAACAGTACTGCCACATTGATGCTCTAGATTGCGACAATCTACGCAAGGGCATAATATCATTTTAGGATTTCCCAAGTTGTTTGTAACCATTTTCACAAAATTCCATGCTCCTTTCTCGTACTCAGGATCAGCTCTATGACAAAAAAGACAAGAAAAATATTTTGCTCTAAGACCTCAGACATTTCTAATTCTATAATAAATATCTAACTACGCACAACTAAATTTGTACCTGTGCAGACCCACCCAACCTTTATCCAGCATCATATTTTCTTGTAGTACTCAGCCCAACAAATTCTAAAATTCAAACAAATAACTACTTAAATCTTCATGGGGTAATTGAAAGTTTCATATATATATAAGCAGTACTTGAATGGAAGTCCAATTTCATACTAAATACATATTCATATCCGTTTTGAAAGCATTACAAACTGGCAGCATAAATGTTAAACGTAAACACAAAAATTAAAATCACACAATGCTACAACATAAATGTGATGAAGGGGTTCAAATTGGATAAATTTTGGCCTTTTCACCTGACCAGACCATCACTTGCTTACAAAATTGAAATTTCCCCTCGCATTATCTATATCTTTTGTAGGCCAAACTTCTTTTATTTATATCTTATATATGGTCCCTAGTTCTACACTGAGATTTCGATCACTCTCGTTCCGTATCTTCAACTAATCCTGTTGTGAACCCCATTGTATCAAATACAAAAATGGATACTATCTAGCTGTAGACCTTGTTTGCCGTAGAATTTGCATGCAATGGTATCTTTCATTCATGCTAGTATAGCTTATTGGCTTATACTGTCTGCTTTACTAAAGTAGTCGGATTCAGCAATCAAATGGAACCCCCGCTGGATGATTGCAGGTAGTTTTCTACTTTTCCATAGCTACACATACTGATGATGAAGATTAGATATCATCATCTTGGCTCTCTTTGATAAATTAACCGAAAGAAATAGAGCCTCAGTTTTTCAAAGTTATGAGTAACCCTAGAAAAGACCACTAGATTAGCGAGTACTCTATGTCCATACTAATTAACAAAAGAAAAAAAAAATATTGAAATTGCAAAGCAATTACTCATAATGTGTCTTGATCCTCAATGTCTTGAGCTCATTACCTCCGCGTTGTCACATTCGCACTCATTCTTATCTCCATAATCACACTTTGTCAGGATTAACCAATGTTATATTTGATTTTGATACACAGAGCAATATGAACACAAGTTTGGGTTGATGAGCAAGTAACTTTTAAGCGGTAAAAATGACATAAAAACAAGAAGTTAAGCAAAAGTTGAATAATTTTTAAAATGTAAATGACATAAAACGCATGGACCAAAAGAAGATGCCCCCATCGGCTACTTTGTTCTCAAAATTACTATTTTTACAGAATTATTCCTCATCTTCCCCACCTTACTTTCTCTGATTAAAATGCTCTTTATAAGTAAATTTTGGAATCCTATGAGTTGAAACCCCTAAGAAAGCCAAAGATGAGAATTGGGAGGATGAAGGTTTTGCTCTTTCTTGCTTGGAGGAATTTTAACTTTAATGGTGGAGATGAAAAAAGAGATAGGAACTTTGGATTTTAAAGCTTTTTTTAGTTGCCTTCTGCAGCCCTTTTGGTTGCAACAACAAACATGCTCATGAGGTTCATGCAAAGAGAGAATGTAAAATGTAGGTCCTGATCACTAAAGGAGTCTAAAGTTGGAATCATTTTGCTGATTTAGTCGATATGTATGATATTAAGACCTTACTCCCTAAAGCGTTGCGGGGTATGTACTTGTATAAAAGTAAGAATTACGTGTTTATGAGGAATTACTCATGTTTTCTCCTAAATGGTGTACATGGTTAGAAACTTTAAAATGGTATTATTACGAACAAGAACTCTAAACTAACGATAAAAGGTAAAGCTAAATTGGAAAATTGATCCATTTGACACCCTCACTCACAAACAATGTTTTCTTTTTGTGATAATAATAATAAGATATCTATATATTACTATTAAACAGAAACAAGAAGAGGAAGGCTCGAGTCCAAGTTCCTGGCCCCTATTGAGACACGCGACTGAAAAATAGTGCTTAATCTAGATACTTTTTACATTCTTAAGCTTACAACCACTAATTACACTAATTCCATAGTCCTGCACTTGCAAAAGGCTCGCCTGAAAAACACCAGCTCAAAGCTTATCATCCTACTGATCAAACCATACAGGTCCAACAAAAACATTTGGGACTCACTTCCTTTGAGAGAAGCTATGGTCTATTGTAAATAATAAAACGCAAAGTCATCTACTCGTATCCATGCACTTTATAAGTGTGTGAGCAACCTCATAAGTCATAACAGAACTAATGCTTTGTGAAAAATGTAAAAAGCGGCATGAAGATCTCCTCCTCATTAAGAAAACCTGAGTATATACGGATTGCCATGGGAGACTGCACACCTTATAAAATGGGAAAATCCTGAATCATAAGATTTTTAGTTTCCTTTAATTTTGTCATTTGTCATTTGCTTTTTTTTTTTTTTTTTTTTTTTTGTGGGCGAGAATTTATGTTATTTATATGGTTGTTTGCTGTTATCGAATTCTCCAGCCGCTCAAGATTGGCTACAATGTAACAAGCAAAAATAAATCTTCTTCAAAGATCAATTTAAAGCGATAAAGAACTTATAGACCTGGATATTAGATAACTGGCAAAGTAAAATTGAAGGTTTGGGAGAAGAGTGACAACAAGGCAGTATATGTTTTAGGATCACCGGTGGGCTTCCTAGTTTCTTGTATCCATTAACTAGCAACTGAAAATTTTCTACATTTGTCAAGTTATACTGTAAAACAAGACCACACTTAATTGTCAATGAAACATGAAAACATAAAAATTCCCAGAGGAAGATAGTCTCTAAATCAATTTTCCATTAAAAAAAAAATCATCTGACAAATCAAAATGAGCACAACCAGAGGAAAATAGCTTGCAGAGGTGGGGTAGGATTGATAAATAGCTTGCTCCACATGAAAATGCACCCAACAGTTATACTCTCAATCAGAATGAGAAAGAAACATATAACCCTAAGAAATTTCAAAAAATGCAGGAATTTTACTCAAAATGAAGAACTACACAACTCAACCAAATTAATACTCTAATAAGGAAATCAAAGAGGAAAGGGAAAAAATTTCAATTCGAGAATTACCTTTCTGAAAAATTGATCCTTCAATCAACCAAAACTGATACAAATACTGATCCTTCAAAGCCTTCCAAACACTTCAATCAGATACCGACCTGAAACCGAGAGCGACAGCACGTACGGCGATGAGTAGAACACGTTGGAGAGGGAGAAACAGAACGGAGAGGGAGAGCGATCGGAGAGGGAGAAACAGAACGGAGAGGGACAGCAGAACGGAGAGGGAGAGGGAGAGCGATCGGAGAGGGAGAGGGAGAACGATCGGAGAGGGAGAGCTGAATGCAGAGGGAGAGCAGAATGCAGAGGGAGAGGGAGACAGATCGAGCGGGATTCTTCTTCCTTCCTTCCCTCTTCTTTGTTAGCTTTAATTTCTTCTTTCGATTTGCGCGGGATAGTTGGCGCCCAGCGAAATCAATCCCGCCTTCACAATATTTCACTTAGCGCACAAATGAAATTGGATTGATAATTTTTTTACAATTGTTTACACTGTTTCAATAGCATTTTATAGCATTTGTTTAAAAACCGCTATGCTCAAAAGCTATAAATGCTCATTTTTGTTGTAGTGTATATAGGAAGTATCCCTTACTAAAAATTTAACGAACAACAAGAACATACTAAATTTGTGACAATTCTAGAAATATAAACAAATTTCACAACAAATAAGTGACAATGCTTCTTTTAGCTAGCAAAACAAACAAATTTTACCACTCATATAAGCAACGGAGCAATGTACCATACCAATGGTATGTTTCTCACTCTAGATGGATTCTAACACCTTGCAAATGGTCTCTTATATGATGCAATTCAGTGAAAACTTCTCCAATGTTCTTGCGTTCAACAGGGGATCTCGAAGAACAGGCTACTCTTCTTACTGCTGATGCCAAACAATTTGGCACTCTAGTCCTTTGACTACTCAGGTTTGCAATGCCGACAGCTTCATCAATGATTTCTAATAACATGGTTGGATTCACAATGCTCCCAACTCATTCAGGTAAAGTTGTTTTTGCGAATCTATGAAGATTTTGTCCATTTTGAAACATGTCATCTGTCAGTTTCTTTTCAGTAAACAACTCCAACAACAATATTCCATAACTGTAAATTGCGAGATCTTGACTGAATTGGCGACCGTCATAGAACAATCCAGCGCTCAACTGCCTTAGCTAGCCAACTCTTGATATCCACACTATTATGAGCTCTCATTGAATAAACGTGTGGTTTGTGCTTGAAACATTTTGACGTGCCAATGCTAAATTTGTGGGAGATGTGGGACATGTCTTGGATCCCCATCACTACAATATAGGAAATCTTGAATGTCTCGACAAAACAATTGTAAGAAATTCGAACATTTACTAGCTAGATTCTAAGCCATGGATCTAGAACAACATGTCCTTTGTAAGACTTTAATCTTCCTTATTTGATGTATACACTTGATAAATTTAACAAACAACAAGAACATAGTAAAGCTATGAAAATTCTGGAAACACAAACAAAGCTCACAACTAAAAGAGTATGCTTCTTTTAGCTAGCGAAACAAACAAATTTTACCACTCGTACAAACTACTGCGCAAAGCACCATCCCGATGATATGTTTCTCACTCTAGATTGGTTGTAACACCTTCCAAATGCTCTCTTATATGATGCAATTCAGTGACGACTTCTCCAATGTTCTTACGCTCAGTAGGGGATCCCGAAGAACATTCCACTCCCAGTCTTATTGCTGAAATCAAACACTTCTGCACTCTAGTCATTTGACTGCTCTGGTTTGCAATGTTGATGGCTTCGTCAGTGATTTCTAATAATATGGTTGGATCCACAATGCTCCAAACTCGTTCAGGTAAAGCTATTTTTGCGAAACTATGAAGATTTTGTCCATTTTGAAACATGTCATCTGTCGGTTTCTTCCCAGTAAACAACTCCAATAACAATATCCCATAACTGTAAATGTCTCCTTGCATGGACACTTGACCACCCAATCCATATTCTGCATTTTATAAAAAAATTATATCTCTAAACATGTAATTTAAGCACTTTCGATGTGAAGAATTCAAATAGAAATTTGACATAGACCATTTATATATGCATTAATTGTTCAAATAAAATAAAAAGGTGAAAATGATTGTCATAGAAAACCTTAAATTAGGTAGGCAAATTTAATAAGTTGATATGAAATACTGAAAAAATAAAGATTTCACTAAGCCAGCGTGAAATGTTTTACAAAGTAACTAAAAATTGTTTCTATCATATCTGAGTTGAATATGCTACAACATCATTAGAAATGTCAGATGAAATGCTAACGAAGTGATGGTGATATGTAATAAGTTATGAATGTTGACTACAAAAGAAGAAAATATCGTTTTCACATGAAATGAAAAACCTAATAACCAAGGGGTAAAGAAACATATCATATGTATAAGATTCTTACCTGGAGCAATATAACCAATTGATCCCTTTATTGCAAGAGAACTATCTTGGCTTTGCAAATAATTGTAAGTATTGTTTGAGAGAATCTTTGCTAAACCAAAATCAGCCACACGAGCTATCATATCATCATCGAGGAGAACATTGCTCGGCTTTAGATCACAATGGATAATTGTCGATTGGCAATGGTTGTGAAGATAGTCCAACGCAGAAGCAACATCAATAGCTATGTTCATTTTTTGTAGGAAGTTCAAGTTCTTCAACTCATCTTGTTTGTTTTTCTTTTGATGTAACCACTCCTCTAAACTTCCATTGGGCATGAATTCAAAAACTAGTGCTTTGAAATCATTCCCTCGAAAGTCGATTCCCGAACAAGTTGTGATGATTTTGAGGAGATTTCTATGTCGAAGATTTTTCAAGGCATTGCATTCAGACAAGAAACTCTTAAAAGCCCCATGTTGTTGAAGATTTATTACCTTAACTGCAACAATTGCTTCGGAAAGAATTGCTTTATACACTGAACCAAAGCTTCCAATACCAATTAAATTGTCAATTGAAAATTTGTTAGTTGCCTCGAGAAGCTCCGCATAACTAATCCTTGTGAATTGATTAATAATTAATGACTCTGAAGTAGGCTTTGTTTTTGATACTCTTTTTCGATAGCACACACAAATTAAGCTCAATAGTACAACCAAGCAGATGCTTACAACAATCACAAGCATAACCACTTTGAGAAATTGTGACGTTCCAGCCTTGTTGTGATACTGGCATGAAGGCAATTTGAGCTCCACAACACCTCCGCAAAGCTTATTATTTCCTGTAAGTGAAACCGCAGTTGCATTGACAAAGACACCAACTTTTGGAACTGAACCTTCGAAGTTATTATAAGACAGATCCAACTGAATTAGAGAAGTAAAATTCTCCAAATATGGTGGAATCTCCCCTGATAACTTATTGTGAGAAAAATTGAGTTGTTTTATACCTTTCAAAGCACTCAAAGACTGAGGAATACTTTCTGTAAACAAGTTTTGGCCAATGGAAAAGTACTCCAACGTCAAACATCTACCCAACGTGGTTGGTATACTTCCAGAAAGTTGGTTACCCGAGAGGTCCAAGTTCACAAGATTGGTCAAGTTACCAACCTCTGATGGTAAGGGACCACTCAGTGCATTGTTAGATAGGTCGAGGGTGTACCAAAGAGATGGAAGATTAAGAAGTTCTTTCGGTATGGTGCCACCAAGTATATTATCAGAGAGATCAAGTGTCGTTAAACTTTGGCAGTTACCAAGACTAGGAGGTATTTTTCCATGTAGCTTGTTTCCCCACAAGCTTAGAACGGTTAATTTAGTTGAATTATGACTGAAAGAATCTGGAATTTGTACAGAGAATTCATTGTCATGCAAATACAGTCGAACCATTTGTGGAAATACGCCAATGAGTTTGGAGATATCACCTATAAGATAATTGTATCCTATTGAAAGGATGCTCAAATTCAAAAGGTTTCCAATTGAAGCTGGGATACTTCCATAGATTTGATTTTGATCTAATTGTAGATCTGTAAGTTTGGTGGAGAGATTTCCTATTGAGTTAGGAATTGACCCTTTGAGAGAATTATTGTAAAAATGTCACTCTTTTAAATTGGTGCAATTGGTTAAAGAAGTGATAAAGTGCAAGTCACCTCCTAGTTGATTTGAATGAAGATGTAGTCTACTAAGACCTTGAAGCATTCCTAGGTTGTTTGGAACATGTCCGGTGAATTGGTTTTCATCAAGTGTTAACCATTCAAGTCTTGAAGCATTGGGAAACGATAATGGGATGAGACTTTTGAGCTTATTGTTTCCTACTAAAAATTATTTGAGATTAGGAAGTGTAAGGCCAATATCTGAAGGAAGACTTCCATCTATCTGGTTACTAACAATTGAGAAACCCATGATATGTGAGAGATTATAAAGACAAGAAGGAACTTTGCCAGATAAATTGTTTTCAAAAACACCAAAATGTTCTATGTTTCTAATGTGGCAAAGTTCATCTGGAATGTTTCCTGTCAAACCATTATCTCCAATAACAAGAGCACTAAGAGAGGAGAGATTTCCTAGCAAAGATGGAATGTTTCCTTTGAGTTCATTAGCTCGAAGTTGCAATGAATTAAGCTTTGTTAGAGAGGCAAGCTCGATTGGAATCCCCCCTGAGAGATGGTTGAATTGTAAATCAATTACGTGAAGTTTAGAGCAATGAGTAAGATTTGTAGGAATTTCATGATCAAAGGAATTGTGAGCTAGAGAAAGGACCTCTAATCTTGACAATCGACCAATTTCTTGGGGTATTGGACCATGAAAATAATTCTCGCCAAGCCTAATTTCTCGAAGAAATGAGAGGTTTCCTATGTGGGGGGAGAGCGTACCTTCAAGCCTTTTTTATTCCAAATCTAGGACTGTGACCCTGTCACGATGGCGACGACTGCATGTGACCCCCGTCCAGTTATAGTAGTGGATGGAGTCGTTCCATGAATTCAATGCCTTGAGTGGATCATCGTTAATCTTTGCTTTCAAGGCTAGTAATGTCAGATGATCTGGTGCAGCATTGACGTTGGAGAAGACAATTGTAGTGCGTGAACTGATGTTGCTCCATAGCAACAGTATGAGTACCAAGATTGGAAAGCGAGACCAACTCATCATTAATCTTCAAGAAAAGCAATTTACAACGAAGGAAGAGACTTGAAGAAAAACATAAATCAATCAGTTGATATATATATACTATAGTGTGCAAGACAGACTTCTGCACATAGGACGAAATTAGTAGTGTCGAAACAATTTGACTTGGTATACTTCGGGACATGCTAAACAATAATATTTGATGATGAAATTGATCAGTAAAACCAGGTTCTAATTGGCCACAGTCTTCCAAGTCAAGAAATGCGCTTGATTATCAACTATAAAATGATGACCAAGATCTTCATTAGAGATTAAAAAACACTCGATTTTTAAAACTCTACTTAACCAGGTAATAAAAAGTAGGCGAAGGTTTGAAGGACGTCTCGTCAAGCACGCACGTGCCCAGGGCCTGAGGAGGGACGGATGGTCCTTATCTCTCTGGGTGGGGGACCACTCCTTGCGTGCAAGTGGGTGGGTCGAGGGACGGGCCCTACGAGGAGGAGGAGAGATGTGGGACCCACAAAGTAAAATAAAAATGGAAAGGGGCCGGTTCACGACGAGTTTAAAATAAATAAATAAATAAAAACCATTATAAAGTAGAGTGCTCTGCTAAGTCGTCTTCAATTGTTACCTGTGAAGTAGTGGACTATATCTTGACAAAGGAATGCGCTTGATTAGTGTCAATATTTTATCGAATAATTCTTATTAGATTCGATCAATCAATTTTTGTAAATTTGGTATCGTTGGCCTGATTCCGCTGGATCTATATATTAATTTCAAGAGACGGCAATTATCAATCATTTTTCCAATTGTTTTCTTTTTATATTTTAGTCTTTGCCAAGTGTCTAACATTTCAAGAGACAGGCAATCATCAATCAATTTTCTAATTATTTTTTTTTTATATTTTGGTCTTTGTTTTTAAGTTGTTTTTTTTATTTATTTATGTCATTGCAAGACTAATTTTGTACTCAATCAATTGTATGCATGCTTCCACTAAGCTTATGCGTACCTTTTTGCCTAAATTGTCCATATTCATTTTTTCCACTAGACTGATTTCTTATTTAAACCATCCTTTGGACCACATGGGAGATTATCTATCTTGCTAATGATGTGTTTATATGCTCATTTTCAAGTCTCTACGAACTAGATTTTCATATAAGTGTTTGGGCATACTTTAAGTCATGCATAACCACTTGTAAGTGATGCAAACACATATTGAACCGAAATCTTTTTATTAATCTTCAATTTTAGGCCGTATGGCATCTCATATTTAGGCGAATTAAGTAAATAATAATATACTCATTTGTGAAGAAATTCATAATGAGTGCTACTATCCTATTCTCTACCAATCATCCCCTCTTATTTCCACATCCTCTTTATCATGTGAGAAATGTTGCCACCATTGCCACCACCCTCCCCTCCTCCTCTTGCATCTATTCCTATTCTTCATTATTGAAAATTATATAAGGAATGAATAAAGATATATGGTGGTTTCTGGTAGCGGTGGAAAATGGTCTCAATGGTATTTGGATGAAAGAAAACAAGTGAAAAATGGTATACTATAGTGTGCAAGACAGACTTCTGCACATAGGACCAAATTAGTAGTGTCGAAACAACTTGACTTGGTATACTTCGGGACATGCTAAACAATAATATTTGATGATCAAATTGATCAGTAAAACCAGGTTCTAATTAGCCAGTCTTCCAAGTCAAGAAGCATGGACGTATTCAGACTTGTACGGCCATTATAAAGTTAAGTGCTCTGCTAAGTCGTCTTCAATTGTTACCTGTGCAGGTTGTTGATACAGTTGAAGTAGTGGACTATATCTTGACAAAGGAATGCGCTTGATCAGTGTCAATATTTTATCGAATAATTCTTATTAGATTCGATCAATCAATTTTTGTAAACTTGGTATCGTTGGGCTAATTCCGCTAAATTTGTATATTTCAAGAGACGGCAATTATCAATCATTTTTCCAATTGTTCTCTTTTTATATTTTAGTCTTTGCCAAGTGTCTAACATTTCAAGAGACGGCAATCATCAATCAATTTTCTAATTATTTTCTTTTTATATTTTGGTCTTTGTTTTTAAGTTGATTTTTTATTTATTTATGTCATTACAAGACTAATTTTGTACTCAATCAAATTGTATGCATGCTTCAACTAAGCTTATGCGTACCTTTTTGCCTAAATTGTCCATATTCATTTTTTCTTATTTAAACCATCCTTTGGACCACATGGGAGATTATCTTTCTTGCTAATGATGTGTTTATATGCTCATTTTCAAGTCTCTGCGAACTAGATTTTCATACAAGTGTTTGGGCATACTTTAAGTCATGCATAACCACTTGTAAGTGATGCAAACACATATTGAACCCAAATCTTTTAATCAATCTTCAATTTTAGGCCGTATGGCATCTCATATTTTGGCGAATTAAGTAAATAATAATATACTCATTTGTGAAGAAATTCATAATGAGTGCTACTACCCTCTTCTCTACCAATCATCCCTTCTTATTTTCACATCCTCTTTATCATGTTAGAAATGTTGCCACCACTGCCACCACCCTCCCCGCCCTCCCCTCCTCCTCTTGCATCTATTCCTATTCTTCACTATTGAAAATTATATAAGGAATGAATAAAGATATATGGTGGTTTTTGGTAGTGGTGGAAAGTGGTCTCAATGGTATTTGGATGAAAGAAAACAAGTGAAAAAGGGGGTTAATGTTGATGGTTTATAGTGGGCGGTAAGAGTTGTAGTGATGGGAAAAAATGGACTTCAAGTCAGCACCTAAAAACAAACACCATTTAATTTTACATCTTTCAATCGGCAGCTCATTCAAAAGCAAAACAAATAGTTCATTCAGAGCTAACTCCAGTTAGAAATGAGCTTCTAACCACTTAAAAAAATCACCCTCTTAGTGCTTAAAAAAATCATTCAAAAGCAAAACAATCGGCAGCTCAATTTTTTTTTTTTTTTTTTCTATCTTGAGATTGTATGAGGAATGGAGAGGGATATATGGTTGTTTTAAGGGAGATCTCCATAGTGTTTGGAGGAGAGAAAGCAGGTAGAGAAGCGAGTTAATATTAGTGGTTTGTAGTGGCAGGAGAGTTGTTGTGGTAAATAAAAATGTCAAAAAACTTCAAATCAGCACAAAAAATATACTTTTAATTTTACAGCTTCTAATCAGCAACAACTCATTCAAAAGTGGGAGGTCGCGGGTTCGAGACTCGCCAGTTAGGATTTATGAGTTTTCGCCCGATTATTAGGAGCATATGTGCTCCGTCGTTGATAAGCCTTTGAGTATTGAATGCAAGCTGTTTAGATAGACTAGACCAGAGCGAAGCGAAAGCGAGTCTTCGTGCAAAATGGAGGCGATGGATCGGAGCGAAAACAAGTCTCTATGTTAGATGGAGGCGACGAGAATATTAAGTGGCAACAATATTGTAGCCTACGGACCTGATTTGGTTAACTCTATAGGGTCAATCATGTAGCCTTCGAGCATGGATTAATAAAATTAAAAAGGTGAACGACCCAATTTAAAAAAAAAGTTTATTTAGAAGCTCATTTAGAACATTCAACTCCACAAGTTTTTTTTACATTTCACTCCTTGTTGTATTTTAACGAAGATGGACAAAAAAATGTAAAAACACTGAAACAAGACTAAGAAAATGCCACCAACAATGGCTGGCTAAAGTTACTCTCCTCTCTCTCAGTAACAACAACAACAATAGAAGAGCTGCCGATGCTCCTTTCAGTAACTGTGCTGTTACTTCTTCTCTTAAAGGTTAAGCTTTTTTGAGGAAACCCTTCAAGCAAAGCAACCAACCGAGTCTGCAGGCAGGGAACGAACGCACGGGACACAAGAAGGAGAAGATGGATGATTACACGAGAGAGATGATGGACCTCAAGACCTTAGTCGCTAGAACCCTCGAGAAGAAGGGTGTTCTCGCCAAGATCAGGGTAACAACAACAATCCCATTGCTTTCTTTCTTGTTAATTGTGTCATTTTTATGATTTTTGAGCTGGGGTTTGTGTTTTTGCGAAATGGGTATGAGAGATGTTTGTTGAAATTACTAAAAGATTCCTTCGTTTTTTTTTTATTTTTATGTACGGTGTTTTCTTCCATCAATTCGGGCAAATGTAGGTTTTTTTAGTAGTTGTGGATCGAATTAGGAAATGGGTATTAATTTGGGGAACGATCAAGTTGGGGATTTGAGAATGTTTTGGCTATGGGGTCGTTTAGGGGAAATGGGATTTGATTTGAAAAAAATTGGAAATTTAGGAGTAAGCTGAGGGGAGAGGAATAGAGGGTGGTAGCACAAAGCTTGAACATGATTACATTTTTAGGGAGCATCCTGATATCCCAACTTCTCATTGTTAACTCTGCCACCTCGTACAACTATTGAAGCAACACATATAGCTTTATGTGCTCTTTGCATTACTTACCTTTAATAAAAATAGCCTTGTATATTCCTCCCACGAGCACCTGATCATATAGGTTGCCTTCTAGAATACCTATGTTTAGATATATTTAACTCTAGATAATGAAAGACAAGACTCTTCAAGCTCAATTAATTCATATCTGTGAGGAAGCTGGGGTTGTGCTTGATAGATTCTTGTTAAGGAAAGTTTCCTACCACATATCAGTTTGGCAGCGTGTATCAAAACTCACAAACTAACTAGGTTATAATTTGAATGGTGGTTAGACTTTTTAAAATTGAAAATGGGCGTATGTGGAAGTTCACATTAAAAGCAAAATGTGATTGGCTATTTTCAGCAACTATCATTGCTTTACATACTTTCTTGATGGTTTATGGTGAGTTGGATATCTGAACGACTCTAGCCATGCTTTATCTTTATCTTGACTTTCTAGGCCGAGCTTAGGGCAAACGTATTTGAGGCAATTGAAGAGGAGGATCGTGTAGCAGAAAATGAGGATGACGTTCAGCCTGCATTACTTGGTAGCTGCAATGACCGTGCAAAGCAACTTCATGCTTCTCCTTCCGGTAGACCTTTGTATTCATTTAAAATAGTTTGATGCCATCCCTTTGAAAGTGTTTTTTCCCAACTTATTTGGATTTATTTATTTATGAGAAAATGCAGATGATTGATTTCTTTTTGCCGAAGGCTATTAATAAATCTATTATTTTTTTATGAGAGCATAGTCCATTAAAAAGAGTGACCTCGTGATTGAACAAAGCAAACTTGGTATAAACAGGTTGCTCCAATTAGGAAAATATGAGTAAAACCTCCGTCTTTAAGGACCCATTCCCCACTTCCACAACATAAACTTGATCTCCGTGTACAAAAATTGAGCTTCTCTTTACAGTAAACACCAAACTGTGGCGATAACTAACATATCTCAGTCCCTTGGCCATTTTTCTTTGGCAGGAAAGGTTCTATGCTTCCAGAGCTCGGACTTATGATAATGCATACCCGTGTTTGTGTACTAGCTACTTGGTGTTTTAAACATTCATATAATCTCGTGTCATCTTTATCCATATCCAGGCGTCAAACCTCTAGCACTGACTTCCTAAGGTTCAGACTCATCATCCTGGGGTATCTGATAGTCATATGGAGTTATATCCACAAAATGGTTTCAATGTCTTTTGCATGTGCTCTAGATTTTTCCAACATGGGTATTAAATCTGGTATAATAGAGTCACGAGATTGAAATAACTAAGGAAGGGATGCTGCACCTCTTATAAGTAGTTGTATGAAAGAATTAAATTACATTTTGTCTATTAATCCACACAGCACAACCTTCCTCCATATGCATGCCTCTTCTAAGTTCTCACCAATTCCTTGGTAGAGAATCTATTCCAAGTGAAACCCCAGATGAACAATGTCATTCTTTCAAATGATTTTAAAAGGGAAATGAACTTTAGAGCAGTTAGTATTTGTTGCACACAAGATGCTCATCCACAGAAGAATCATAAAGGCCGCATTAGTCGTCCACTTCTTTTTATAATAAATAATTCAGCCTTCCACTTCAACTTCTTTCTCCTTGAGAGAAGCCCAGATTGTTTGAAGTAAGTTGCTTTCTTCCTCAACTTCTATAGCTTGTTTAAGGGAAGCTATTTCATGAAATTGTGAATCACATGCATACTATCAACTCCATTGACTATTTGGTCATTGATAATATGTTGTGGAGATTCAGGAGTCTATTGTTGATCTTGTGAGCTATTCAAAGAATTATTCTTTGAAAGAGGCATGGAGACTGCAGCTCAATGGTTTCCAGCTAAAGTTATATCATGGTCGGTAATGAGGCCAATATTTTTGAGGTCGAAGTCCTGTCAACAATAAATGACCTTGAATCTGATGTTGCAGTTTGTATGAATTGATTTCCAGGAGATTTCTTCCATTGAAGGCAGTTGGCTAAGACTGAATTTTTGTAGGTCATAAACTGAATTTTTGGCTAAATTCTACTTCGTTCCTTAAACTAGTGGGCCACTTCAATTGAGGATTGTAGCGCAATAGGTCTTATATCTTAGGGTAGCAAAATACTTTCCTAAGTGTTGGTTTTACATCTTCTAAAGAATTATGCCAAAACTCGTCTCCTATCCAAGCGGCAACATTCAGGGAGGCAACTCATCGGTAGCTCTATAAATTGCCAACGATTGATTTTATTAATTTTCTGCTTCTAAGCATAAATCATGGAAATCGGGATTAAATGTTAAATCAATTTCACTACAGATTTTGACTAAATTAGTTGGACTTTTGTGAACTACATGCTCAGAATGTGTTTGTGCCATCAGATTGACAATTCACTGAAGTCACTGAAATCTCCGTTTGTCTCACAGAAAACAAATATTCTTTGTGCCGTCAGATTGACAATTCACTGAAGTCTCCGTTTGTCTCACAGAAAACAAATATTCAAGAAAAAAAAAAGATTCTGTAAATAAAATTTCAAGGATTTTTATTTTCCCTAAAACTTTTCATGTTGTTTGGTTGTGTTATGGAAATTAATTTTCAAATGTTCAAATATTTGTCTTGTGTGATAACAGTTGAGTTGATAATTGTTGCAATGGTGGTGATAGTGGTGGTGGTAGTGGTTATGGCATGGTGGTATTGGACCATTGTGGTATGGTGGTGGTGTTAGTGTTACTTGTGGCGTGGTGGTGTGGTTTTAGAGTTGAAATGACGAGAATAAAAAAAAACTAAGGAAAATATTTGAAAAACAACATCCCATTAAAATTGGTATGTTGATTTTCCACCATGAGGTTCCTTTAAAATAAAAATTTATAATTTTCCATAAACAAACACTAGCAAATTTAAAATTTTCTAAAATAAACATTCTGGGGAACAATTTCCATGAAACAAAAGCAGCAGAAAAGTTCATTCTTTTTCCATTAATGTTAATGTTTCTCCATTAATGTTTCCCTTATGCGGTTTCTTCAAAGCAACTAGATGGATCTGCCAAGGGGATTCCACGTACTCTTATTTATCTCTTTAATAGTGCAAATGCTAACTCGTATAGTAGTGGCAACGAGTTCATCCACCTTGAAGTTGTTTCTGGGATTTGCTTTGATGGTGATGTAGTTATAAATTTATAATAAGTGAACATTGGCGGGCTTTTTTTTTGTTAAGGAAAGTTATGGTTCAGGTTTCTACCTCTATAAAATTGCTTATTTTTATCTGGACCTAGATGGTTCTGTGGAACATTGTCCAGCGGAAATCAACAAGGTTTATTTTTTTCAGATGACACTACTAGAAGGTAGAGGTTATTTTACCAGCAAGGTTGACACTTGTGAATCTATAGTAGATTGTTTGAATCTCAATGCATGATTTAATATATGTGTGAATGCGTAGTTGCACTGATATTTAGGATATTCTTCACAAGACAGCCATATTTTGTCATTTCAATATTTTTGGTGTTAAATTGGATTTTTTTTTTCTTCCTGTTTTTCCTGCAATTTATTTGTGCATGTGTCGGTAGTGGCATCACATGGATATGTATCCACTATCAGTTAGCAATAACTTTTGATTGGATCTTTAATATGCAATTCTTTAGTGGTGGTTTTATGTGCTATATGCAGGAAGACTACTGACAGCACTAATGTGTGAGTACATGGACTGGGCGCAACTAAGCCACACATTAAAAGTTTATCTCCCTGAGTGCAATTTGGTAATTTCTTGACTTTTATTTTTATTTGTTTTACTTCCCCCTTCCAGTAATGGTAGTTTCAGGACCAATTTCTGTGTAGGCTTTATTTGATGCAACTTTCCTTTTTCTTCGCAGCAAAAGGATTCCTGGAAAGCTGAGCTAAAAGAATTTAGTGTGAAGAATGGTTATGATCTGAACAGGAATGGGGACAGTGGTCCTTTGCTTTTAGATGTTCTTGAAGGATTTTTGAAATTTGAGGTTTGTTGCTGGATCCTAAACTCATAAATTTCTAATTTCATGTTTGCGGAAGTTTTCGCTCTGGTTTCTAATTTTTTTTGGAGATACAAGCACACTACAAATTGAAGTTTATAATGCACCTCTTGAATGCCACTCTGAGAATGCAAACTCGACTTTCATTTAAACTTGAGACTGCTAACTTGGTAATTTGGTAATGTACTCATAGGAATAGTATAGTCTTGATATTGAAAAAACATATGCTTCGCTGTTTGGTTCATGTTGCTATATATTGATTTATCAATTCATCTTTATATCCTACTTGGGTAAACCTTTCATCCTGATCCTGGAATATCAATCAAACACGTGAAAGAGAGCAACACAACACTAAGTGCAGACTATACGTAAGAGTACAGTGGACTTCAAGGCTCAATGTAGGTGGTGTTTCTCTAAGGGATATTATTGTTCCCTTACGAAACAAGTTTACAGGACAGGTCAATATCTAGCTAACCTTTGCTGTTATTGTCGTTAAGTGCTGTGGGGAAGGCTGTTCATGCCAATTGTTAATCTCACCTTTTCCCACTGCATTGTGCATCTCTCTAGATTAGGGTGCTAAGTTTGAATATTTGTCAGCTAGCTTGTATGCTCAGTCCTGAATTATGTCCTTGCAGAAATTATCTCAAGCAAGGGGTTTAGAGTTGAGGAACACCAGGAGGCCTTCATCATCGTCTGTTGCTGGAGGCTTACCTCCACTAGGAAGGTATCATAGAACACCTGATGGCATACGATACTTATTAGTGAACTTAAATCTTAATGTACTTAGTAATTGACATTGTTGTTTATCACTCCTTTATGTTCTTTTCTCTTACATCTGTCTATTGATGCATTCCATTTTACGAATGTGGTAGGCCGGGCACAGGTCCACAGACATCTGGTATGTCTTCCAATCATTCATTTTCAATTTGATTTTTGACATTCAATTGTCTTTTTGTTAGATAAATTTCCTTCTTGATGTTTTCCATCATTTCAGATCAGAGAGCAGGGTCTTCTATGTCTGGTTACAAGAAGGATGAATATAACTGGAGATTTGATAACGACGAGCTCTCGGAGGATGTAATCCAAGCTTCAAATGCAGTGGAGAACATCCAGCTAGATAGAAAAGCACGGAATCTAACATCATCTTGGAGGTAAGTTCTGTTTCAACTTCTTTTATTCTGCAATTTCTCCAATCAAAACTTCACTTCATTGACTCGGAATTATGGAAAATGAATGCTCTCTTAATAACCATTTGTGGGACACTGATATCCATCCCTTTTGATTCTGACTATTTGAACTCCGGCTTATCTTGTTAGTTTTCTTGAGTTGTCTAGGGACTAGAAATCCAAGTTATAGGGGCTTGGTGAGCAGAGACCAGTTTTTCTACACCCGCATCCCGCTCTGTCTACTCTTGGCATCACTTTAGAATAGGTACATGGATTTCCTTATTTTCTCAAGAGATGCTCATCAAATCTGTGTGCCTCCCAAAACCTGTTCTGCTATCTTATTTGTCTCCATTGTTCCAAACATTGAAACTACTGACATTGTTCAAACTGTTCCAAGAAGTAAATAAGAAAAGAAAAAGAAGATTACATTGTGTTAGCATTATGGTATTGTTGCGGGCTTGTCGTTTATATTGGATCTGACTTTGATATTTGTAAATTGAGGAACTACAAGAGGATCAGCAATAGTAATTAGCTCTAAACATTGTTTCTTCATGCCCAGGCACACTGGGGATGGAGCATCAGAGGATGATGCTAACTCGGATAATATATAGCAATTGGGCATGTGCCTCGTGCTGTGTGTAGTTTATAATCTTCAAAATGTTTAAATAGATTCATGCAAAGATAATACGCGATATTAGTAATTTGCTTGTGGTTTTTTTTTTTTTTTTTTTTTGAGTTTTCTTGTGCTAGTGTTTGTATTGTTGATTTTGAGCTAATGTATTAGCCACACTTAAACATATCATTCACTTGCTCAGCATAAGGTCATGCTGCTGATACTGGTCAGTATGGAAATCGGATTTTTATTGATGTGCTGGTGAGCAATAAATGTTTGTGAATGGAGAAAATTTGTTAATATGTTTGCGCACTATTTGTACAGTGCAGTGAAGGATTATTTGTAATCTGCCATGTTGAATTTATTGAGTGATTTCGGCAAAACTTGCATCTCCAAAACATTACCCTTAATCTTGATTGCTAAAAGTTTTCGAGCCTTTAACCTTAACAAAAATTCTTGGTTCCTTGAATACACAAGAATAATCATTTCAATTAAACTCCTTTGTATGAGATATTTCACCATACAACAGTATCCACCTACATGATAGATTGGATCGACTCTTCGGTTGATTTTATTGAGAGGCTTTCTGTGTGTGATTGTGTTCGATTGGTGAATTATGGGGATCTCAAAGATGATGGAGATTATTGAGATTCCCTGATGCATGCCTGACTTACCTGGCCTGGCTCTCTAGACAGATTGCATATGTACATGCACACTCGGATGTATATTATGTTTGAAGTATGGGTACAACTTCATTTGTATTGTGTTTGAGTTTTTCAAACATTTTACTAGACTTTGGCAAATAAATCAATCTAATGGTAGTGCTACCAATCATATCAAATGAAATAAATTAATATACACAAACACATACAAACGCTGAATACATGTATGATTTTATTTCACACAATAAGCACACGAGAAGGAAACATGCTACCTTAGGAATAGAAACTCAACTCACATAAATATCACAAGCGAACAATAGTTGTCTATCCATCAAATAGATGAATTTCAACACCCTGATAATTATCCCTTATTCGATGTAATTCATTGACGACTTTTGCAATATTCATGCGTTCAACAGGGGATTCAGCAGAACATGTGACTCCCAGTCTTATGGTTGAAACCAAACAGTTCTGCACTTTATTCCTTGGATTACTCTGGTTTGCAATGTTGACAGCTTCGCTAGTGCTTTCTAACAACAAGGATGGATCCACAATGCTCGCAACTCGTTCAGGTAAAGATGCTTTTGCAAAACCATGAAGACTTTGTCCACTTTGAAACATGTCATTTGTTGGCTTCTTCCCAGTGAACAACTCCAATAACAAAATTCCATAGCTGTAAACATCTCCTTGCATGGACACCTCACCACCCATTCCATATTCTGCAAGTCATAAAAAATTTACCTCCTTAAACATGTAATTTAAATTCATTAGATGAGAACAACTAAATAGAAATTTGACATTGAGCTGAGATCATATCACATGTTGGATGAATTGCTCAATAAAATTAAATGATAAAAATGATTTTCAAAGAAAACCTGAATTTAGGTAGGCAAAATAAGTCTCATGTGCAATACTGTAGAAGCAAATTTTGACTAAATGAACGTCATATATTAAATAATAATTTAAAATTATTAATATGAATTGAATATACCATAACATTGTTAGAAGTGTTGGATGCATGCATGAGATGTGAAGGTGATATATATGTAATAAGTTATGGACGCTAACTAAAAAAGAAGAAAATGTCATTTAATATGAAATGAAAACCCCAATGACCAACGCTTAAAGAGACACATTCATATGTATAAGATTCTTACCCGGAGCAATATAACCGATTGATCCCTTTATTGCAAGAGAACTACTTTGGCTTTGTGAAAAATTGCTCGTATTGCTTGAGAAAATCTTTGCTAAACCAAAGTCAGCCACATGAGTTGTCATGTCATCGTCAAGAAGAACATTGCTTGGCTTTAGATCACAATGAACAATTGTCGGTTGGCAATGGTTGTGAAGATAGTCCAATGCAGAAGCAACATCAATAGCTATGCTCATCCTTTGTATGAAGTTCAAGTTCTTCAACTCATCTTGTCCATTTCTTTTTTGATGTAACCACTCCTCTAAACTTCCATTGGGCATGAATTCAAAAACTAGTGCTTTGAAATCATTCCCTTAAAAGTCGATTCCCGAACAAGCTGTGATGATTTTGAGGAGATTTCGATGTCGAATATTTTTCAAGGCATTGCATTCAGACAAGAAACTCTTAAAAGCTCCTTGTTGTTGAAGATTTATTACCTTAACCGCAACAATTGCTTGGGAAATAATTGTTTTATACACAGAACCAAAACTTCCAATACCAATTAAATTGTCAATTGAAAATCTGTTAGATCCCTCGAGAAGCTCTGCATAAGTAATCCTTGTGAATTGATTAAGAAATAATGAATCTGAAGTAGGCTTTGCTTTCGATGCTCTTTTTCGGTAGCATACGAAAATTAAGCACAATAATACAACCAAGCAGATGCTTACGACAATCACAAGCATAACCACTTTGAGTAATTTTGAGTTTCCTGCCTTGTTCTGATTCGGGCATGGAGGCAACTTGTGCTCAACAATACCTCCGCAAAGCTTACTATTTCCCATAAGTGAAACTGCAGTAGCATTGACAAAGACACCAACCTTTGGAACCAAACCCTCTAAGTTATTATAAGACAGATCCAACTGAACTAGAGAAGTGAAATTCTCCAGATATGGCGGAATCTCCCCTGATAACTTATTGCGAGAAAGATTGAGTTGCTTCATACCTTTCAAAGCACTCATTGACTGAGGAATACTTCCTGTAAACAAGTTTTGGCTGATGGAAAGCTTCTCCAACGACAAACAATTGCCAAGCGTGGTTGGTATACTACCATAAAATTTGTTACCCGAGAGTTCCAAATTCACAAGATTGGTCAAGTTACCTACTTCAGATGGTAAGGAACCACTCAGTGCATTGTTAGATAAGTCGAGAAAGATAAGGGATGAAAGATGAAGAAGTTGTTTGGGAATGGGACCTTTGAGTCTGTTATCAGAAAGATAAAATTCTGATAAACTTTGACATTTTCCAAGACTAGGAGGTATTTTTTCATGTAGCTTGTTTCTCTTCAAGTTTAGAATCATTAATTGAGTTGAATTATGATAGAAGGAATCTGGAATTTGTCCAGAGAATTCATTGTCGCTCAATTGCAGTTTAACCATTTGAGGAAATACTCCAATGAGCTTGGAGATATCACCCGTAATAAAGTTGTTTGAAATATCAAGGGAACACAAACTCACAAGGTTCCCAATTGAAGCTGGGATATATATTCCCATATATTTGACTACTTCCTAAAGACAGAATTGTAAGTTTGGTGGAGAAATTTCCTATTGAGTTAGGAATTGGCCCTTTGAGAGAATTATAGCCAACATCTAACTGTTCTAAATTGGTGCAATTGGTTAAAGAAGTGATAAAGTGCAAATCGTCTCCTAATTGATTTGAATAAAGCTTTAGTTTACTAAGACTCTGTAGCATTCCTAGGTTTCTTGGAACATGTCCTGTAAATTGGTTCTTAGCAGGTTCTAACCATTCAAGTCTTGAAGCATTGGGAAATGATAATGGGATGAGACCTGTAAATTTATTCGTTCCCACTAAGAAATATTTAAGATTAGGAAGTGTAAGGCCAACATCCGAAGGAAGGCTTCCCTCAAGCTGATTGCCAGTTATTGAGAAACCTACAATATTTGAGAAATTGTAAAGACATGATGGAACTTTGCCAGTCAGTTTATTTAGACCAACATTGAACCTTACTAAGCTTTCTAAGTGGCATAGATCTTCAGGAATGCGTCCAATGAAACTATTGGAACCAATATGAAGTAGAGTTAGAGCAGTGAGATTTCCCAACATCGATGGAATGCTTCCTTTCAGTTCATTTACATTAAGATTTAGCCCAGTAAGCTCAGATAGAGAGGTGAGCTCAATGGGAATCCTCCCGGTGCGATAATTGCGTGTTAAATTGACTATTTGAAGTTTGGAACAATGAGTGAGATTGGTAGGGATTTCATGATCAAAGGAATTGTGCTTTAGAGAAAGGACTTTTAATCGGGACAATCGACCAATTTCTTGTGGTATTGGACCATGGAAATAGTTTATGCCAAGGAAGATTTCTTGAAGAAAGGAGAGGTTCCCTGTATGGGGGGAAAGCGTACCTTCAAGCTTGTTCGATCGCAAGTCTAGGACTGTGACCCTGTCACG
The DNA here is from genome assembly GCA_963556465.1 of Berberis vulgaris. Taxonomy (NCBI): domain Eukaryota; kingdom Viridiplantae; phylum Streptophyta; class Magnoliopsida; order Ranunculales; family Berberidaceae; genus Berberis; species Berberis vulgaris. The sequence continues at coordinate 112,611,788 of OY747124.1, forward strand.
ATGGCGTCGACTGCATGTGACCCCAGTCCAATTACAGTAGTGGATGGAGCCATTCCAAGAATTTAATGCCTTGAGTGGATCATCATTAATCTTGTCTTTCAAGGCTAGTAAGGCCAGATGATCTGGTGTGGAGTTCTCAGAGAAGGCAATTGTAGTGAGTGTGTTGATGCTGCTCCATATTAGTATTGTGAGCATGATTGTAAAGCAAGAGCAATGCATCTTTCTTAAGGAAAAGTGGTATAAAAGGGGAAGCTTAAATGACAGTGTTCAGTTGATATCTTAATTTGATATATATATATATAGAGTGAGATAGTATAGATTTGTGGACGAAGACTCAGAGACCAGCTCCCTCCCTGATTCACATACATTCTCGTGTAACATGCATGGACTCTTTTTTGGATCCATCGATTGTCATGCCAGACACTTTTCCTTTTGAGTTGTTTCCACGAAAATCTTGTAAATTACAACATTCAATAGTCGCTATAATAAGTCTTAAGCGTAACTCCATTGACGATTAGTACACTCTGATGACAACAAAATATGAGCCATTGATGAACACAATTCAGGTTGGCATGTACCTAATCGAGATCTCTATTGCCCCCGGTACAAAGAAAATCTCAATGCATTGGGGGGCTTTTGTTTATTTATTATTATTGAGTGATAATTTGTGTTCGTCACTCTAGGTACATAATGCACAGTTTGGCCTCAATTAAACATTACTCATGAATCAATAAGACTTGTTTTTCCAAGTCAATATTGGCCTACACATCACCAATCACTTTTACAAAAGAACTATAATTGTACTCTTGAGTGAGTGCTCCTAGGTTGCACGGACTCGGATACGCGTATTGTATCGGATACGGATACGATACGGCAATTTTCAAAAAACTAGGACTCGGCGACATGTCAAACCTTATTTTTATTTTTATATTTTATTAAAAATTTATTAACATAATGTCATAACTCATAAACAATAATTAATAATCTAAATATATAAAACATCTAAATGCAATGAGCTTAATTAATGAAATTATTTGAATGAATGAAAAGTTTGGGTACATAAGTGAAAATTAGGGTAATTGATTCTAATATGGGTCGGATCTAACTTGGACCCTACTCAACACATCAATGGAATCCATATAAATAGCAATGATATTATAAATAGCAATGATAATATCTCATATAGATAGCAATGATAATAGATAGCAATAATATCTCATATAGATAGCAATGATAATATAGATAGCAATAATAATATCTCATATAGATATATAGCTAGGAAAGACGTACACCTCATCTTCTGCAGAATACACAACTAAAGAAACCCATGGTGATTGAGGCGCAGGAGGTTGAAGAAAGCAGCGAAAGCTCCCAGACTCCCAGTCGACCTCTCTCCCTGCTAGATCTCTCCCTGCTCGATCGATCTCGATCGATCTCTCCCAGTCGATCAGTCGATCGATCGATCGATATCTCCCAGTCGATCAGTCGATCGATCGATATCTCCCAGTCCATCAGTCGATCGATCGATCTCTCCCAGTCGATCAGTCGATCGATCGATATCTCCCAGTCCATCAGTCGATCTCTCCCAGTCGATCAGTCGATCGATCGATATCTTCCAGTCCATCAGTCGATCGATCAATATCTCCCAGTCCATCAGTCGATCAGTCGATCTCTCCCAGTCGATCAGTCGATCGATCGATCGATCTCCCTGCTCGATCTCCCCCCTCTCTCCCTACTCGATCGATCTCTCTGAGAGATCTCTCCCTACTCGATCGATCTCTGATCTGCTCGATCGATCTCTCTGATCGATGGATCTCTGGGAAGATTTCAGCCGTCCGATTTTATCAAGATTTGAAAAAAAAAAAATTATTGGCAACCGTGTCCGGACCGTATCCGGACCGGGTCAAGCAGTATCCTGACCAAATCACGTTGACCGATACGTTGACCGCGTGTCGGATACGTATCGAACGCGAATCGCACGCGTATCCGTATCCGACTCGCGTATTTAGGGGATTCGGAGGGTTTTACCGCGAATCCGTGCTTCCTAGGAGTGCACGGTAGGCCTAGTGACTCTTTTTTTCCAAACCAAATTAAAGCTTGTATCACTAATTAAATTAATCTTTCTCTTATGAAGTTATGTTTGTGCTTAATTAGTATAAATTTAGATGAGACTTTAATCTATTTGTGTGTTGGGGCATGGTACTAACTTAATCTTTCTCCTTGTAACTCTCTAAGTTTATAATCTATTTTGTGGCCCTTTGCCGTGGGTTAGGCCATGGTATTGACTGTCTCGTAGTTGAACGACTTGACTTGAGCGACTTGACTAGGTAGACTTTGAAGTTGAGATGGGTAGACTTTGAAGTTAAGATGGTTGAACGACTTGACTGGGTAGACTTTGAAGTTAAGATGGGTAGACTTTGAAGTTTATATCACTAAAGATTTCATTTTCCAATTGATAGATCCCTTTGGGTTAAGATGGTTGCATGTATGCGCATGCATAATACTTCGACTCACACTGTAATCCCGAACACAATACATCTATTCATTCACACTGTAAGCCCATGATTTATCTCACTAATTAAAAGTAGTAATTTTAACTAGTTCATACTGATTACAAATACGCAAACGAGTGTGGTCGCACTTTGTTTGTAATTTTTTTTTTTTTTTTGTTAAAGCAAATAGTGAATTTTTAGATAGAAAAAATTATACCCCGAAGGATGCGCAGAGAAGTAGTGTTGGAACAACTTGACTTGGTAGGGCGCCAACCATGCTACACAACTTGTGAAGATCAACATCACTGGTTGGAATCTCTCAAGAACTAGTTTATTTCTAGCAATTAATTGTTTTTCCTTTCGTGTCCGTGTGTTTCAAGAATATCATTTTAAATTCTTCTATTTGTTTGGCAAGGGGATGGATATTCCCATTCTCAAGATGATTACGCAATTGATTGATGCCTATCAAGATTGCGAATTTAAGCGTGTTCACCAAGAAACCATCTGGACAGCCATTCACCTAGTGAATTTAACAGTTAGCTTAAAACTCATGGATTCATCTCTTAACTTGGATGAGGATTTTTAAGAAAATTTTATTTCCTTGTGATGATGTATTGTATGAAGAAGGAATAAGTGTGTGGTGTAATTTTGATGTATTCTTATGCTTTTGATTTAATGATAAGGTTGGGGAATACTCAAAACCCCAACTTACCTTTCAAAACAAAAAAAAAAAAAAAAAAAAAAACTTGCGATGATCATTGTAATCACATTTTTCACGAGTTTCATTCTCTTTCGATAGTCTTACAGTGAAATACTCCTTTGGGTCAAGATGGATCTATGCAGAATTCTCCTTTCTTCTTGACTTGAATCTTGGGAATTAGCATGACTTACAAGTCAAGAAAAATAATAAATAAATAAATAATGACTCAAAAGCTTTTAAAAGTTAATTTATTTTAATTACGGTGTGTTTGAATTCAAGGAAATTTTTCCTAAAAACAATATGCCAAAAGTAGAGAATGGAGATAGTTTATTCCCCTGACTTGCAAGTTAAGAAACATAAATAAATAATAAATAATGATTCAAAAGCTTTCAAAATTAATTTATTTTAATGGATTTTATTGAGCTTGACACTAATTAGTTTATATCTACTTGAAAACTATTTGAGTTTAACACTCGTTTTCTAACGGAAACATTAAATCCATGTCATTGACCGGTAAAAACTAATTTTTGAACCATTTTGCTATTGTCTTAGGTTAATTGATATAATTTTTGGAAAATTGACTTTAATTCACGATGTGTTTGACTCTAAGGAAGACTCAAAGTAGTGTCGGAACGACTTGACTTAGTAGACTTCAGGTCATGCTAAGCAACAACATTTAATGATCTATTGATCAGGAAAACCACAGACATGCATTTCATGGGTTTTATATTTTAGCTAAACCTGTCCACTGTAAACAACTTACTTAATGGTTTGGAAAGCTAAGTATCTGTATTGAAGCTCATTCACTTCAAACCGAACAATAAGTTTGGAATTTCTCTTGCCATCTTTTCTACAATTAAATCTGGAAAATCAATATTTTCTTTGTGATTTTTATAGTGTGCAAGACTGACTTCTGCACATAGGACCAAGAGTAGAAAGTATTTTGCTTCGGAAAAACTGAACCATATTTTAGACAGTGAAACCATAATTTAAAATCAGCCACAAATTTACACCCTTATCTTTTCCGAAAGAGATTGAAGTGGAACCTCAAAGTAGAAGCTTAATCAGTCAGCAATGCGCTGGTAAGAAGTGTGGAAGGACTTGACTTTGGTAGACTTTGGGACATGCTAAGCAACAATATTTGATGACCAATTGATCAGTAGAACCACACACACATTTCATATTCTAGTTAGCTAAAGTCTTCCCTTATCTTTACTGAAAGAGATTGGAGTAGAAACTGAATGCAAAAGCGCAATCAATCAGCAATGCAATGGCAATTAGTGTAAGAACGACTTGACTTGGTGGACTTCGGGCCATTCCAAGCAACAACATTTGATGAGCTGTTGATCAGTAAAATCACACATGCATTTCCTTAGGTTTGGAACGCGAAGTATCTCATTCACTTCAAACCGAACAATAAGTTTGGAATTTCTTCTTGCCTTCTTTTCTACAATTAAATCTTGTGATTTTTATAGTGTGCAAGATAGACTTTTGCACATACAACCAAGAGTATAAAGCATTTTGTTTCGGAAAAACTGAATGATATTTTAGACAGTGAAACCATAACCTAAAATCAGCCACGAATTTACACCCTTATCTTTTCGGAAAGAGATTGAAGTGGAACCTTAATGCAGAAGCTTAATCAATCAGCAATGCGCTGGTAAGAAGTGTGGAACGACTTGACTTGGTAGACTTTGGGACATGCTAAGCAACAATATTTGATGACCATTTGGTCAGTAGAACCACACACACATTTCATATTCTAGTTAGCTAAAGTCTTCCCTTATCTTTATTGATAGAGATTGGAAATAATTTTCAGGCTATAAAAGAAATCTTGTAAGAGTTTGGCAACAATGTTGATAATCTATAAGGGTGTGTTTGTTTGCATGAAATCCTATGTCATAGAAATTCATGAGGGGGCCCTATATGTTAGGCTAAATTGATATTTCACTCCACATCCACCATTTGATTTTGTGATCAATGATGGGAATGGAAGTCCCATGAACATGTAAATCTCACTTCTTGGTCCTCCAAGGCATGTGATTCTTATGTTCATGAGACTTTCATTCCCACAATTGATAACAAAATCAAATAATGCATGTGGAGTTATACCTCAAAGCCTAAAATATAGAAATCTCTTCATGAATTCTCATGGCATAGGATTCCATGCAACCAAACGCACCCTACGAGTGTTTTGGGATTCTCCCGTGAGAACCCTCAAAAGTTTGCCTAAAATACGTTTATTTTCATAGTATGTGCTTGCCCTAATGAATGTTCGAGAGCATTGAAACAAAACAGAACAAGTTTATGTAAAAATGATAATAAAAAAAAATAGGGAAAATGTTTCTGTGAAACCTTATATATTTAACTCGTATGTGTCTAGCAATGTAATGCTATAATTAAACAACTCAAATTGTTAAGCTTGGAGTTTCGGGTCTCTTGTTGAAGGTTTTAATGAGCTAGAACCTCCACAATGCCACGTTTCCCCCAATTTTTTTTATTAGAAAATATCCAAAGATGCGGTCGAAATCTTTCTCAATTCACGACATCTTTTTTTTTTTTTTAATTAAACCTCTAGTGGGGAGGTGCAGCTATGGGATGTTAGACCTTTATTACTTGATAAAAAATCTTTTACACCTGTCGGGGGTACATGACGACTTTGCCCGAGAAATAATAGCTATTGGACATAAGAGCAAAGAATTGAAAAATTGTCCATGAAAAAGACTTTCCTAACTATTGACTTTAAAAAATTCTAGATCACCAAGAAAACCAATTGAGAAACAGACATATTTCACCAAGGATAAGGCCTAAAACTAAATAAAGAGACTTTATTTTAGGTGGCCAAAATCACCTAGACCTTATAAACAAACAAACAAATAAGTAACCAACCAAAGATCTTAGCCAATTAACCATTTGTAGTCAATGCCCAAAGGCCATTAGAAACTTGCAACTTGGAAAACCAATCTGCCCACTTGCACCCATAACAAAACTTTCATTCCTAACAAATTGCAGAATTTGCAAGTTAAAAAAGGAGTAATGCTACAGTGTCCGGCCTGCATGCCCGGTGCACTGTAGCACCGTAGATCTGCATCAAGATCGGAGTTGTCTCTGATTTCGATGCAGATCTACGGTGCTACAATGTACAGGGAATCTAACCGAGCATGCAGGCCGGGCACCCTAGAATTAGGCTTAAAAAGACCAAAACTTGCAACTTGCAAGAAGTTCAAAACTGCAACAACTTGAGTCACCACTCTGCCCACTTGCACGATGACAACCTTTAATTTCTAACAAACTTGCAGAATTTGCAAATTGCAAAAGTCCAAAACTTGCAACTTGCAAGAAGTTCAAAACTGCATTAAAACCAAAAACGCCCAACTTGCAAGTTGCAATCACAATCTTGGGAGCACAAAAACAAGCAGCATTCCAGCCCAGCTCAAATACCAATCCTCTGCCATATTCGAACAAGTAATTGATCAACTGAACACCAATATAAATTGCCATTATAACTTTAGTGGACGCAGTAGTACTTGAAACACCGAATATAAAATATATTAACTATTTGGTTCGTAACGCTAATAGCAAAATTGAAATGGAGACCAATACCGACATTTCGGATGAAATCAGTTCAGAAGAAGAAGATTTGGATGAATACACCATTAGGTCAAGATTAGTGTCAGGTTTAAAGACAGACCAACTTCGATTATCGAAAAGATTTTATGAGATGGATTTCAAAGACATCAAGGTATTTTCTCGAAGATCATCTAGAATGAAGAAAAGTAACAGCAAGTATAGGCATTGATCTAGGGGTTTGGTCAGTATTTATTTTGGGTTTGTTATGATGTATGTCCTCTGGTTCTTTTTATCGGGTAAAGTCGTCATGTATCTCCGACTGATGTAAAAGATTAAAAATAAAATAAACTGCCAATATAACAGACTGCAGCACGCCAGTCCCTCTCAAAATAGCCTGCACATAATTCAACCACCATCTAGCTACCAGCCAGCTCCATACGCCAAGCAATCCAGAACACGACCTGAAACCTCGTTGCGAGGACAACCACAGAGACAAAGCACTCTGTCCAGAAACAGAACCAGAACTCCACCAAAACATAGACCAACCTTGCAGCACTCCCATCATGAAAAAACCATCAACTGTACCACTTTGCCGGCACTCCAAAATTACATAATCCTGCATATAAATAAAAATTTTCCTTCTACTCATCACCATGACGAACATAAGCCGTGTTGCAACTGTCAAGCAAAACCAACCCTGCCAATCGCTTAGGTAAATCATTCGCTCCAAATGTAACAATCATATGCTCTTTTTGTTCTCTATCGACTAGCGCATCTGCCACCGCGTTGGCCTCTCTATAGATATGTTTGCAATCTATCGTCATTTTTTCCTCCATCAACTTAATTTCCTTAAAAATGTTCTCCAAGTGCCAAGAAATTTTAAAAGTTTCCCTAAACCAACTACAAACAAGTGTCGAATCCGTTTGAACCATAACATAAATGTGGAATTGTCGCTCATCAGAACAAAATACACAAAATAGTGTGGTAACAACTTGACGATATGTGTGGAGTTTCTTTCTTCTTACTTATCTAGCTATCACCTCGATACTAAAATATTTTGCAATATTTTGTTTGACCAAGATAAGTGCAGAACATTTTCTTGTATGATTAGTGAACTCCACTGGTTTACTCTGTTTTCTTGTAACATGCAGTAATGAATACGTTGTGGAGTAGAAATTTATGGGAGGAAAAAAGAATCATTCTTAGCAATCCCCGATGTATGTATTTCGTCCTACTAAGAAGACTATCCAATTCAAACCCCAGTAACGTTCAAGGTTATGTCCCTGTTAGCCCTTCCCTGCTTTTTTCAATCTCCACAGCCCTTCTTCTCTGTTTTCGTAAGCCCCAACTTCCACAATTGTTTCATCTTTCTAAAACCAGTTGTTGATCATTCGCAGTCAAATTCCAAACACAATTGATTGTTAGAAGACTATAAAGTGGGTTAGAAAAATTAGTCAATAGTTATTTTGAGTCAAAGGCAAGGAAGCACAGACTCTTCGAAAATTTGTTGTATTCGTGTTCGACATGCGTCGGATACTTGGTCAACGTGTTGACAGGTATTAGACACATGATCAATGTATTCAACGTGTCAGATAGGCTTCCGATACACCCGAAATTTGGTCAAGACTCGAAAACAAATTTTGTTTTTTTTTACTTTTAAATGTTTGCAAATAACAACGTAATATAATAGTTGTTGATCCATCTGAAGTGAATGACTATTATACATCTATGCTTCTTATTTTTCTCTCATTTATACATCGATGCTTCTTATTTTTCTCTCATTTGTTTCTTATCTCATCATCTTCTTCAAGACACTTTATTAGATCATTATTTATATTTATGATTTATTAAAAAAATAATATAACGTGTCGACGTGTTTTCGAGTCCTATTTTTGAAAAATTACAAAATCAACGTGTCGTGTCAGTGTCCGACATGGCGCACGTGTCCCTATCAGTGCATCCTTGGTAAAAGGTTTTCAAATTGTGGTTAATTTCTTGTTTAATCAATCAGTTTATAATATCTGTATTTTAAGGACTTTGACTTGGTAGACCCTGGAGTCTACGAGGTTTTTCCAAAAAATAAAAAAGTTGCAAATGTAAGGTGGGGCAATCGATGCAGTGTTAAGACTTGGCATCCTATGCACCTTACCTAGTTGATTGAATTTCCAAAATTTAGCCGGGCAACTGGCCTGTCTGGGCTGGGCTGGGCTGTATGTGGCTTTTGCCACTGGATACAATGGAAGAGGCAAAAAAATGCAGTTGATAAACCCGTTGTTTATAAAGTTGGAAAGCTTACACCAAAGCTCTAACTTTTTATGGTTGGAAAATGCAATTTATTTATTTTCATTTTACAAATGTTGTCATTATTTTAAAAAGTTAAAGCAATAATCAATGCAAAGGCAGATTGTATAATCAAGCTACAATATTTAATTTTGAGTCTGTGAGTCTAATTTTGTACTGCTCGTCGTATCCCTACTACTCGAACACAGAGGCAGGCAGAAAATTCTTCCTGGGAACCAATCTCCCTATCCCCACCATCAACAAACCTTCCTTTTCCATTACAATTCAACATTTATCTTGGTGTCTCTACTATTATGTTTTGAGTATATCTCTATGTAGAAGGGAGATTCAAAAGAAACAACACATACACACAACTTAGGACCATAATTCAGCATTTATAACTGATTGGGTTATCAGTTATTCTAACTTACTAATTTTTAATTTAGTTCATCATCAAATTAAAAATTGCTTAAGTGTATCTACACATTAAAGCCCATGACATTTTAATACCTTAGCCCAATTAACCATATTAGATCACAATTAATTATTTGGACTATACTTTAAAATAGCAATACACATTGACACACATGTTGGATTTTTTCAACAAAAAACTCCATCTACAAAAACCATAGCTTCCAACACCGATGATTATCATCGTTGAATAACGATGGGGAAAGGATGGAGGAAGTTTTTGCTTTCTCACAGCCTAAATTCAACAGAGGTGATTAACCTGGTGAGGCGTTGACAGTGGAGTTGTTTGAACGAAGGGCCTGGCAGTCAGTAAAGCTAATACACCTCTTACATGCAAGCACAATCAAGTATAACAGAAGAATCATTATCACTATCATTATCAATGCTCCTAGAAAATGAATGATCTTTTATCAATATCAATGCTCCTAGAAATTGAATGATCTTTGGAGGTTGTTATTTAAGTTATGAATGTTAGTACCATTTTTATAAAATTCCTTGAGTTTAGTTTAAGCTCTTGCATGAGTTATTTACCATGACGAAAATAAACAAGCAATATAAATAACGCCATTGAAATCAAGATTGCATGTTAATGGGATCAAAATTGGATAGCGGAAAAAAGAGTAAAGAGAATACAAACATTCTTGAAATATGCATTTTACTGAGTCACTCTTTTGGCAAAATAAACAAAATGGTGATACAACAGTTACAAGGACCTGAACTCATTGAGCCTCCCTCGAATCAGGTATAAGAAATCCACTTGTGTGATTCCATCTTTTGGTCATCATCAATCTCCATACCTGCATCTTCATCTGAAAGCCGGTTGATGTGCCAATTACAGGCATTTATAATCCAATAAGACACACACTAAATCTGAGCATGAAGGAACCCTTAAACCCAGCTTAGTTTTAATGAAAAATAACAAAAAACACTTTGGTAAGTAAAGAAACCATAAAAGCTCCTTCATATATAACCCAATGAACAAAAACCAAGAAAGGAACTGAAAAACGATTACCTTGAACCGATTACTAAAAGGGGTTACTTGAAAAGCACCTCTGCAACTCGAGAACCATCTGGGGTCTAATTCGACACCAGTGACACTCTTCCCAGCTTCAAGCAACTTGTTTGTAAGATTCCACTGATTTCAAGGATGACATGTGTAGGTTTGATGCCTGATTTTTCAACAATTAAATCGAGCAAGATTTGGTTTTTGAGAATGTGTTGGCCTTTGAAATTATGATAGAAGGAATCTGGAATTTCTCTAGAAAATTCATTGTCGTACAAATGCAGTCTAACCATTTGAGAAAATACGAAGTTTGGTGGAGAGATTTCATATTGAGTTAGGCATTGGCCCTTTGAGAATTATGGCCAATATCTAACACTTCTTCTAAGTTGGTGCAATTGGTTAATGAAGTGATAAAGTGCAAGTCATCTACTAGTTGATTTGAAGAAAGAAAGGGATAGGATACTAAGACCTTGAAGCATTTCTAGGTTTCTTGGAACATGTCCTGTGAAGTGGTTTACACTAAAGTCTAACCACTGAAGTTTTGAAGCACTGGAAAATGATAATGAGATGAGACCTGTGAATTTATAGTCTTTAAAAAAATATTTGAGATTAGGAAGTGTAAGGCCAATGTCTGAAGGAAGGCCTCCATCTAGCTGGTTATAAGCTATTGAGAAATTTGCTAACCCCGAGAGATTGTAAAGAGAACAAGGAACTTTGCGAATCAGTTTATTCAAACCAACTTCAAATTGTTTCAAGCTTTGGATGTGGCATAGAATGTCTGGAGTTCATTACTCATAAGATACAACCAATTAAGCTTCGATAGAGAGGTCAGCTGAACTGGAATCCCCTAGTGAGATTGTTTCTTGTTAAATCCATTACTCTAAGTTTAGAACAATGAGTGAGATTGGTGGGGATCTAACCATTGAATGAATTCGTAGGTAGAGAAAGAACCTCTAATCAAGACAACCGACCAATTTCTGGCCAAACCTAATTTCTCGAAGAAATGAGAGGTTGTCTATGTGGGGAGAGAGCGTACCTTCAAGTTTTTGTGATTCCAAGTCCAGGACTGTGACCCTATCACAATGACAATGCTTGAATGTGACCCCATTCCAGTCACAGTAGCGGGCGGAGTTGTTCCAAGAACTCAGTACTTTGATTGGATCACCACTAATGTTTTCTTTGAAGGCGAGCAATAGACAATATGGTGCGGCATTGTTAGAGAAGGCAATCATAGTGAGTGAGTTGATGCTGCTCCATACTGTGAGCGTGATTAGAAAGCAAGACGAATACATCTTTCTCAAGGGAAAGCAGTCACTACAACACAAATAGTTAAAGATAGCATATGGTAATAGCGTTTTTTTTTAAATGCTATGAAAGAGATTTTCGCTGGGGGCGCCAAATTGTTTTTGGTCAATTGATGAATGGGATTTAGGGCGCCAAAGTGCCCGCTCGATCCAAACCAAAAAAAAAAAAAAAAAAAAAAAAAAAAAAAAAAAGAAAGATAAGGAAGGAAGGAAGGAAGCACAAGCCGAAGTCGTATCTCCCTCTCCCTCTCCGACTGCTCTCGTCTCCCTCACCGTTCTGCTCTCCCTTTCCTATTGATCACCCTGTGCTGTCAACGCCCCCTGTTTCGCCGTGTTCTCCCTCTCCAACGTGCTCTACTTCTCGCCGTGATCTCCTTCTCCGTTTCCGGTCTCTCATTCTCAACACACTCCTTCTCCGAGATCTGATCTTCTTTAGCTTCGTCAACTCCCGGAGCAACTTCAATTTCATTGAGAACAACATCGAATATCACCGATTCGCGACTTCACAGATTTGATCTCTGTTTCATTAAAAGACGCAGGTGAGTGTACGCTTGTTTTCGTTCGTTTTTGCAATTTTTTGCTTGAATCGGTTCGCAATCTGAGCTTTAGTAGCTCTTGCTCAGTAGCTCAGGTATCTCTTTTACTGATTTTTTCGCTGTAGATTAGCAATGGCAGTGATTAGCTAGGGTTCTGTGGGAGCAAATCTGGCAACAAGAAAGCCTTCAGTGATGCTGCTCTTGATTTGGGAAATGAACTGGTTTGTGTTATTCTGAACTCAATCTTTAAGGGTTCGTAATGGGTTTTTATTGTTTTTTGTTATCATATTGAGTTCTTTCTTCTTCTATTCATTCATTTTGGGTTTCTAGATTAGAGATTGGTTTAGTGATTACTTGTGTTGTACTGATTTTTATAGATTGGTGTCTTAGTTTTTATTGATTTTTGCAGGTAAGAAGAAGAATAGATTTACTATAAGGTGGTGGAAGTGTTGGATTGATGGGTTTGATATCTCAAAAGGTATATGATGGTGGTTGCCATGTTCTTGGGTAATTAAGAAAGATGGGGGGGGCGGGATTTGTTTATTCTTTTAGTTGTTCAATCTTTATTGACATAAATCATTCATTATTGTTAAGCTATTTACTTGTTGGTCTCATGGAGTTCTTATCTTGGTTTTTGCTACTCAGGGTCATTCCAACAGCTCTTGTGCCTATTGAGGTATGCGGTATGCCTTCACTATATCTTCAATTACAATGCTTTGGTGTCTTCACATTTTTTGTAGATAAAAAAGGATGAAAATATATGTGCATCATGTACTTTTATAGCTTTTAACAGTTCGCCCAAAATAGCCATTTGATAGATGACCTAAGAAAGCTCTTAAAATTTTCTAACAGATATCCTGAGCTGGCATTATAATTTCACAAAGCAATTTTGATAGAAAAATGCCACTTGTGTCTGGTGAAGCTTTATGATAAGCTCTTATAACCTCTCACATTGGGCATGGGTTTCAATTATATATGCTAAATGTCTTTACGGTCTCTTAGCAACAACCACTTTTTTTTTTTTTTTTGGTAATAAACCTCTTAATAATTCTTCTGGTGAAAGTGTGGGTGATGTTAAAATTGTAGCAGACATGCATGAGCGAAAAGCAGAAATGGCTCAACAATTTGATGCCTTTATTGCTCTTCCTGGTAAGCTTTTAAACACAGGCCAACATGCATACATCTATCTGGTCTTATTACTAGATTTTTGCATCATTATTTGTTTGATTTAGGGGGATATGGGACCATGGAAGAGCTTTTGGAGATAATAACATGGTCACAGCTTGGAATTCACAACAAACCGGTAATCCATCAGTCTCCATGCTACGAAAATTGAAATGGAATTTCATGATAATTGAGCTATGTTGTAATGGGTGTCTGCTCAGATTGGTTTTCTAAATGTTGAAGGCTACTATAATCCTTTGCTTGCATTGTTCGACAATGGCGTTCGGGATAGTTTTATCCTTCCAGCTGCGAGGCAAATTGTTATCTCCGCCCCAACTACGAGAGAATTGCTAGAAAAGATAGAGGTAAAAAATCTACTATTTCATATTTAAGCACCTAAAAGTGACTCTGACATTGTGAGAGGTAAAAATTCCTATTTTTATTCTGACATTGTGTTTAATTTACTTTCCACTGTTTTGTCGCTGACATCGACCATACTCTAGTTGCAGGATACTTATGCAATCTCAATTTTCACCCAACCTTCCAGGTAACTACTAAAGATTATTTCAATTTTCATTCTACCTTCCTTTGCTACTACTATTGTAGGTTATTTTTGTGTTCTATATGTTAAAAGAATACCCATTACGTAGCACAGAGAGACTCCATCGTCTAGAAATTAGGGGCTTTGGAGATCACCATGTCCTTCATCGTATTTGAGCTATGTCGCGAACTGTAATAGGATTTTGCATTTCACATCCTAGTCGTGACCATAAGTGATTTGTTTATATAGTGTTATAGACGGTTCTTTACGTTTATTGCGAGACTGGCTTTGAGCTAAACATGCATGTTCAAGATCAATCTTAAGCAGATTCTTGTATTTCATATTTCTTCAGTGGTTCCAACTTCATGTGTTCCAGTAGGTTAAATGGTGTTTTTTTTTTTTTACCTATAATAGTTACTTGTCTCGAATAGGTTTACATTTTCGTAGTGTCTATAGGGTTTATTTACTACTTTCAGCGATCAAATGGGTGAAATGATCTGATGGAGGGGCTTAAAACTTTCTGCCTTAAGAATAGGGCGAACTTCATCGCATTGACTGACTAAAAGATGGGTTTTAAAAGAATAATAAAAAATTAATTAACAAATAAGTCTTCTGCAGGAAATCTCCAAAGTGACAGAGGGTAGAAAAAGACAAGGTCTAACATACATAATAATAAGCTTATTTCACAATCCAATGATTTTAGGAGCACTGGTGCTCGCTTATTCTAAATTACAATGAAAATTTGTATTTAAGAGTTGTTGCCTGAGATGCTTCGATATCCTTACTTAGCAGTCATGGAGCCTATCTTCCATGAAGATAATAAAAAAAAATTTTAATTAAAAACAAGAAGAAAAAAAGCCTATCTGCCAATACAAGTAACTAGAACAAGCTTGTGTTTAGAGCAAGTACTTCCATTCTTCCCAACTATAAAAATAGCCCAATTTGTAATTCTGGATTTGAGAACTGAAGCTGAATAAAAATTATTTTAGAGACTATAGATTAAGAGTTGCTTATTCCGCCCTTTGTTCTTGGTGAAGAGTTGCCAAAGATTGATGAAAATAGTAGCCACAAGTAAGTAGAACAAGATCGTTGTTCATGTGAGAGGAAGTATTTCCATCCTTCCTAACTATAGTCGAATGGATTTCAGGGTGTTTTTATTTTTTTATTTGAAGCCAAGAACAAATTGCTTTTATTAATGAAGGTCCATTTGAGCTATATACTAAATCATACAGATATCTATCAGTTGTAGTTTAGCTTCTCTTCTCGAACATAGATATTATAGATATTATGCTAGTCATATAACATCATTATCTTTTCAATTAACTGCAGCATTTGAAGTTCTTCAGAACTGGAAAACAAGATCACAGCTGAGCTCACCGTGTTTCTGGGAAAAGTTGAGTATAGTTCTCCAGCTGGTGTTCATTGGAAGCTTGTTATCAATTTTATACGGAGGAGGGTATGCAGTTTTTGTACAAAGAGATCAAAAGTCATCGACAAAGGGGCAGAAAACTACCCCATCAATGTAGAACTTGGCCTGAGGTGAAAAAAACACAAGTTACATGATCATGCAAGATTACCTGAGGTGGCTGAAGTTACAGGTTAGGAAGAAAATTGAGTTATATCTAGAGATTGCACATGATTGTAGCGCACCTAACTGCCTACTTGGTACTTATTGTGCTTATAGTTACTGAATTATTGCTTTGGTTATTTTTTCAATTTTGTTAAGAGATTTTACTTCTAAACATAAGTTAGAACTGGTGATCATATCATCATGTTTTTACTGTGCATGTTTCACTTATTACTTTCCATTTTCAGATCGAAACTGGGGAGAATCCAGGCATTCTTTTCAAAACACATCCCAACATTAACAAGGACTTGTTTAGTAATGAAAATATTCTTGGACTGAAGGACCCTAACAGACCTTTTCCAACTGGTCAAGCTGGCGATGCAGGGGGTGTTGGTCTTTTGAAGTGGAGAATGCAGAGTGCAGATGAGTCTATTGTGCCATTAACCAGTGGGTTTTGAATCTCAGGACTATTTCATTGTATGGTGGATGATTCTTGTTTGTTCTATATTAAGTAATCTGTTTTTACATTTATTGGCAGTCAATTGCTGGCCTTCTGTATCCAAGGGTGAAACCTATGTTAGCATTGAGTATGAAGCATCAACAATGTTTGATCTGCAAAATGTCACAATCTCTGTACCCCTTCCTGCACTTAGAGAGGCACCAAACGTCAGGCAGATTGACGGGGAGTGGTGGTGAGTCCTTCCAGCATCCTTTTATATGTTTGCAATGGCACGTTAAATTCAGCCGAGTTTGGGGGATTTGGATCTTTTTTTTTTTTTTTTTTTTTTTTTCAATTAACAAAATAAAGATTACAAACTATTCTAAGGTTCCAGATGAACCAGAGACTTAACTCTTCAGCTAATACATTTCATACCCTGTTCGAAGATCTCTTCTCTATTTATCAGCATAGTAATAACAGATATTCCATCATCTTAAAACACGGTGAGAAGATTTACCCTTCTTAGTCTTACGACGTTTGCCCACGAGAGAGGAGGCCACCTGTTTGGCTATGATCTGTTGATCCTTATCCAAAAAAGCCCCCAAATCTAAATCCTTAATGGCTTGAGGTTTCCTTTCCAAATCTGTTTCTGACACCGCCTCGTCACTATCATCTGTGGCATTAGCCATTGTATGAGTGGAGATTGATTGTTTCTTACTTAGCAGAACACGATTCTCCCCAACCAGCTGGACGCAGACGTCATGCAAAATCCCATCCGCTTCATTTCTGACCGACGGCATAGAGACATGGCCCGTTGCCATAGAATGAGCGCGCATGGTCACAATTTCATTCAACTGTGCCATCACTGTCGGCTTTGCTATATCATTCCCAACATCCTGAGAACCCACGTCCCCAGGATTCCGGCCGATACGACTGGACACTGCCTGCGGGTGGGTGCTGACAGGCCGAAGGCATGCTGAGTGCTGAATGGGCGAGCAGGACTGCGATGGGCATTCCTTGTTCGGACTGGACGATATGAGGCCATGAGTAGGCTGGACAGGACGAAAAGGGGCCATGGTAGGCGCACAGCCTTGACCATTGCCTGGACTGGAAACTGTCGCTGGAACATTGCACAAAACTGTGTTGTTCGCTGTATTAAGACATGCACCAATGGTGATCACCGGAGCAGGGCCAGCAGGGTATGGACTGAGAGCATTCGCTGGGCTGAGCGTAGCGCCATGGCTGCTTGCAAGCTGAATGGTGACTGGGCTGCTATCAAGCTGTGTAGAAACGTGAGCTAGCTGGAAATCGGAGCGTGGCAGTAATGCTGGACTCCCCACCTGATTTAGTGCAAGTTCATCCTGCAGCCTCGTCTCCACGTGGTCCGTGGATATGTCATCGACTTGGCCACCTGTGGCCCCAGATTGGAAGTCGGCCGTGGGCTGATTCGGCTGAGTTGGAAGGCCAGTAATATTAGCAATCTCTGAGGTGGTGTATCCCGCCTCTAGAAGGCATTCTTCCGTATTTTCTGTAACATTATCAGCACTAACCTGGACCATTTGTTCTCTCTCATCCCCAGCAATGTTATCATTAAGCAAATCGAATTTATTAGACAACTCCATCTTTACCGGAGCCATGGCCACCTGCCTTGTCTCCCCAATATCCTCAATCAATTCTTCCCCCTGGCTGTTCTTAGCTCCACTCGGGCCGACCGCTGGTCGAGCAGTTTTATCTTGATTGAGAACGGGTGCATATTGTTGTTTAAAAGTTTTGCTTTCAACAGTCGGCTTGACCATCTTTTCTGCTTTACCGGAGTCGGGCATACCCTTACTAGCCTTGAGATCCAATTTTTTCCTGCAGAAAGCCTCTTGATGGCCTATCAAAGAACAATAGTCGCAATATTTGAAACCTGGATATTCGATTTTCTGCCAGAAACCTCTGTTATTGGCCCTGTCAATCCAAACTCTATTAGGTAATTTCTCCGCTAAAGACATCTCTACACATACACGGGCAAAACCCGGTCGAGTGAGACAACGAGTATGGTCATCCATCCGCAAATAGCCACCAAAAGAATTCACAATAGCCTTTAAAATAGGGGGATGAAATAAATGCAAAGGAAGGTTAGGAAACTCTACCCATAGGGCACCGAAATTGGATCCTCCTTTAGGCTGAAATCATGGTGCCAACGGAATGCTTTGAACCGAACTCCTCGAATCAGGAATGAATCCCGCGACAGAACCTTCTTCGCTTCTACCTCCGACTGGAGTCGTACAAGCACATGTCTCTGATTCAACAAACCTAAGGAAAAATCTCCCAAAATGCCCCAAGTTCTGTGGATTGAATCGCGAATATCTGTCAAAGTCGGTCGGTAGCTAGAGAATTTGAGAACAATGACATGTTTTTCCATGAAAGTTTCCCCACGGACCTCATCGAATGCCGTGATGCCAATAGCTGGAGCCCCCTCCTTACGGAATCGGGTTCCTTCGACCTGAGTTTCCACAATGTCGTCAACCAAAAGCTTGCCCAGAATCTGGGCGAAAGAAGGCTTTGGGGTTCCGGCTCCCCCATGACCAGGACCGGTGGGTGTAGGACTAGGGGCAATCGCCGTCATCACATCCAGGAATGAATCAGTAACCGGATCGGAACACCGGCAAGAAGCCGAATCTGCAGCGGCTAGGGAATTCCCGGGACGGCACCGGAATCAAAGAACCCGATTGAAAAAATATTGCAATTGCAAAGCCACAGGCAGGTCACCAAAAACGAGTTCGTGGAGAGGAAAGCTTAGTGCAGAGAGGAGGTGGAGCAGAGGAGGACTGATCAACGCCAGAGAGGATCGCATCACAGGAGAGGAGAGCGCCACTTCCTCCTCGCAGAACCCTCGCAGAGTCTCCCTCGCAGATCCCTCTTTCACGCCCAGATCTGAGGTCTCCCGCTTCCTCTTTCACGCCCAGATCTGAGGTCTCCCGCTTCCTCTTTCACGCCCAGATCTGAGGTCTCCCGCAGAACCCTCGCAGAGTCTCCCTCGCAGATCCCTCTTTCACGCCCAGATCTGAGGTCTCCCGCAGAACCCTCGCAGAGTCTCCCTCGCAGATCCCTCTTTCACGCCCAGATCTGAGGTCTCCCCTTCAATGCAGAAAATTGCAAATGCAAGAAATTTGCGTATGAAATCCTTGCAACACCTCATTCACTCTAGCAGGTACCTCCCCCAGTCAAAAAACCATGAAAATTGAGGACCACATTTAGCTACAACATTTATAAATAGTGTACCAATCTCTCTGATATATCTGTAGATCTTGCAGAGTTGAGTTAACCTTATTGGGAAGAATGCAACATATTTAGCATCGGGGATTTGGATCTTGCTACCCATTATTCCATGGATGACTACACCTATTAAGCATTGTCTATGCTTTTTCCATCTTAATTAACTCAATTCCTTCCTTTCAACCTGCTAAGTTGTTAAACTGAGATATTATATATCACTTTCTAGTGCTCTGAACTAAAAGTAGCTTTTCAAGATTTGATTACGTATGACTTTGTGTGATATCTATAATGTTTATGATTATTTTTGTCGAGATGGTAAGTTGTACCTTGCACTTTGAATCAGGCCCTGAAGCTCTCTAAAGAATTCTTTGAGCAACCCACTGAAGAGAAGCTCAAGGCAAGTCCGGGTTCTGGAGCCCCATTACCTGCTGGGTACAACCGTCAGCCTGAAAACTCTGCTGATAAGAATGAATACTTGTTGATGTTTCCTCCTGGATCCGATTGTAATGTTTACCCTACTGATCCCGCTGAGTTAAGGTATGTTGTTTTCTAATAAAAACATATTAGCTTCTTCTTGTTCATGTCTCTGCAACTTAATCGTCAACTATAATTTCTGGTTTTCCATTAACAAGGTTGCTGCAGTTCATAGATCCACATGTTCTGACTAATAATACTTTCCCTGTTTGCCATCTCAAAAAAATTCTCGACAACGGGGTGATTTGATAACATTTTTTGTTTTGTCATCAGATGGCAAATACTTGAGTGAAAAAAAATCACAAAGATTGCAAATCAGTTATTTCTCATTCAATACTCACTAATAGTTTGATTTATGGATATTATTGCAGGAAAGTAACTGAAGGGGTGTTCCCCCTACTGACCAAGGTAGGAACGCTCGTGCAGAGCATCTTAAATGACTGCTTGGGTCTCCCTCCAAACTTCCTCCAAGAGTATAACAATGATAGGAGTTGGGATTTTATGGTGGCTTTACGATACTTTCCAACAATAAAGGCTGAGAACAATGGTATTACTGAACATGAGGATGGAAATTGCATCACCTTTGTTTTTCAAGACATGGGTGGTCTAGAGGTTCTTAAGGATGGCAACTGGGTTCCTGCAGTTCCTACTGAGGGCGGCCTTATTGTTAATCTAGGTGACGTCATCCAGGTTAGCTAGTTTTGATTTTTGCTAGTTACACCTCTTCTCAAATTTGTGTTATATGTGAATGATTAGTGAGTTTGTTGAATGATTGACAAGGTTTTGAGCAACAAGAAGTTCAAGAGTGCAACTCACAGGGTCGTGAGACAAGGAGAATGTCGTCACTCATATGCTTACTTCTACAATTTGAATGGAGATAAATGGGTCGAACCACTCCCAAACTTCACTCGAGAGATTGGAGAGGCACCCAAGTACAGAGGATTCCTTTACAAGGAGTACCAGCAACTGAGGATGAGAAACAAGAGCCACCCACCTGCTAGACCTGAAGATGTCATCACCATAAATCACTATGCCATTCCCCCATCTGAGAATTAAAGATCAAAATGATCAGAATTAAAGATCAAAATGAATGGTATTGTCAGCTATCTGTAGCATGTGACACCAAATAAAAGTAAACTAGTTTTCTTGATGAAGTGTAGAACATGAGTTCCAACTGATGCCAATCTTTATGTTTCTAGTAATTTGAGTGTGACTTGGTCATGGATATTTCATTGGAAAGTATTACTGAAATATCATGGCTTTACGATATTTCTTGATGAAGTTTTCATGGGATTTTTTAACAATGATATTTCTAATAAAAATCCCTTCTCAATGAAATATCTTTCTCTTTCTTGCACTGTTCTATTGTAATAAAAAGTCATTTGATAGTAAAAAAAAAAAAAAAAAAAAAAAAATTGCTATGTATACTTACCATAGCGTTTTTATGGTAAAGTCTACCATAGCGGTTTTAGAGTCTACTATAGCGTTTTAAAAACGCTATGGAAGAGGCTACCATAGCGGTTTTGAAATGCTATAAAATCCAAACTTACCATAGCGTTTTAAAACCGCTATAATATCCCCTGGGTCTATTATAGCGCCGGCTGTCATAGCGGTTACTAAACCGCTATGGTATTTAAACGCTATTGATCACAATTTTTCTTGTATTGCGATCAATTGAATACTATAGCATGCATGAGTTGGATACACATTCAATGATTCTGAACTAGAACATCATATCTAATATTGATCAAGTTTTGATTCTTTGTTAGGTACCAGCTGATCATTGGCAAACATATAAACGTCCCCTTGCTGAGCAACAATACAAGGATGATGTTGAATATGGTGCTGATATAGAACCTTCAGAAGAAGAGCTTGCTGTCCTGGAGTTCCGCTGCCTCTTTTAGAACCTATGAGACAGACAATACTCCAAGTAGACGGGGTCATGGTAAGTAGTCTGTATACACACGTCACGGGGAAGAATAGACGCAGCAAGAATGGGCAATGGTAGGTCCTGGAACCGAGTGCTGGCAGGGCACTCTGCTGTAAAACAGAGTGTCCCCTGTTTTTCGGAGCAGGGAGAGGCTGCGGACTGGAAGGACTGGGCACTGGTTGCTGCGAACTGTGCTGCGGCCTGGACTGGTGGTAAGGCCATGGCGAGATGGTGGATACGCGTTAGGCTGATGGACGTTGTTGCGTCCTGTTGCTGTGCGATGCAGTGGCCTTCATGCGAACACGCTGCTACGACACTCTGCAATATGGGTTTTCTTATTTATGTGAATACAATTGTTGTTTAGGTGCTTTTTATTGTTTGCAGGGATCATTTATTTTCTTTGGTTAGTTGAAATCAGTAGTTTATAAGAACATCCATTTAGTTGAATTGTGAAATTGTGAATTGTGAATTTGGGGTTGGCTTGTTAATTTGGGGTTACCTCCTCCTCCTTCTTCTTCTACATTGTTGTTCAGATCAATGGCGATTGAGAAGGAGAGAAGGAAGCACTTCTAGTACATAATCCTTGGAGATGGCACTGCAGTTGTACGTTCATTTCCTCACAATCCTGTTCATCTTTTTGACTAGATATATTATCTCCAATTACTCATGTTCAATTTTGTTGATCTTATTACATGCACAGGGATACGCGGCTAAAGAATTCGCTCAGAAGGCCTTCTGCATGGTGAGCTCGCAATCATTTCCAAGGAAACGGTACGTTGGTTTAGGATAACTTGTTCGAATATACATATATAACAAATGTGTGAGTTATTGAAATATTACTTAAAAAGAACACAGGGTCTGCTTCTCTTATTCTTTTTTTTTATGAGAAAAAGTAAAAAATTCATGAAGTCATAGAGGTGAAAGCAAATACGAGGCAAATATCCTTATGAATTAAAAAAACATTATTAGTTATTATTTATTTATTTTATTATAAGTTGGCTATGCTTTGACTTTCTTTCCATTTTCCCTTGGGGATGGTCACTTGTACCATCAGGTGCCTTCCTGCAATAACATTAAATATAGCTCCCTTCATTCTCTTTGTTTGTCTACCCTAAAAGATGAAATTTTATTTGATCTTCTCAAACAAGGAGCCCTCAGCTTCTATATGCATCACTGGGACATACGTAAACTCAGCTACATAACCAGTTTGCATATTTTTCACTTTGGTTACTTCGTCATCATTTCAAACCAGCTGAAAGTGACTTTTATTTTGTCTATGCTTTTTTTACTTATTTTGTGTTTTTATGGAGATGAAAATGTAACTTTATGCATCCCTGCATCACAAAGGACATGGTATGGTATCACCTATGTTGACATTGACACATGAAATCGATTTCTAATCTGTTTCGGATTCATGAATTTACATTCTGCTTTTTATTTCTTGACCAATCATCTCCAATACACATTCTTTTCAAGTTGAGATGGCCTCCAACAATGAGTTCTTTTCCTTGAGCAGTAAGATGAAAATGAGTTCTTTTCCTTGAGCAGTAAAGTTTTGCTATGATTTATGGTGGTATGAACTTTCTTTTGGATGCATGTCTGCTGCTCCATAGTCAGACATGCCTTCCTAAATTCTGTTATTGCCACATGATGAACCTAGACAATTTTTTTCTATATCATACCCCCTTCCCCCACTCTGAAACTGCAAAAATAAATGCTCGTAATAATGTTAATTATGTATATCTAAGCAATCACATTCTTCATTGTGATAGGATTTTAATTGTATTCTTCTTTTTGGTCAGGCAAGGGATGCGAGGAAGTTGTTTGCAAGCCCAGAAGGAGACCATCTCACATTGATGAATGTATATCGGTCATCTGCTGAGTTCTTGGAGAAGAGCAAACTGGCAGGCAGTAAAGATAAGACTGCTGAAAGAAACCTGAGCAAATGGTGCAAGGAAAATTTCATCAATAGTCGTTCCTTGAGGCATGCTCGAGACATTCACAGGTTAGTTCTATAATTTTTCTCCAAAGATGTATGTTAAGATGTTCACTCTTAGTTTAGTTGATCTTGACAATTCTTTTCATTGCATCTTTTGTTCATGTGTATTCTCATGTGTTGTATGCTTTAATGCAGTCAAATTAGAGGGCATGTTCAGCAAATGGGTTTGCGTATTGCTTCATGTGGATAAGAAGCCCTTCAATTTCGGCGATGCCTTGCTGCTTCCTTCTTCCTGAATGCTGCTTTAAAACAACCTGACGGTTCATACAGGTTTGGATGTGACCACTTCTCTGAGTGTTGAGCAGCAGCAGCAGCAGTGATTCCCTCGCAGCAGCAGCAGCAGCAGCAGCAGTGCGTACCTCGCATCATCAGCAGATCGTCTCTTGCAGCAGCAGCATTGCGTCTCTCGTAGCAGCAGCAGCATTGTTCCACTTTCTTTGTATTTGAGATATTTAAGTTTGTGTGTGTCATTGTATTTGAGATATTATTTGATAGATTTTGACTCAATGTAATACATTTTCTTATTAATTACATTACTTTGCCTCCATTATTTGATAGATTTTGACTCAATGACTCAAAGTCATTTGATAGCAAAAAAAAAAAAAAAAAAATTTAAAAAAAATTTAAAAAAAATTTAAAAATAAATAAATTTGCCACGGTTTTAAACCGTGGCTAACTGTTGCAACGGCTAAAAACCGTGGCTACCTTGCCACGGCTTCTAACCGTGGCTAGGGTTAGCCACGGCTTAAAACCGTTGCTACTTAATTAGACACGGTTTAAAACCGTTGCTAATATCTACACCTTGTCACGGCTTAAAACCGTGGCTATTTTTGCCACGGCTAAAAACCGTTGCTATGCTTCTTGCAACGGTTTAAAACCGTGGCTAAATGCTGAAAATCACCACCCCTATTCAAGCATAAAACCATTGCTAAACATTTAGCAACGGTTTTTAGCCGTTACAAATAATTTCGCGACGCCTCTGTAGCCCACGGCTCTTAGCCGTGGCAATGGGGTATGCCCACGGTATAGAACCGTTGCTAATGGGGGTTTTTGGTGTAGTGGTAATAATTTTTTCTGCCCGGGTTTTCTCATCAATCATGAATGAGCTTTTTCCAATATTAACTTTCTCACCCGAAGTCCGACAATACCTGTCTAAAAACTGCATACATCCTTCAATGGATTTCTTCCTGCCATTCAAAAAGATCAATGAGTCATCCGCATACAATAAGTGGGTGACCGGAGTAGCCATCCTGGGAGTATGGTAAAAATCAATTTCTCCCCTACGAAAAGCCCGAGAGAGCCCTCTGCTTAGCACTTGTACCGCGATAACAAAGAGGAGAGGGGAGAGAGGATCTCCTTGTCGAAGGCCTCTAGATGATTTAAAATATCTTTCATACCTGCCTTGCATCAACACCGATAACCCACAATGTGTAATGCAGTTTGAAATTAGATGACATATTCTATTATTAAACCCAAATATGCACAAGACTGTCAAGAGATATCCCCATTCAATTCTGTTATACGCCTTTTCCATATCCAACTTGAATATTATATTATTTCCAGTAACATTTTTGCCAATCTCTCTCATCAGTTCTTGTGCCAACCCAATATTTTCTTAAATGAGTCTCCCTTGAACAAAAGCTCCTTGCTCTAGAGAGATAATATTTGGGAGAAACTTGGTCAATCGCGCACAAAAAATTTTACTGAAAATTTTGTATACCACATTGCACAGACTAATAGGCCTAAAATCAGAATAAGAAACAGGTTCTTCAATTTTAGGGATAAGTGCCAAAAAATTGGAAGAAAATGTACCTGGCTTCGCTTAGCAAGCAAAAAATTCCTTCGCAGCTTTCCAGATGTCCAGCCCAATAATATCCCAACAACTCTGAAAGAATCCAATTGTGAATCCATCCGGGCACGGGGCACTATCATGGGGAATGCTAAAAACTGCTTTTCTGACTTTCTCCAAAACTGACATCTGCATTAGAGAATCACAATCCTCCTCTCGTATCAGGGTGTTGAATTTTTTATTAACCTAAAGTAATATGTTAATAAACCCTACTTGTAATAACCGCAAGTGCACGGTGTCTAACTGGTAGACAACGACAAGTACGGGTCGATCCCACGAGAAAAGTGGATGCAATTTGAATTTTAGAATTTATATAAACTAATTTACAGAAAAATGGGGTTACTGTGTTTTTAAAATTAAACTAAAAATAAATTAAAAAATAAGAAAAATAAAAGGAAAAGATGAATGAGATGGATTTTGTGGGGTTTGGACTCACCGATGAGTTAGCAAATATGTTTAAATCTAAATTACTGAAATTATAAATGAGAAGCTTTAGGGATGAGGATCATTTGCTTACACCGAAGATGTGATCATTAAAATCCAATTCCAATCATATCAAGTTTCTGTCAAACATGAACAATTTATCTCAAGCAAATAAACTCTTACCAAGCATTAAGTGTCTTTTTAGGGCACACTTAATCAAAGTTCAAGCTCAATATTTGTTAGCACAAGCTTTGAATATTGATAAAATGTGAATCTAACTACCCAACATATCAAGTCTTAATCGGACATGAAAGGTGAAAGCAATTTATCAAATTTATGAAATAAAATTGTAATTAACAATTCAGCATTTAAGTCAGTAAAATAAATTAAAATAAATTACACAACCCTTTTGGTTTGTCGCCACCTCGGTGTGGTGGTACTCAGCAGATCCGCAGGTTGCAAACAGTGCCAGCTCTTTCTTCTTTGATTTGAACAGAGAGAGGCGGGAGGCGCTCTGGTTTCTGTCGCTGTGGTGGTGCGCTGCGCTTGCGACGGTGGATGTTGGTGGTGGTTGATGGGCGCTGTGATGAAGAAAATGAATGAGAGATGAAAACCGAGTGGTGGGTGGTGACGATCTGTCGCGAGAGAGAGCGGATGGTGGCGGCTCTGTCACTGGCTCTGCTGCGAGGAAGCGAAGAGGAGCAGGGGTGGTGGTGACGGCTGTCGCGAGATGGAGATGGAGGTGGCTGTGTGGCGTGATGGAATAGGGAGAGGGAGAGGATCGTGATGGATCTCTCTGTTTTGGATGTGTGGAGGGAGCAGGGACGGCAAGTGAGATAGCGGTGGTGGCGGCTGTCTGCACGGTGGGGATGAGGTGTGCGTGGTTGTGTTGATGTGTTGTTTGGTCGTTTGTGGAACAGGGAGGTGAGGACGGTGGTGACTGATGGTGGAGGACGAGGAGAAAGTGGTGATGGCGGTGATGATGAAGTGAAACAGGGTTGTCACGCCCCTGCTTCGGTGGGGTGAAGGGGAGAAAACAGAGATGGATAGGCTGTGGGTGATGATTTTGCTTGGTTGGGATGGTGATGAGAATCACAAATTGGGAAGAAGAGGTTTTGGTATTCTGTATTTTTTTCTTTCCCTTCTCTTCCTCCTCTTTCTTATTCAATTATATTGTATTTATAGAGAATTAAGAAAATGAACTTGGACAAGTTAAGGGGAGGGTTCAATGAGTGATTTAGGGTTTAAATCAAACTAGAATCTTGGATAATTAGGAGAATATGCTTTGGGTTTGATTGGGTTTGGCATTGGGCTTGGGTTTACGGATTTGGTTTTGGGTTCGGTTTTGAGTTTAGGTTATGGGCTTAGGCTATTCTCACCTCCACTTCCTCTGAAGTCACCATCTGTGATTTATTCATTGAATTTTTCTTTGATTTCTTCGTTATTGCTCCGAATTCTACAAAAACAAACAAATTTAATAATTAATTTAAAATAAAATAAAACAAGGATTAACAGAATATAATAAGAGGTAAAAAAATGTTATAATTATGTGATTATCACAGGGTCGGAATGCAGTCCATGAGTTCTGTATCCTCTTTGTACTCTCCCGATGCAAGTAAGGATCCGAAAAAATTATTAGCCTCCAAAATAATATTTCGCGGATCCGTGATTAAATGCCCTGCCAGGTCGTGAATTTTTGTAATCGCTATTCTTTTCTATTTGGCTTTAACTGACGCGAAGAAAAATTTAGTGCACGCGTCTCCTTCTTTAAATTCCTTTTCACCTGATTTTTGTTTCCAGTAAATTTCTTCTCTCACCAAAGCCAGTTTAAGTTCAGCCTGACATCTGGTCAAATTAATTATATCATTTGGATCCCAGCTCTGCAGTAAACTGAATTCCAGTCTTTCAATATCATCTTCCAACCTTCTAATAATACTGAATATATTACCAAAGGTTTCTTTATTCCATATTTTCAGAGCTCCTCTGAGGCGCTTAAGTTTGGAAGCCACACTATACATACCCCCATTAGCTTCTCCATCAGCATTCCAAATGCTGTCAACAAAGGCTAGAAACTCATCATGAGTTAACCACATACTTTGAAATCTTAAAGGAGACATACCTGCCCTTTGTGATAATGACAAAGAAAGTAACAATGGTGCATGATCCGAACAAGCTCTAATTAAGTGATCAACCCGAGTATGCTGCATTGCTATTAACTAATCTGCATTCCTCAGGAAACGATCCAATCTAGCCCAGGTTATGTCCTCCCCTCTTTGGTTGTTACACCATGTGTATTTGGGTCCCTCAAACCCACAATCAGAGAGCCCGCAACTCGAAATACAGCTAGAGAATTCTGACATCGCCAAAAGATTAGGAGGACATCTGCCTAATTTTTCTCCACCTTCAGCAATCACATTAAAGTCGCCACCAATGATCCAAGGATCATTCAAACCCATTGCAATGTGTTCCGTATCTTCCCATAAACTTCGCCTCTCCTGTACTGAACACTTTGCATATACAAAAGAAATGAAGAATACAGAATTGGAAAAAAGGATATTAATCTTACAGTGGATTAATTGATTTGTGCAGAGCAGTACGTCCACTTGTAAGCTATTATCCCAGAAGAGCCAAATTTTACCGCCATAATCTTCATTCATTGCAAAGCAAAGCAGACTCACCTTACCTGCAATCTCCACGTGTCTTGAAGATTGAATCATAAGTTCCGCAATAGCTAGTAGCCTTACATTATTCTCTTTAACCAGCTTTTTTAGTCTACAACGGGTCGCTCGGTTACCAACTTCCCGTGCATTTCAAAACACGATGTTATCTATCATTACTAACATCGGGGGTAATCAAAATTCTCGTCACTCTCCGAGTCCCCACCGCAGATCCATTCTTAGAACTTTTCTTTTTTCCTTTCTTTTTGACCTCTCCGGATTGATATCCTGGATCAATCATGTTATTACAAGAAACGTTTGCCTCAGATTTAGGGTTCGTCTTCAATTGAAGACATATTTCATCTTTCTATAGCAGCAACATACCCATTTTTTGTCACAACAATAGAAAGTTTAGGGTTTGAAAATCAGGGTTAGACTCAATTCACTATAGTTTAATCCAAGGTAAGGGTAAAATGGTCCAAAAATTAGACATGACCAATTAAAGACGTGGACTTAACGGTTCTATCAAAAATCGAGTGTTAGACTCAATTATTTTTCAAAAGGAGTGCCAAACTCTAATAAGTATAAACTAATGAGTGCCAAACTAAAAAAAACCCTTTATTCTATGCATCATGAACATGGATCCCCTTCACTACAATATAGGAAATCTTGAATGTCTCGACAAAAAAATCGTAAGAAATTCGAACATTTACTAGCTAAATTTAAACCATGGATCTAGAACAACATGTCCTTTGTAAGACTTTAATCTTTCTTATTTGATGCAAACACTTGATAAATTTAACAAACAACAAGAACATAGTAAAGTTATAAAAATTTTGGAAACATAAACAAAGTTCACAACAAAATAAGTGAGTATGCTTCTTTTAGCTAGCAAAACAAACAAACTTTACCACTCGCACAAACTACCGAGCAAAGCACCATCCCGATGACATGTTTCTCACTCTAGATTGATTCTAACACCTTCCAAATGCTCTCTTATATGATGCAATTCAGTGACGACTTCTCCAATATTCTTGCGCTCAGCAGAGGATCCCGAAGAGCATTCCACTCCCAGCCTTATTGCTGAAATCAAACACTTCTGCACTCTAGTCCCTTGACTGCTCTGGTTTGCAATGTTGATGGCTTCGTCAGTGATTTCTAACAACATGGTTGGATCCACAATGCTCGCAACTCGTTCAGGTAAAGCAGCTTTTACGAAATCATGAAGATTTTGTTCATTTTCAAACATGTCATCTGTTGGTTTCTTCCCAGTAAACAACTCCAGTAACAATATCCCATAACTATAAATGTCACCTTGCATGGAAACCTCACCTCCCATTCCATATTCTGCAAATAATTTTTTTTTTTTACATATCTAAACATGTGATTTAAGCTCACTAGATGTGATGAAATCAAATAGAAATTTGACATGAGCTCAATTTTTAAGATCATACTGCACGTGCCTTGGGCTGTTAGATAAATAAAACGATAAGAATGATATTTAATTATTTATAGAAATTCTTAAATTGGCTAGGCAAAATAAGTTGTTGCCACTTATTGTATAAGTTAAAATTTGACAAATTTGGAGTGAAATATGTTACATTGTAATATAAAAATTGTTAATATGAGTTAAGTATGCCACAACATTGATAGAAATAATGTCGGATAAGATGTAATAAATTATGGATGTTAACAACAAAAGAAAAATTATTTTTTAATATAATATAAAAAATCTAATGACCAAGGCCTAAAGAAACACATTTATATATGTATAAGATTCTTACCTGGAGCGATATAACCGATTGATCCCTTTATTGCAAGGGAACTACCTTGAGTTTGTGAACTGCAACTGTTGGTGGAAAAAATCTTTGCTAAGCCAAAATCAGCCACATGAGCGGTCATGTCATCATCGAGGAGAACATTGCTCGACTTTAGATCACAGTGGACAATTGTCGGCTGGCAATGGTTGTGAAGATAATCTAACGCAGAAGCAACATCAATAGAAATGTTCAGTCTTTGTAGGAAGTTCAAGTACTTCACCTCATCTTGTCTATTTTTCTTTGGATGTAACCACTCCTCTAAACTTCCATTGGGCATGAATTCAAAAACCAATGCTTTGAAATCATTTCCTTGAAAGTCGATTCCTGAACAAGCTGTGATAATTTTTAGGAGATTGCGATGTCGAAGATTTTTCAAGGCATTGCATTCAGACAAGAAACTCTTAAAAGCTCCACGTTGTTGAAGATTTATTACTTTAACCGCAACAATTGTGTCTATTTGGGAAAGAATTGCTTTATAAACTGAACCAAAGCTTCCGACACCAATTAAATTGTCTATTGAAAATCTGTTTGTTGCCTCGAGAAGCTCCGCATAAGTAATCCTTTCGAACTGATTAATAAATAGCGACTCTGAAGTAGGTTTTGCTTTCGATACACTTTTTCGGTAGCACACAAAAATTAAGCACAATAGTACAACCAAACAGATGCTTACAACAATCACTGGCAAAACCACTTTGAGAAATTGTGATTTTCTTGCCTTGTTGTGACTCTGGCATGGAGGCAACTTGAGTTCAACAACACCTCCGCAAAGCTTACTATTTCCCATAAGTGACACCACACTAGCATTGAGAAAGACACCGACCTTTGGAACTGAACCCTCCAAGTCATTATAAGATAGATCCAAATGAATTAGAGAAGTGAAATTCTCCAGATATTGCGGAATCTCCCCTGATAACTTATTTCGAGAAAGATTGAGTTGTTTTATACCTCTCAAAGCACTCATTGACTGAGGAATACTTCCTGTAAACAAGTTTTGGCTGATGAAAAGGTTCTCCAACATCAAACAACTGCCAAGCGTGGTTGGTATACTTCCAGAAAATTTGTTACCCGACAAGTCCAAGGACATAAGATTGGTCAAGTTACCTACTTCGGATGGTAAGGGACCACTCAAAGCATTGTTAGATAACGCGAGCTCGAACAGGGATGGAAGATGAAGAAGTTGTTTGGGAATGATACCATTGAGTCTATTATCATACAGGGAAAGTTTTGATAAACTTTGACAGTTTGCAAGACTAGGAGGTATTTTTCCATGTAGCTTGTTTTCGTGCAAGTATAGAACGATTAATTGAGTTGAATTATGATAGAAGGAGTCTGGAATTTGTCCAGAGAATTCATTGTCGTACAACCCCATCATACCCATTTGAGGAAATACTCCAATGAGGTTGGAGATATCACCTCTAATAGAGCTCTCAGAAATCAAAAGATAGCTCAAATTCACAAGATTTCCAATTGAAGCTGGGACGCTTCCATGTATTTGTTTATTTCCTATTTCTAGATGTGTAAGTTTGGTGGAGAGATTTCCTATTGAGTTAGGAATTTGCCCTTTGAGAAAATTATAGTTCATATTTAAGACCTCTAAATTGGTGCAATTGGTTAAAGAAGTGATAAAGTGCAAGTCATCTACTAGTTGATTTGAAGTAAGGGATAGAACGCTAAGACTCTGAAGCACTCCTAGGTTCCTTGGAACATGTCCGGTGAATTGGTTTAAACCAATGTCTAACCATTGAATTTTTGAAGCATTGGGAAATGATAATGGGATGAGACCTGTGAGCTTATTTTCTGCCACTAAAAAAGCTATGAGATTTGGAAGTGTAAGGCCAATGTCTGAAGGAAGGCTTTCATCTAGCAAGTTAGAAGCTATTGAGAAATCTGTGATATGTGACAGATTGTAAAGACAAGAAGGAACTTTTCCAGATAAATTATTACCAAAAACACCAAACTCTTCCATGTTTCTAATGTAGCAAAGATCATCTGGAATGTTTCCTGTCAAACCATTGTCTCCGATAACAAGAGCAGTAAGAGAGGAGAGATTTCCTAGCAAAGAGGGGATGTTTCCTTTGAGTTTATTAGCTCGAAGTCGCAATGAATTAAGCTTTGATAGAGAGGCAAGCTCGATTGGAATCCCTCCTAAGAGATGATTGTGTTCTAAATCAATTACATGAAGCTTATGGCAATAGGTAAGATTGGTAGGGATTTCATGATCGAAGGAATTGTTACCTAGAGAAAGGACCTTTAATCGGGACAATCGACCTATTTCTTGAGGTATTGGACCATGGAAATAGTTTTTGCCAAGCCTGATTTCTCGAAGAAAGGAGAGGTTCCCAATGTGGGGGGAGAGCGTACCTTCAATCTTGTTTGATTGCAAGTCTAGGACTGTCACCCTGTCACGATGGCGACGACTGCATGTGACTCCATTCCAATCACAGAAGTAGATGGAGTTGTTCCATGAATTCAATGCTTTGAGTGGATCACTATTTATCTTTTCTTTGAAGGCGAGTAGCGCCAGACAATCTGGTGCGGAGTTCATGGTGAAGGCAATTGCAGTGAATGCATTGATGCTGTTCCATATTAGTACTGTGAGAATGATTGGGAAGCAAGAGAAATACATCTTTCTTTAGGAAAAGCAATATAAATGAAGGGGGAAATTAGAGGACATGGTGTTCAGTTGATATCTTAATTTGATATATATAGATATTTAGTGAGGCTAGGAAACCATGTTTTGTAAACATGTTTTGCAACCATGATGATTACTTTACCAGACAAACACTTTTTCTTTTGCGTTGTTTCCACGAAAACCTTTTAAATTACTGCATTCGATCAATAGCATCTAAGATAAGTCGTAAGCGAAACTCCACCAGATTAATACAATTGATGACAACAAAATATAAGCCATTGATGAAACACAGTTCAGGATTGCATGTACCTCATCAGGATCTACATTGCCCCTAATACAAAGAAAATCTTAACGCATAGGAGGCTTTTAGTTATTTATTTATTATTATTATTAATGAGATATTGTGTTCATTAGGTACATAATCCACTCTTTGGCCCCAATTAAATATTAAGTCAATCAATCAACACTTGCACTTTCTTTTCCAAGTCATTATTAGCTTACATAATGCAATCCACACTAAGTACCAATCACTTTTAGAAAAGAATTATAATTGCACTCTGAGTGCATGGTAGGCCTAACTCTGACAATTAGTGTCGGAACGACTTGACTTGGTAGACTTTGGGTCATGTTAAGCAACAATATTATAATTGCACTCTGAGTGCATGGTAGGCCTAACCCTTATTTATTTAAAAATTCTTATATGTACCCAAGTGGGAAACTTCAAGTTTTAAGGTTGGTAACTTGAGTGATAACTTTTGCATGTCATGTTAGTAATGAAGTAAGTGGTACATTTTGCTACACGGTGATAACTTTATACATAATACCAAGGTAAGTTAATGCACATTGGGATTTAGTGCCTTGTTGGTTGATGTACCATACATCCAAATTAGCATATTGTACCAAAGCATTACTCTTAAATTTGTTTATTTAATCCATGCCTAAATGCTAGAATGAATACCTTGAAGGTAATGGTGTGACGACTCAGGAAGCAGCTCAATTTTTTTTACTTTTTTTGTTATCATTATAAATAGGCACTTTTTAATTTTAATGAAACTATTAGGGTTTACACTTTATTTGAGTCTAGAAACATGCATAATGCGTCAATTATAAACACCACATAGTTGGCTTAAATACGATTATTTCATATAAATTATTCTTCCAAAAACTCTTTTCAATATAAATTATTCTTGGAAAATGTTAAATGTAGCATCATGAGCAACATGGCCTAATGGTAGCTCTTCTACTCCAATCTTAGATTCAATCATATCCTCGAAAATTTTGGTCTTTGCCAAATCTCTATCATTTCAAGAGACGACAATTATCAATCAATTTTCTAGAGTTATGTTGCGATCCTATCTCATATGGGTTAGGAATGAACTGAATTCTTTATACAAATTAAGACGGTCCCAATGTAATGCATTATGAATTAAGTCTCTAAGTTTATAATCATCATGCATTCTCATGTAACATGCATGCATAGACTAATCAATTATTTTACTCAAATCAATCAAGAGCATATGCAATTCTCTTCACCAATCACTTTTAGAAAAAGAATTCTAACTTTACTCGGAGTGCATGGTAGGCCTAGTGACTTTGACCAAACCAAATTAAAGCTTGTAATGCACTAATTAAATTAATATTTCTCTTATGAAGTTATGTTTGTGAGTAATTAGTATACATTCATATGAAACCTCAATCTAATTATATGTGTTTAAGATTTAAGTCTCTAAGTTTATAATCATCATGCATTCTCGTGTAACATGCCTGATTGTGTTTTGGACCAATTGATTACTTTACCAGACAAACACTTTTTCTTTTGCGTTGTTTCCACGAAAACCTTTTAAATTACTGCATTCGATCAATAGCATCTAAGATAAGTCGTAAGCGAAACTCCACCAGATTAATACAATTGATGACAACAAAATATAAGCCATTGATGAAACACAGTTCAGGATTGCATGTACCTCATCAGGATCTACATTGCCCCTAATACAAAGAAAATCTTAACGCATAGGAGGCTTTTAGTTATTTATTTATTATTATTATTAATGAGATATTGTGTTCATTAGGTACATAATCCACTCTTTGGCCCCAATTAAATATTAAGTCAATCAATCAACACTTGGACTTTCTTTTCCAAGTCATTATTAGCTTACATAATGCAATCCACACTAAGTACCAATCACTTTTAGAAAAGAATTATAATTGCACTCTGAGTGCATGGTAGGCCTAACTCTGACAATTAGTGTCAGAACGACTTGACTTGGTAGACTTTGGGTCATGTTAAGCAACAATATTATAATTGCACTCTGAGTGCATGGTAGGCCTAACTCTGACAATTAGCGTCGGAACGACTTGACTTGGTAGACTTCGGGTCATGTTAAGCGACTTCGGGTCATGTTAAGCAACAATATTTCAACAATATTATAATTGCACTCTGAGTGCATGGTAGGCCTAACTCTGACAATTAGTGTCGGAACGACTTGACTTGGTAGACTTCGGGTCATGTTAAGCAACAATATTATAATTGCACTCTGAGTGCATGGTAGGCCTGACTCTGACAATTAGCATCGAAACGACTTGACTTGGTAGACTTCGGGTCATGTTAAGCGACTTCGGGTCATGTTAAGCAACAATATTATAATTGCACTCTGAGTGCATTGTAGACCTAACTGTGACGATTAGTGTCGGAATGACTTGACTTGGTAGACTTCGGGTCATGTTAAGCAACAATATTATAATTGCACTCTGAGTGCATGGTAGGCCGAACTCTGACAATTAGTGTCGGAACGACTTGACTTGGTAGACTTCGGGTCATGTTAAGCAACAATATTATAATTGCATTCGGAGTGCATGGTAGGCCTAACTCTGACAATTAGTGTCGGAACGACTTGAATTGGTAGACTTCGGGTCATGTTAAGCAACAATATTATAATTGCACTCTGAGTGCATGGTAGGCCTAACTCTGACAAATAGCGTCGGAGCGACTTGACTTGTTAGACTTCGGGTCATGCTAAGCAACAATATTATAATTGCACTCTGAGTGCATGGTAGGCCTAACTCTGACAATTAGTGTCGGAACGACATGACTTGGTAGACTTCGGGTCATGTTAAGCAACAATATTTGATGATCAAATTGATCAGTAAAACCACACATATGCACTTCATGGGTTTCATATTTTATCTATACTTGTCCACTGTAAACAACTTACTTATTGGTTTGGAAAACCAACTATCTGTATAGAAGCTCATTCACTTCAAACCACACAATAAGTTTGGAATTTCTTCATGCCTTCTTTTCTACGATTATATCTAGAAAATTAATATTTTCTTTGTGATTTTCTTTTAAATTGAATCAATAACCCTTATTTATTAAAAAAATTCTTATATGTACCCAAGTGGGTAACTTCAAGTTTTAAGGTTGGTAACTTGAGTGATAAGTTTTGTATGTCATGTTAGTAATTAAATGAGTGGTAGATTTTGCTACACGATGGTAACTTTATACATAATACCAAGGTAAGTTAATGCACATTGGGTGATAACTTTTTATTGATGTACCATACATCCAAATTAGTATATGTACCGAAGCATCACTCTTAAATTTGTTTATTTAATCCGTGCCTGAATGCTACGATGAATACCTTGAAGGTAATGGTGTAACGACCCGGAAAGTAGCTCAAAATTTGAACTTTTTTGTTATCATTATAAATAGGCACTTTTTAATTTTAATGCAACTATTAGGGTGCACCGTATCAAATTACGCTTTATTTCAGTCTCGAAACATGCATAACGTGTCAGTTATAAACACCACATAGTTGGCTTGGCTTAAATACAGTTATTTCATATAAATATTCTTCAAAAAACTCTTTTCAATATGAGCCTCAGCTAACTTTCTTATCTTTAAAAATGTTAAATGTAGTGTCATGAGCAACACGGCAATGGTAGCTCTTCTACTCCAATCTTAGATTCAGTCATGCCCGACATCCTGGAAAATATTTTGGTCTTGGCCAAATCTCTATCATTTATTTTGCAGTCCTAAAAGGAAAATAAAGGGAACTGAATACAAACAAAAAAAAAAAAAAAAATCAATCAGCAATGCAATGACAAGACACTACAAGAAAATGGCAATTTAGCGACGGCACCTGTGCCCAGGTTATGCATCCAAGAACCAAAGCATGTGCTAATGATCCAATGCCTAGAATCACGATGGAGTGTTGTAAAGACGATGAACGACTTCAAGATATGCCTTAAATTTCTTACTGTGACTGTAGTTGCCTGGTTTGGTCAACCGCTTCTTTTACTTTTCCACAAAAGCCACATTTTACTAATCTTAGTACATTTCTTCACTAAATTTATTTGCAGCTGATGTTGCAATGGAGACAGACTTTGAAATTCAAGAGATAAAGCATGGAAATCTTTGTAACCTTAAAGGTAGAAAACATGATAAGCTGTCTGCACTTGAACCAAAGAGAGACAGTGAGCAACTGAAAAAAGAGTTGGTGGAACTTCAGAATTAGGATCCAATGAATAAACTCAAACAGCTAGCCGGTGATCTCAAAGGTACTATTAGCAACAATCTTGGTACCCAAGCAGAAAATTTGGCTCGAAGGGGTGTTACCAAAGTTTCACAAAGCAGAGATAAAGGCATTTCTGATGCTAATGATCCAACATCAGTTGAGTTGAATGTAAAAAGGACAAGAGATATTGAAGGTGTTGGTTTTCTTCAAGCAAAATGTTGGTTTTCTTCAAGCTAATGACAAATTTAAGACACAAATAAATACAGAGGATTCTTTGTAATGCTCTGTTCTTCTCTGCTCTGCTTTCTGGTTTTCTTATTATATAAGCAAATACAAATCATAACTGCACCACTAACATTACAGCCCATGTTTTCTAACCACATAAACCTAACTGCTATTAGCAACTGCTGACTCTAATTCTAACCATACATAGATAACTCCTAGAGACAACTAGATTAATACATAGATAACTCCTAGAGACAACTAGATTAATACATCAATCTCCTCCTTAAGCTTGTTGTCCTCCACTGACAATCCGCACACCAGTTTTCTCTCTCATCTCCAAGAACTTCAATCTTGCAAGTGACTTTGTCAAAATATCAGCACGCTGATCTTCTGTGCAAACATGTTGAACTTCAATCATTCCTGATTCAACACAATCTCTAATGTAGTGAAATCGAGTATCAATGTGTTTGCTCCTCTCATGGTGAACTGAGTTCTTGCTCAATGCAATTGCGGACTGATTATCGATCTTTAGAACCACTTTCTTAACCTCGGTCTTTAACAAATCTGCCAACAGTCGTCCCAGCCACACTCCTTGACACGCTGCTGCACAGGCAGCAATGTACTCCGCTTCACAGGAAGATAACGCAACTACTTTCTGTTTTTGTGAACACCAACTAATAGGATTTGATCCAAGGAAAAATATTAAACCTGAGGTACTTTTCCTGTCATTAGTATCACCAGCTAGATCGCTATCGGAGTAACCAATCAGCTCCAAGCTGCCTTCCTTCTTCTCATAAACGCAACCGAGGTTTAAAGTTCCTTTCACGTACCGCAATATGTGCTTCACTGCGGCCATGTGCTCTGTTGTGGGCTTCTCCATGTATCTACTCACCACACCGACAGAGAATGCCAAATCTGGGCGCGTGTGCAGTAGGTATCTCAAACTGCCAACAATACTTCGGTACAGAGTTGTGTCTACAGGTGGACTTGTGCTTTCCTTGCTTAGTTTCAGACGAGGTTCCATCGGGATTTGCGAAGGGTTGCAATCTTTCATGCCACATTTGTCTAAAACCTTTCTTGCATATGCTGACTGGTTGAGTGTAATCCTTTGAGAATTCTGACATACTTCAATTCCCAGATAGTAACTTAGTAACCCAAGGTCACTCATGCTAAACAATTTCTTCATCTGTGATTTGAACTTGTCTATGTCTTGAATACACTCTCCAGTGATTAGTAAATCATCCACATAGACTCCAACAATTAAATTCCCTTTACCTTGATTTCTCATGTACACGGCATGCTCTAAAGAACACCTCTCAAAACTGAGTGTCCTCAATGACTTGTCCAGTTTTGAGTTCCAGGCTCTAGGTGCTTGTCGCAAACCGTACAATGCTTTGTGCAGTTTTAACACCTTGTGCTCTTCACTTTTTATTTCAAATCCCGGTGGTTGAATGACATACACTTCCTCTTCCAAATCACCGTTGAGGAAGGCTGACTTCACATCCATATGATGCACCTCCCATCCTTCATGTGCCGCAATAGAGATCAGCAAACGTACTGTCTTTAGCCGAGCAACAGGGGCGAAAACTTCATCAAAGTCTATGCCTTGTCGTTGAACGTACCCCTTTGCCACTAATCTCGCCTTGTGCTTCACAATTCTGCCTTGAGTGTCCTTCTTTAGCTTGTAAACCCACTTTAGACCTATAGGTTTGTGACTGTCGGGTAATGGAACGAGCTTCCAAGTTTCATTTTTCCGAATAGAGGAAATCTCCTCCTCCATTGCTCTTCTCCACATCGGATCTGTCTTGGCTTCTTCGAAATTCGACGGCTCCTCTTCTCCTAGTAGGCACAGACCCGAATACTGCAACTCTATTGGGACTGTTGCATCGTACAAGCTTTTGATGTCACGCTTACCCCGTGGTCCTACTAATGAACTCTCATCAGATGTCGAGGTTGATACTGATTCATCAACAGATGCTGCTGGAGTATATGGTGAGCTTGAAACAGATGCTCTGGATCTCGTGTTCATCACTGGTGTATCATACTGGTATCGGTCAGTTTGTTCCTGTGTCGGCTGTGGGAAATTCATGCCAGAATTGCTGATGCCAATGCCAGAATCGCTGACTCCCTCTTTATCTTTCTGATTTGTCGTATCAAATGCGCCTGCTATGGTAAAATAGTGTGCTGTAAGAGTGTTCCCTGCTGATCCTATTTCTGTTTCTGGAAATTTGCTCCACTCCCACTTCTTCTCCTCTTCGAACACAACATCCCGTGTCACCACTACTCGTTTTGATTTTGGATCAAACATCCGATAACCTTTTGCATTTGAATCATAACCAATAAACACCATTGACCTGCTTCGGTCTGCAAGTTTTGAAAGGTGAGGTGTAACATCTTTTACGTGTCCCACACATCCAAATATGCGAAAGTGATCAACAGTTGGCTTGCGGTTGTAATATGCTTCATAGGGAGTTTTGCCGATGATGCTTTTTGTTGGTGCTCGATTTAGGAGATATACGGCAGTTGCTACCGCTTCTCCCCAAAATTCGCCTGGGACTCCCATGCTTTTCAACAAGCTCCTTGCCATGCCGACCACTGTCTGATTTCTTCGTTCAACAACTCCGTTCTGCTGAGGAGAATAAGGCGCCGTGAGATAACGCTTAATTCCCAACAGCTCACAGTAAGTCTTGAACTCATTTGAGGTAAATTCGCCGCCACGATCTGTGTGAAAAGCCTTCAGCTTGCTGTTTTTCTCCATTTCTGCTGATGCTTTGATCTTCTTGAATGCCTCAAATGCTTCATCTTTGTTTCGGATCAGCACCTGCCACATGAATCTAGTACAATCATCAACCAACAGCAGAAAATAGCGCTTACCTCCGTGTGTAGCAGGAGTTATTGGCCTGCACAAATCTCCATGCCACAGTTCAAGAGGTGATACTGCTCGAAATTTCGCCACTGCTGGAAAAGGATTTTGGTGTTGCTTTCCAATCAAACAACCATCGCAGATGCGGTCCTTATGCTCAATTATGGGCAAGCCGCGCACCATCTGTTTCTGACTTAGAAATTTCAAAGCATGAAAGTTCATATGCCCGTATCTTGCATGCCAGCGCCAGGCTTCTTCTTTGCTCCTCGCCAGAAGGCATTCGGGTAGAGCTGGTACCATGTTAAACACATATAACCGGTTCCTTGATCTGTTCACTTTTGCTAGTAGCCTTTGTGATCTGTCCAAGATAGACATTACTCCTCCTTCAATTACAACCTTGCATCCGTTCTCATCTAATTGACCAAGGCTCATTATGTTTCTCTTCAACTTCGGGATGTAGTAGACATTAGTAAGTACACGATGTTCACCTGTGAAGCATTCAAATAAAACCGAACCTCTTCCTTGTATTTCTACAGCTGAACCATCTCCAAATTTGACTGACCCTTTAATGGTCGTGTCAATTTCAGCAAACTTTTCGATACAACCGGTCATATGGTTACTTGCGCCGGTATCTAAATACCAAGCATTCACTTGGGTGCTGTTAATCTTTGGCACCACCTTGTCTTCGTGTAGTAACACCTGTTCGTTCTGTAATGCGTGGTTGAGAACACAAGTTTCAGCCATCAATAGTGCCGGTTCATCATCGATTTGTGTTGTAACAAAGTTGGCCCTCTCTCTTCGGTTTGGCTTGGGACACTCTTTTGCAAAGTGACCATATTCGTTACAATTGAAACACTTAATCCTGGATATGTCGAAGTTGCGTGACTTTCGGTCTTCGTTTTTTCGTTCACCATTTCCTCGACCTCCATCATTTCCATGCCCACGACCACGTCCTCTCCCGTGACGTCCTCCTCTTTTGTTGCTGTAGGAACCTTCATCCTTCCTTGCCTTGGGGATTCTTGCCTCCCACTCGGCCTGGGTAAGGAGTAATTGTTCTCCACTGCCCTTTGAGTGCAGTCGCCCTTTAAGCCCTTCCTCGAATGTTCTGAGACGACCGATCGCTTCTGAAACTGGCATCTTCTCAGTATCGCCAAACTGCTCAATTGTTCCAATAATCTGGAGAAATCTATCTGGAATGGCGCTGAATAGTTTTTCAACAACTTCGCTGTCGTCGAACTTCGTGCCCAGCGAGCGGATCTCACCCACCAGTGTGGTAAGCTTCATGGAAAATTCATTTATTGTCTCTGAATCCTCCATGTATAACTTGTTCAATTGTCGTTTCAGCACCTGTACGCATGCCTTCCTAACGCGATCTTCACCAACTCGCATCTCCCTAAGTGCGTCCCAAGCCTCCTTTGCCGTCTGCTTCTCTGCGATTGCCATCATCACGTCATCTGGCACGGCTTGAGAAATGGCTACCATGGCGCCTTGATCTTTGTCATCATTTGTGTCTCCACCTTCAATCACTGACCATACTCCTAGTGAACGCAAGATTATCTTCATCTTGACAGCCCATATGCCATAGTTCGTTTCACTTAACGTTGGATATTGGATCGGGATTGAGGCTCCTCTTGCAGTCGGTTTTACCACTGCAAGTGTCTTTGCTTGATTTCCTACTTCACTGGCCATTGCTTTGACAACTTAGCTCTGATACCAAATGTTGGTTTTCTTCAAGCAAAATGTTGGTTTTCTTCAAGCTAATGACAAATTTAAGACACAAATAAATACAGAGGATTCTTTGTAATGCTCTGTTCTTCTCTGCTCTGCTTTCTGGTTTTCTTATTATATAAGCAAATACAAATCATAACTGCACCACTAACATTACAGCCCATGTTTTCTAACCACATAAACCTAACTGCTATTAGCAACTGCTGACTCTAATTCTAACCATACATAGATAACTCCTAGAGACAACTAGATTAATACATAGATAACTCCTAGAGACAACTAGATTAATACATCAGAAGGTACAGATCGTACTTTTTGTGATAGTCGCAATGTCATGAGATGCTCTAATCTTCCAAACTTCTTGAGGTACGTTTGTGAACCTCAATTTTTTATTTATACCGAAACTAGATACGAAACAAACTTGGAAGTTCATGTCTTGTAAACACTGCAATTGGCAGATACAATATTGTGAATCATACTTCCAGTGGAGATGTGGAAAGTCATACTCCAATTGGTAGTAACTCTGAGACAGTGAGGAAACAGTCGAAGAAGATGTTCTCCTATAATTTAAATAACACTCCTGATCAGCAGACACATGAGTGTAGTAACGAAAATGACATGGGCTCCATAACCACAAATGCTCCAACGAGATCAGCTGGTATTAACAAGAATGCATCCATAAACAATGGGTTGCACGTGTCTTCTTCCTTCCAGTCTGTGCTTAATTGCCCGACAAATCTCTCTCAGCAAGTTATTCCTGAAGAGGGTGTTGAAGTAGCAGTTAACATTTTTGTGGAGAAACCAAGAGGAGCTAAGCAGAAAATCCAAGTCCAACACCACCATCATCACCATCATTACTATCACCAGCGTGTGCATGAAACACAAGAAGAGCAGTCGCAAGATATGACTA
The DNA here is from genome assembly GCA_963556465.1 of Berberis vulgaris. Taxonomy (NCBI): domain Eukaryota; kingdom Viridiplantae; phylum Streptophyta; class Magnoliopsida; order Ranunculales; family Berberidaceae; genus Berberis; species Berberis vulgaris. Next base: position 112,655,143 of record OY747124.1, read on the forward strand.
AAGTTGCCATGCAATCCGGATCATCAAATGTGTTCAACCAGCCTACTGAAGTTACTGTTGAAAAATATAGCTCAAGCGGCAGTGGATCAGGCAGTAAACGTGGAAGCAATGTGCTGAATGAAAGCAACTGTGATGTTAGTCCAGGAGGAACTGACTTGAAAAGCGAAAATATGGTACCTGGAAAAGGCGGAGACCGTGTCAATCTTGCAAGCGAGAATAGGAGAGTGATTGAAAAAATTAACTGCAGGACTGAAGCTGGCATGAACAAGTTCATCCAGAAGCGGGAAGAGAGATTCTTGAAAAAGAAGTAACCACATCATGTAGTTATAAATTTGTAATAAGTGAACATTGGCAGGCTTTTTTTTTTTGTTAAGGAAAGTTATGGTTCAGGTTTCTACCTCTATAAAATTGCTTATTTTTATCTGGACCTAGATGGTTCTGTGGAACATTGTCCAGCGGAAATCAACAAGGTTTATTTTTTTCAGATGACACTACTAGAAGGTAGAGGTTATTTTACCGGCAAGCTTTACGCTTGTGAATCTATAGTAGATTGTTTGAATCTCAATGCATGACTTAATATATGTGTGAAAGCTAGTTGCACTGATATTTAGGATATTCTTTACGAGACAGCCATATTTTGTCATTTCAATATTTTTGGTGTTAAATTGGATTTTTTTTTCTTCCTGTTTTTCCTGCAATTTATTTGTGCATGTGTCGGTAGTGGCATCACATTGATATGTATCACTATCAGTTAGCAATAACTTTTGATTGGATCTTTAATATGTAATTCTTTAGTGGTGGTTTTATGTGCTACATGCAGGAAGACTACTGACAGCACTAATGTGTGAGTACATGGACTGGGCGCAACTAAGCCACGCATTAAAAGTTTATCTCCCTGAGTGCAATTTGGTAATTTCTTGACTTTTATTTTTATTTGTTTTACTTCCCCCCTTCCAGTAGTGGTAGTTCCGGGACCAATTTCTGTGTAGGCTTTATTTGATGCAACTTTCCTTTTTCTTCGCAGCAAAAGGATTCCTGGAAAGCTGAGCTAAAAGAATTTAGTGTGAAGAATGGTTATGATCTGAACAGGAATGGGGACAGTGGTCCTTTGCTTTTAGATGTTCTTGAAGGATTTTTGAAATTTGAGGTTTGTTGATGGATCCTAAACTCATAAATTTCTAATTTCATGTTTGCGGAAGTTTTCGCTCTGGTTTCTAATTTTTTTTGGATATACAAGCACACTACAAATTGAAGTTTATAATGCACCTCTTGAATGCCACTCTGAGAATGCGAACTCGACTTTCATTTAAACTTGAGACTGCTAACTTGGTAATTTGGTAATGTACTCATAGGAATAGTATAGTCTTGATATTGAAAAAACATATGCTTCGCTGTTTGGTTCATGTTGCTATATATTGATTTATCAATTCATCTTTATATCCTACTTGGGTAAACCTTTCATCCTGATCCTGGAATATCAATCAAACACGTGAAAGAGAGCAACACAACACTAAGTGCAGACTATACGTAAGAGTACAGTGGACTTCAAGGCTCAATGTAGGTGGTGTTTCTCTAAGGGATATTGTTCCCTTACTAAACAAGTTTACAGGACAGGTCAATACCTAGCTAACCTTTGCTGTTATTGTCGTTAAGTGCTGTGGGGAAGGCTGTTCATGCCAATTGTTAATCTCACCTTTTCCCACTGCATTGTGCATCTCTCTAGATTAGGATGCTAAGTTTGAATATTTGTCAGCTATCTTGTATGCTCAGTCCTGAATTATGTCCTTGCAGAAATTATCTCAAGCAAGGGGTTTAGAGTCGAGGAACACCAGGAGGCCTTCATCATCGTCTGTTGCTGGAGGCTTACCTCCACTAGGAAGGTATCATAGAACACCTGATGGCATATGATACTTATTAGTGAACTTAAATCTTAATGTACTTAGTAATTGACATTGTTGTTTATCACTCCTTTATGTTCTTTTTTCTTACATCTGTCTATTGATGCATTCCATTTTATGAATGTGGTAGGCCTGGCACAGGTCCACAGACATCTGGTATGTCTTCCAATCATTCATTTTCAATTTGATTTTTGTGTTGGAGGAAATGACCACTTATGGTGGTTTGCAATCACTAAGAGAGAATTCAATCACAACAAAGGAAACACTCTTTTTATTCAAAGAGAAAGGAGAACAATCTCAACTCACACTTCTACTCTCTTATTTCTCTCTTTGTTTTCCACACTTAGAACACACACATCCTCTACCTATTTATAGGTAAATGGTAATACAACAAAGTCTACAAAGGAGGCAACAACCATCAACAATGGTGGCTATGGTTGGTACAACAACCATCAACAATGGTGGCTATGGTTGGTACAACAACCATGGTTGTTGAAGACCATCTAGACATTGAAGACCATCTAGAAGTTGAAGACCATCTAGATGTTAAGTTTATTTTTTCAGCAAATTCCCCCCTTAAACTTAATCGAGGGATATCATTCCGAGCAAGTACTTCAATCTGGTAAATGTTTCACCCTTCAGTGGCTTTGTAAAGATATCTGCAACTTGGTCATTTGACTTGCAGGATATCAGTTCAACTTCTTTGTTCTTCACGTGTTCTCGGATGAAATGATAACGTGTATCGATGTGTTTGGTTCTTTCATGATACACAGGATTTTTCGCCAATGCAATTGCTGATCGATTATCAACATAAATCCCTGTGGGAATTTCTTGAGGAAATCCCAAATGCTTTAGCATATTTCGCAACCAGATTGCATGACATACAGCTGAGTTAGCAGCAACATATTCAGCTTCACAACTCGATAGTGTCACTATCGATTGCTTCTTAGATGACCAAGTGAACGAGGTATCTCCCAAGAAAAAGACAAACCCTGTTGTACTTTTCCTTTCATCCAAGTCTCCACCCCAATCACTATCCGAGTAACCAGTAAGACTGAAGTTTTCACATGAAGTATAGAACATACCTTCATTCACCGTTCCTTTGATGTAGCGGAGAATTCTCTTGGCTGCATTCAAGTGACACTGATCTGGTGTCTCCATATATCTGCTGATCAGTCCTACTCCATAGAGTATGTCTGGTCTGGTGCATGTCAAGTATCTCAAGCTTCCTACTAAGCTTTTAAAGTATGTTGGATTAACATTTCCCACTTTATTCTTCCTCCTCAATTCCAGTCCACTCTCAACTGGAGTTGAGACCGGATTGCTTTTGTCCATCTTGAATTTCTCAAGAATGTTCTTGGCATAACCACTTTGGGATACAAAAATCCCATCTTCTTTCTGCGTCACTTCGAGGCCAAGAAAGTGTGCCATCAGACCAATGTCTGTCATCTCAAACTCTTGCACCATGCTTTTCTTGAAAACCTCAAACATGATTGAGTTGTTGCCGGTGAAAATTAAATCATCGACATACAAGCATGCAAATAACATGCTTCCATCAGCTTCCTTCTTCACATACATCGCGTGCTCATATGGACATTTTTCAAATCCATTTTCTTGGAAATACTTGTCAATCCTGGTATTCCAAGCACGTGGAGCCTGCTTTAGGCCATAAAGAGCCTTCTTCAACTTGTACACCTTAGTTTCGTTGCCGGCTTCAACATATCCAAGCGGCTGGTCAACATAGATTTCTTCTTCCAGGAAGCCATTCAGAAATGCTGACTTCACATCAAGTTGATAGATCTTCCACTTATGTTGTGCAGCTAGTGAGATCACCAGTCTGATTGTTTCCAGTCGGGCTACAGGAGCAAATACTTCTCCGTAGTCAATGCCTTCTCTTTGTTTATAGCCTTTTGCCACTAGTCTTGCCTTGTACCTTTGTACTTCACCTTTGGCATTCTTTTTTGTTTTGTAGACCCATTTTACACCAATAGCTTTCTTGCCTTCTGGTAGATCAGTTAGCTTCCAGGTGTCATTCTTTTCAATGGCATGAATTTCTTCATCCATTGCTTTCACCCATTTTTCTTCTGTGACAGCTTCAGTGAAGCTGAGTGGGTCACAATCAGTGAAGAAACAAAATAAATTTGTATCCTCGCTGACTTCGGTGGCATCATATAAATCTTGTAAATTTCTCATCCCTCTTGGTCCTTCTGGTGAGGATGTTGATGATGAAATTGCTGATGACGAAGGTGACACCGATGTTGGTGTAGGAAATCCATGTACCGGAGTTTGTGGCTCATCTATCGGTACTATCGGACCTTCTGCAGGTATTGTTGATACTCCTTCCATTTCTTCATTTTCAAGGATCAAATCAGTATTGATCCATCTAGTTTCCTCTTGATCACTATCCCAGTGCCAAGCTTTATCTTCTTCAAAGATGACATCTCTACTCATGATCACCTTCTTTGTGATGGGATTATATAACTTATATCCCATTCTTCTGTCACCATATCCAACAAAGATGCATTTCTCACTTTTGTCGTCGAGTTTGGACCTTCTCGCCTCAGGGATCTTTGTATAAGCCACACAGCCAAAAACTCGAAGATGAGTAACACTTGGCTTGTGACCACTCCATGCTTCTTCTGGAGTGACATTTTGCAATCTCCTGGTTGGGCAGCGATTCAGTAAATATACTGCACATGACACAGCTTCAGCCCAGTATTGCTTGGGCAAACTTTTTCCTTTGAGCAAACTCCTTGCCATATCAAGAATTGTTCGATTCTTTCTTTCTGCAACACCATTCAGCTGCGGCGTATGAGCTGGTGTCATCTGATGCCTGATGCCTTGTTCCTTGCAGAAGTTTTCGAAGGCATCTGATGTGTATTCTCCACCTTGATCAGATCTCAAGGTTCTGATGTTGTAGCCGCTCTGCTTCTCAACAAATGCTTTAAACTCCTTAAAGCAATTCATTACTTCTGACTTCCTTTTTAAAAAATACACCCATGTCTTTCTGCTACAGTCATCAATGAATGTAAGGAAGTACTTATTTTGTCCAGTTGACATTGGCTTCAACGGACCACACACGTCAGTGTGCACTAACTCCAGCGGCTTCTTTGATTGCCAGTTTACTTCTTTAACAAAGTTAGCTCTGTGTTGCTTGCTGAGGACACAGTGCTCACAGATTTCATCTGGATGGTCAATATGGGGCATACCTTTGACCATTTTCTTGCTAACTAGCATCTTCAAACTTGAAAAATTCAGATGTCCAAGTCTCAAATGCCAGAGCCACTCTTCATTGTTGGCGACGGCGCTCAAGCACTTTGCTGCATCATATTGAATGTTTAGTGGAAACATCCTATTTTTGGACATTTTCACATAGGCAATCAGTCTTCCATTGGCATCCTTGATTGTAAGATGATGGTCCTTCATGTAGAGAAAATAACCTCTCTCCAGGAGTTGACCCATACTCAACATGTTGTGTTTCATGGCTGGAACATAATATACATTTGAGATGTAGTCATGATCTCCATTTTTCATCTTGATTAGGACGTCGCCTTTTCCCTTCACAGGAATCTTCGAGGAGTCACCAAATGAGACTTGTCCTTGCACAGTCTCATCTAGATCAACAAATAGCTCCCGTTGTCCGCACATGTGATTGCTGGCTCCAGAATCTAGATACCAAACATTATTTTGGTTCTGTCCAGAGCCTTGCTGGGCAAATAGTGCAGCTGGACCTTTTATGGTAGTCTCTTGCTCTGCATAATTGACTTGTTCTTGAACTGTTGCTGGAGGATTTCCACGACATTCTGTGCTATAGTGCCCATATTTATTACAATTATAGCACTGTACATTTCTTTTGTCACGGTAATTGTAACCTCCTCCTGTTCCTTTCGATCTTCCTCTAGGAGCATAAGCTTGTTGGCCTCGTCCTCCTTTGGTAGTGTCTCTACCGCCATTGCCTCTGGGTCCGGTATTCCCAGATCCTCGTCCACGAGATCCATGACCTCGTCCTCGTCCTTGTCCTCTTTGTGAAGTCATTCCTTGTTCGTAGCTATCATTCTTGAGGGATAACTTGGAATGCAAGGCATGCTCCATTGCCTTGGCTTCACCTCTTTTCACAATTTTCTGTTCATGGGCTTGTAATGAACCCACAAGCTCATCTACCGTCATCGTGTCCAAATCTTTGGACTCTTCAATGGCCACGACAACATAGTCGAATCTTGGATCTAGGGATCTCAAGAATTTTTCAATAACTCGACTATCTGTGAGAGCTTCTCCATTTCTTCTTATCTGATTCACGATTACCATAACTCTAGTATAATAATCGGAAATAGATTCTGAGGACTTCATCAGCAATGATTCAAATTCACCTCGCAATGTTTGGAGGCGAATCTTTTTTATTTTGTCGGCACCCCGGTATACTCTTTGTAGAGTTTCCCATATGCCTTTTGACGTTTCTGCGGAAGCAATGATCTCGAACGTGGCTTCATCGAGACCTTGATAAAGAATAGACTTTGCTTTGCAGTCTTTCTTTCTATTGGCCTTGAGGACCAACTTCTCTGCATCTGGCAAGATTTTTTCTTCTTCTTTGGACACTGGTTCATTGTAGCCATCTTCTACGAGTTCTAGACACTCCTGTGCGCCAAGTAATGCCTTCAATTGGATACACCAATTGTCATAATTTTCTTTGGTCAGCTTCGGGATAAGGACTTGAGCACTTCCATTTTCCATTGGAGCCAAATGATACACAGTAATGTATTTATGAACACTACCGTATATGTGAATAGTTATGTACTGTATGAACAGTGAACAATACCGTATAGTAAACAGTATCTGTAACAGTACCGTATGAACAGTGTCGCCGTCTTGTGAACAGTGACTTACAGAGAATCAAAATTTTGCAGAGAGTAGAAACTTGCAGAGAGCCAGGCTCTGATACCAGTTGTTGGAGGAAATGACCACTTATGGTGGTTTGCAATCACTAAGAGAGAATTCAATCACAACAAAGGAAACACTCTTTTTATTCAAAGAGAAAGGAGAACAATCTCAACTCACACTTCTACTCTCTTATTTCTCTCTTTGTTTTCCACACTTAGAACACACACATCCTCTACCTATTTATAGGTAAATGGTAATACAACAAAGTCTACAAAGGAGGCAACAACCATCAACAATGGTGGCTATGGTTGGTACAACAACCATCAACAATGGTGGCTATGGTTGGTACAACAACCATGGTTGTTGAAGACCATCTAGACATTGAAGACCATCTAGAAGTTGAAGACCATCTAGATGTTAAGTTTATTTTTTCAGCATTTTGACATTCAATTGTCTTTTTGTTAGATAAATTTCCTTCTTGATGTTTTCCATCATTTCAGATCGGAGAGCAGGGTCTTCTATGTCTGGTTACAAGAAGGATGAATATAACTGGAGATTTGATAACGACGAGCTCTCGGAGGATGTAATCCAAGCTTCAAATGCTGTGGAGAACATCCAGCTAGATAGAAAAGCACGGAATCTAACATCATCTTGGAGGTAAGTTCTGTTTCAACTTCTTTTATTGTGCAATTTCTCCAATCAAAACTTCACTTCATTGACTCGGAATTATGGAAAATGAATGCTCTCTTAATAACCATTTGTGGGACACTGATATCCATCCCTTTTGATTCTGACTATTTGAACTCCGGCTTATCTTGTTAGTTTTCTTGAGTTGTCTAGGGACTAAAAATCCAAGTTATAGGGGCTTGGTGAGCAGAGACCAGTTTTTCTACACCCGCATCCCGCTCTGTCTACTCTTGGCATCACTTTAGAATAGGTACATGGATTTCCTTATTTTCTCAAGAGATGCTCATCAAATCTGTGTGCCTCCCAAAACCTGTTCTGCTATCTTATTTGTCTCTATTGTTCCAAACATTGAAACTACTGACATTGTTCAAACTGTTCCAAGAAGTAAATAAGAAAAGAAAAAGAAGATTACACTGTGTTAGCATTATGGTATTGTTGCGGGCTTGTCGTTTATATTGGATCTGACTTTGATATTTGTAAATTGAGGAACTACAAGAGGATCAGCAATAGTATTAGCTCTAAACATTGTTTCTTCATGCCCAGGCACACTGGGGATGGAGCATCAGAGGATGATGCTAACTCGGATAATATATAGCAATTGAGCATGTGCCTCGTGCTGTGTGTAGTTTATAATCTTCAAAATGTTTAAATAGATTCATGCAAAGATATTATTACGCGATATTAGTAATTTTCTTGTGGTTTTTTCTGTTTTTTTTTTTTTTTTTTTTTTTTTTGAGTTTTCTTGTGCTTGTGTTTGTATTGTTGATTTTGAGCTAATGTATTAGCCACACTTAAACATGTCATTCACTTGCTCAGCATAAGGTCATGCTGCTGATACTGGTCAGTATGGAAATCGGATTTTTATTGATGTGCTGGTGAGCAATAAATGTTTGTGAATGGAGAAAATTTGTTAATATGTTTGCGCACTATTTGTACAGTGCAGTGAAGGATTATTTGTAATCTGCCATGTTGAATTTATTGAGTGATTTCGGCAAAACTAGCATCTCCAAAACATTACCCTTAATCTTGATTGCTAAAAGTTTTCGAGCCTTTAACCTTAACAAAAATTCTTGGTTCCTTGAATACACAAGAATAATCATTTCAATTAAACTCCTTTGTTTGAGATATTTCACCATACAACAGTATCCACCTACATGATAGATTGGATCGACTCTTCGGTTGATTTTATTGAGAGGCTTTCTGTGTGTGATTGTGTTCGATTGGTGAATTATGGGGATCTCTAAGATGATGGAGATTATTGAGATTCCCTGATGCATGCCTGACTTACCTGGCCTGGCTCTCTAGACAGATTGCATATGTACATGCACACTCGGATGTATATTATGTTTGAAGTATGGGTACAACTTCATTTGTATTGTGTTTGAGTTTTTCAAACATTTTACTAGACTTTGGCAAATAAATCAATCTAATGGTAGTGCTACCAATCATATCAAATGAAATAAATTAATATACACAAACACATACAAACGCTGAATACATGTATGATTTTATTTCACACAATAAGCACACGAGAAGGAAACATGCTACCTTAGGAATAGAAACTCAACTCACATAAATATCACAAGCGAACAATAGTTGTCTATCCATCACATAGATGAATTTCAACACCCTGATAATTATCCCTTATTCGATGCAATTCATTGACGACTTTTGCAATATTCGTGCGTTCAACAGGGGATTCAGCAGAACATGTTACTCCCAGTCTTATGGTTGAAACCAAACAGTTCTGCACTTTATTCCTTCGATTACTCTGGTTTGCAATGTTGACAGCTTCACTAGTGCTTTCTAACAACAAGGATGGATCCACAATGCTCGCAACTCGTTCAGGTAAAGATGCTTTTGCAAAACCATGAAGACTTTGTCCACTTTGAAACATGTCATTTGTTGGCTTCTTCCCAGTAAACAACTCCAATAACAAAATTCCATAACTGTAAACATCTCCTTGCATGGACACCTCACCACCCATTCCATATTCTGCAAGCCATAAAAAATTTACCTCTTTAAACATGTAATTTAAATTCATTAGATGAGAACAAATAAATAGAAATTTGACATTGAGCTAAGATCATATCACATGTTCGATGAATTGCTAAATAAAATTAAATGATAAAAATGATTTTCAAAGAAAACCTGAATTTAGGTAGGCAAAATAAGTTTGATGTGCAATACTGTAGAAGCAAATTTTGACTAAATGACCGTCATATATTAAATAGTAATTTACAATTATTAATATGAATTCAATATACCATAACATTGTTAAAAGTGTTGGATGCATGCATGAGATGTGAAGGTGATATATATGTAATAAGTTATGGATGCTAACTAAAAAAGAAGATAATGTCATTTAATATGAAATGAAAACCCCAATGACCAACGCTTAAAGAGACACATTCATATGTATAAGATTCTTACCCGGAGCAATATAACCGATTGATCCCTTTATTGCAAGAGAACTACTTTGGCTTTGTGAAAAATTGCTCGTATTGCTTGAGAAAATCTTTGCTAAACCAAAGTCAGCCACATGAGCTGTCATGTCATCGTCAAGGAGAACATTGCTTGGCTTTAGATCACAATGGACAATTGTCGGTTGGCAATGGTTGTGAAGATAGTCCAATGCAGAAGCAACATCAATAGCTATGCTCATCCTTTGTATGAAGTTCAAGTTCTTCAACTCATCTTGTCCATTTCTTTTTGGATGTAACCACTCCTCTAAACTTCCATTGGGCATGAATTCAAAAACTAGTGCTTTGAAATCATTCCCTTGAAAGTCGATTCCCGAACAAGCTGTGATGATTTTGAGGAGATTTCGATGTCGAATATTTTTCAAGGCATTGCATTCAGACAAGAAACTCTTAAAAGCTCCTTGTTGTTGAAGATTTATTACCTTAACCGCAACAATTGCTTGGGAAATAATTGCTTTATACACAGAACCAAAGCTTCCAATACCAATTAAATTGTCAATTGAAAATCTGTTAGATCCCTCGAGAAGCTCTGCATAAGTAATCCTTGTGAATTGATTAGGAAATAATGAATCAGAAGTAGGCTTTGCTTTTGATGCTCTTTTTCGGTAGCATACGAAAATTAAGCACAATAATACAACCAAGCAGATGCTTATAACAATCACAAGCATAACCACTTTGAGTAATTTTGAGTTTCCTGCCTTGTTCTGATTCGGGCATGGAGGCAACTTGAGCTCAACAATACCCCCGCAAAGCTTACTATTTCCCATAAGTGAAACCGCAGTAGCATTGACAAAGACACCAACCTTTGGAACCGAACCCTCCAAGTCATTATAAGACAGATCTAACTGAATTAGAGAAGTGAAATTCTCCAGATATGGCGGAATCTTCCCTGAAAACTTATTGCGAGAAAGATTGAGTTCTTGTAAACCTTTTAAAACACTTAATGACTGGGGAATACTTCCTGTCAACAAGTTTTGGCCAATGTGAAGGTTCTCCAACGTCAAACAATTGCCTAGCGTGGTTGGTATAATTCCAGAAAATTTGTTACCCGACAGGTCGAAGTATACAAGATTGGTCAAATTACCTACTTCAGATGATAAGGGACCACTCAAAGCATTGTAAGACAAGTCGAGCATGATAAGGGATGGAAGATGAAGAAGTTTTTTGGGAATGTAACCTTTGAGTCTGTTATGAGAAATATCAAGTATTGATAAACTTTGACATCTTGCAAGACTAGGAGGTATTTTTCCATGTAGCTTGTTTCCATAGATGGATAGAACGTTTATTTGAGTTGAATTATGATAAAAGGAATCAGGAATTTGTCCAGAAAATTCATTGTCGTACAAATACAGCCTACCTATTTGAGGAAATACTCCAATGACTTTGGAGATATCACCTGTAAAAGAGCTGTCTGAAATATCAAGGTTGCGCAAATTCACAAGGTTCCCAATTGAAGCTGGGATGGTTCCATATACTTGATTACTTCCTAAATATAGATGTGTAAGTTTGGTGGAGAGATTTCCTATTGAGTTAGGAATTGGCCCTTCTAGAGAATTAATGGCAACAGCTAACATTTCTAAGTTGGTGCAATTGGTTAATGAAGTGATAAAGTGCAAGTCATCTACTAGTTGATTTGAATCAAGCGTTAGCCTAATAAGACTTTGAAGCATTCCTAGGTTTCTTGGAACATATCCTGTAAATTGGTTTTCAGAAAGTTCTAACCGTTCAAGTCTTGAAGCATTGGCAAATGATAATGGGATAAGACCTGTGAGTAGTTTATTGCCTCCCAATAAAAAGTATTTGAGATTAGGAAGCATAAGGCCAATGTCTGAAGGAAGGCTTCCCTCAAGCCGATTGCTAGCTATGGAGAAACCTACAATATTTGAGAAATTGTAAAGACAAGATGAAACTTTGCCAGTCAGTTTATTTCTAGCAACATTGAAACTTACTAAGCTTTGTAAGTGGCATAGATCTTCAGGAATGCTTCCTGTGAAATTGTTGGAAACAATATGAAGTAGAGTTAGAGCAGTGAGATTTCGCATCATCGATGGAATGCTTCCTTTCAGTTCATTGTTATCAAGATACAGCCTAGTAAGCTCAAATAGAGAGGTGAGCTCAGTAGGAAACCACCCGGAGAGACGATTGAATGCCAAATCAATAATTCGAAGTTTGGAACAATGAGTAAGATTGGTAGGGATTTCTCCATCAAAGGAATTGCTACTTAGAGAAAGGATCTCTAATCGGGACAATTGACCCATTTCTGCTGGTATTGAACCATGAAAGGCATTCTCGCCAAGCCAAATTTCTCGAAGAAATGAGAGGTTTCCTATGTGGGGTGAGAGTGTACCTTCAAGTTTTTGTGATTCCAAGTCCAGGACTGTAACCCTATCACGATGACGATGCCCGCATGTGACCCCAATCCAGTCACAGTAATGGGCGGAGTTGTTCCAAGAACTTAGTACTTCCAGCAGATCACCACTAATCTTTTGTTTGAAGGCGAGCAACGCCAGACGATCTGGTGCATCATAGTTAGAGAAGGCAATCATGGTGAGTGAGTTGATGCTGCTCCATACTATGAGTAGGATTAGAAAGCAAGACCGATACATTTTTCTTAAGGAAAAGCAGTATAAAATGAAGCTTAAATGACAGAGTTAATTTGATATCTTAATTTGATACTTTATATATATATATAAAGTGAGCTAGTATAGACTTGTAGATGAAGACTCAAAGACTTGAGCTCAAATCTACACCCTTATCTTTACGGAAAGAGATAGGAGTAGAAACTGAATGCAAAAGCACAATCAATCAACAATGCAATGACAAGTAGTGTCGGAACGACTTGACTTGGTAGACTTCGGGTCATGCTAAGCAACAACATATAATGATCTATTGATCAGGAAAACCACAGACATGCATTTCATGTGTTTCATATTTTAGCTAGACCTTACTTATTGGTTTGGAAATCAAAGTATCTGTATTGAAGCTCATTCACTTCAAACCGAACAATAAGTTTGAAATTTCTTCTTGCCTTCTTTTCTACATTTAAATCTGGAAAATCAATATTTTCTTTGTGATTTTTATAGTGTGCAAGACAGATTTCTGCACATAGGACCAAGAGTAGAAAGTATTTTGTTTCGGAAAAACTGGACGATATTTTAGACAGTGAAACCATAACCTAAAATCAGCCACAATTTTACACCCTTATCTTTTCTGAAAGAGATTGAAGTGGAACCTCAAAGCATAAGCTTAATCAGTCAGCAATGCGACCAATTGATCAGTAGAACCACACACACATTTCATATTCTAGTTAGCTAAAGTCTTCCCTTATCTTTACTGAAAGAGATTGGAGTAGAAATTGAATGCAAAAGCGCAATCAATCAGCAATGCAATGGCAATTAGTGTAAGAACGACTTGACTTGGTAGACTTTGGGACATGCTAAGCAACAATATTTGATGACCAATTGATCAGTAGAACCACACACACATTTCATATTCTAGTTAGCTAAAGTCTTCCCTTATCTTTACTGAAAGAGATTGGAGTAGAAACTGAATGCAAAAGTGCAATCAATCAGCAATGCAATGGCAATTAGTGTAATAACAACTTGACTTGGTAGACTTTGGGACATGCTAAGCAACAATATTTGATGACCAATTGATCAGTAGAACCACACACATTTCATATTCTAGTTAGCTAAAGTCTTCCCTTATCTTTACTGAAAGAGATTGGAGTAGAAACTGAATGCAAAAGCGCAATCAATCAGCAATGCAATGGCAATTAGTGTAAGAACGACTTGACTTGGTAGACTTTGGGACATGCTAAGCAACAATATTTGATGACCAATTGATCAGTAGAACCACACACACATTTCATATTCTAGTTAGCTAAAGTCTTCCCTTATCTTTACTGAAAGAGATTGGAGTAGAAACTGAATGCAAAAGCGCAATCAATCAGCAATGCAATGGCAATTAGTGTAAGAACGACTTGACTTGGTAGACTTTGGGACATGCTAAGCAACAATATCAATTAGTGTAAGAACGACTTGACTTGGTAGACTTTGGGACATGCTAAGCAACAATATTTGATGACCAATTGATCAGTAGAACCACACCCACATTTCATATTCTAGTTTGCTAAAGTCTTCCCTTATCTTTACTGAAAGAGATTGGAGTAGAAATTGCATGCAAAAGCTCAATCAATCAGCAATGCAATGGCAATTGGTGTAAGAACGACTTGACTTGGTAGACTTCGGGTCTTGCCAAGCAATAACATTTGATGAGCTGTTGATCAGTAAAACCAATAAAATACCCCTTTGGGTCAAGATGGATCTTTACAGAGTTCTCCTTTCTTCTTGACTTGAATCTCGAGAATTAGCATGACTTACAAGTCAAGATAAATAAATAAATAATGACTCAAAACCTTTTAAAAGTTTATTTATTTTAAATATGGTTTGTTTGATTTCAAGGAAAATTTTCCTAAAAATAATATGCCAAAAGTAGAGGATGGAAATAGTTTATTCCCTCAGCCTGACTTGCAAGTCAAGAAACATAAATAAATAATAAATAATGACTCAAAAGCATTCAAAATTAATTTATTTTAATGGGTTTTTTTTTTAGTTTGACACTCATTAGTTATATCTAATAGAGTTTGACCCTCGTTTTTAAAGTTAATTGAGTTTAACACTCGTTTTCTAACGAAACCATTAAGTCCGCTTCATTGACTGGTTAAAACTAATTTTTGGACCATTTTACTCTTGTCTTGGGTTAATTGGTAGAATTTTTGAAAATTTGACTTTAATTCACGATGTATTTGATTCTAAGGAAAATTTTCATAAACTTTTTTTGCCAAAAGTTATGAAGAATGAGAGAGGAAGGTGAATGAAGAACATGAATTTTGTGATGATCACTATCCCGTCGGTTCAAGATACATCCAACTGAATTAGAGAAATTCAAGAAAAAAGTGTTGCATTGTCATGTTAGAAATTGAAATTTTATTTATTTATTTATTTTGTGGTGGGGGGAATTACCTTTCTTGAACTTGTTAATAGGTCTAGTGCGAGTAAGAGATTCACTTTTCTTTTATTTTTGAAAGATCTTGATTTGTCTACTTGATCAAAAGATCGTTGAGTAATGAAAAAAAAAAGTAGCAACTAGGTAGCATCGTGATCATAACAAATATAAAAATGCCAAGAAAGTGAGTGATCTTTGAACAGTGAAAAAAATAGAGAAGTAGGTTTTTGGCAATAACCAGCTTAGTAATCAGAGTGACATGCTTATCTTTGAGAGGAAGCCGTCATCTTTTCCAATGAACACCGCATCTCCCTGGTTGCTAGAACCTGATTCCTTAGCATGGCTGTTAAAGGTTCTCATTCTTATGCAGTGTAATGTCATCACTTTTTTTTTTTTTTTTTTTTTTAAATCAACTTGAGTTTAACTTCTACTTTATCACGATGAAGGTCATAAAAGCTACAAAAATACCATTTCTACCTAAATTAGTTCAATTCACTTATAAGTTGTAAGAACGCAATAAAGGCACCATCTCCATTGTCTTTTTGTACCTAAATTATTTTCTTTTAAATGGAAGGTTAGGATTCCATAACCATAAGCCATCGTCACATGACAAATTTTGGGGTCAAAATTAGGTGATCTGAAGATATTTTGAACTTTGGAGCCAAATTGGGTGAAACAAAATCATCATCATCATCATCAAAGCTCATTCTCGATATTAAATTGGGTGAAACAAAATACGTTAGAAAAATAATTTTCTAATGTTTGATTGCACCCAAAAAATAATCTCGAAAAACCTAAGAAAAATCAAGTGGACTCGAAAGGATGTTTTCCTACTTATGTGGCTAATCAAACACTAGAAAATAAGATTTTACCTTGGAAATAATTTCCTACCAAAATTTTCAGGCTATAAAAGAAAACTTGTAAGAGCCTGGCAACAATCTCTAAAGTTTGCCTAAAATACGTTTATTTTCATAGTATGTGCTTGCCCTAATGAAAGTTCGAGAGCATTGAGACAACAAAACAAGTTTATGTAAAATTGATAAAAAAAAAAGTTAAAATAGGGAAAATGTTTCTCTGAAACCTTATATATTTAACCGTATGTGTCTAGCAATGTAATGCTCTAATTAAACAACTCAAATTGTTAAGCTTGGAGTTTCGGGTCTCTTGTTGAAGGTTTTAATGAGCTAGAACCTCCACAATGCCACGAGTCCCCCAATTTTTTTGATTAGAAAATATCCAAAGATGCGGTCGAAATCTTTCTCAATTCACGACATCTATATTGTCTCAGCTATCCAGATCTTGACTGAATTGGCGACCGTCATAGAACAATCCAGCGCTCAACTGCCTCAGCTAGCCAACTCTTGATAGCCACACTATTATGAGTTCTCATTGAATAAACGTGTGGTTTGTGCTTGAAACATTTTGACGTGCCAATGCTAAATTTGTGGGAGATGTGGGTCATGTCTTGGATCCCCTTCACTACAATATAGGAAATCTTGAATGTCTCGACAAAACAATCGTAAGAAATTCGAACATTTACTCGCTAGATTCTAAGCCATGGATCTAGAACAACATGTCCTTTGTAAGACTTTAATCTTCCTTATTTGATGTATACACTTGATAAATTTAACAAACAACAAGAACATAGTAAAGCTATGAAAATTCTGGAAACACAAACAAAGTTCACAACTAAATGAGTATTTTTTATATATATATTTTTTTAAATAAACCTCCAGTGGGGAGGGGCAGCTATGGGATGCCAGACCTTTATTACTTGAGAAAAAAATCTTTTACACTTATCGGGGGTACATGACGACTTTACCCGAGAAAGGAAAACAATTGAAAATACATCAATAAAACTAATAATAAGCGACTTTCCTAACTCCTAGACCTTAACAAGTCATATTGCATAACTAAACAAAAATTGAAAAACCTTGCAACTTGCAAAAAACAAAGGCTTCTTGCAAGAAACGAATTGCATTCACAATTTGCAACTTGCCAATCTTCAACTTGCAAAACCACACCATTCTAGCTAGCAAAACAAACAAACTTTACCACCCGTACAAACTACCGCGCAAAGCGCCATCCCGATGATATGTTTCTCACTCTAGATTGGTTCTAACACCTTCCAAATGCTCTCTTATATGATGCAATTCAGTGACGACTTCTCCAATTTTCTTACGCTCAGCAGGGGATCCCGAAGAGCATTCCACTCCCAGTCTTATTGCTGAAATCAAACACTTTTGCACTCTAGTCCCTTGACTGCTCTGGTTTGCAATGTTGATGGCTTCCTCAGTGATTTCTAACAACATGGTTGGATCCACAATGCTCGCAACTCGTTCAGGTAAAGCATCTTTTACGAAATCATAAAGATTTTGTCCATTTTCAAACATGTCATCTGTTGGTTTCTTCCCAGTAAACAACTCCAGTAACAATATCCCATAACTATAAATGTCACCTTGCATGGAAACCTCGCCTCCCATTCCATATTCTGCAAATAACAAAATTTTTACATATCTAAACATGTGATTTAAGCTCATTAGATGTGATGAAATCAAATAGAAATTTGACATGAGCTCAATTTTTAAGATTGTACTGCACGTGCCTTGGATTGTTAGATAAATAAAACGTAAGAATGATATTTAATTATTTATAGAAAACCTTAAATTGGCTAGGCAAAATAAGTTATTGCCACATATTGTATAAGTTAAAATTTGACTAATTGGGAGTGAAATATGTTACATTGCAATATAAAAATTGTTAATACGAGTTAAGTATGCCACAACATTGATAGAAATAATGTTGGATGATGGATGTTAACTACAAAAAGAAAAAATATTTTCAAATATAATATAAAAAATCTAATGACCAAGGCCTAAAGAAACACATTTATATATGTATAAGATTCTTACCTGGAGCAACATAACCGATTGATCCCTTTATTGCAAGAGAACTACCTTGACTTTGTGAGGAATTGCAATTATTGGTGGAGAAAATCTTTGCTAAGCCAAAATCAGCCACATGAGCGGTCATGTCATCATCAAGGAGAATATTGCTCGGCTTTAGATCACAATGGACAATTGCGGGCTGGCAGTAGTTGTGAAGATAATCCAACGCAAAAGCAACATCAACAGAAATGTTCAGTCTTTGTAGGAAGTTCAAGTACTTCAACTCATCTTGTCTATATCTCTTTGGATGCAACCATTCATCTAAACTTCCATTGGGCATAAATTCAAAAACCAGTGCTTTGAAATCATTCCCTTGAAAGTCAATTCCTGAACAAGCTGTGATGATTTTTACGAGATTGCGGTGTCGAAGATTTTTCAAGGCATTGCATTCAGACAAGAAACTCTTAAAAGCTCCACGTTGTTGAATATTTATTACCTTAACCGCAACAATTGTGTCAATTTGGGAAATAATTGCTTTATACACTGACCCAAAGCTTCCGATACCAATTAAATTTTCAATTGAAAATCTGTTTGTTGCCTCGAGAAGCTCCGCATAAGTAACCCTTGTGAATTGATTAATAAATAACGACTCTGAAGTAGGCTTTGCTTTCGATACTCTTTTTCGGTAGCAAACGAAAACTAAGAGTAATAGTACAACCAAGCAGATGCTTACAACAATTACAGGCAAAACCACTTTGAGAAATTGTGACTTTCCTGCATTATTGTGACTCTGGCATGGAGGCAACTTGAGTTCCACAACACCTCCGCAAAGCTTACTATTTTCGACAACAGAAACCGCAGTAGCATTGACAAAGACACCAACCTTTGGAACTGAGCCCTCCAAGTCATTATAAGACAGATCTAACTGAATTAGAGAAGTGAAATTCTCTAGATATAGCGGAATCTCCCCTGATAACTTATTGTGAGAAAGATTGAGTTCCTGTAAACCTTTCAAAACACTCAATGACTGAGGAATACTTCCCGTAAACAAGTTTTGGCTAATGGAAATGTATTCCAAAGTCAAACAGTTGCCAAGCGTGGCTGGTATACTTCCAGAAAATTTGTTATTGGAAAGGTCGATCATCACAAGTTTGGTCAAGTTACCTACATCGGATGGTAAGGGACCACTCAAAGCATTGTCAAATAACGCGAGGAGCAGAAGGGATGGAAGATGAAGAAATTGTTTGGGAATGGTACCGTTGAGTATGTTATCATAAAGATAAAGTATTGATAAACTTTGACAACTTGCAAGACTAGGAGGTATTTTTCCATGTAACTTGTTTCCATTCAAGTATAGTCTGGTTAATTGAGTTGAATTGTGATGAAAGGAATCTGGAATTTGTCCAGAGAATTCATTGTCGAACAACTGCAGTGTAACCATTTGAGGAAATACTCCAATGAGTTTGGAGATACCACCTGTAATAGAGCTTTTTGAAATATCAAGGACGTTCAAATTCACAAGGTTTCCAATTGCAGCTGGGATGCTTCCATATATTCGATTACTTCCTAAAAACATAATTGTAAGTTTGGTGGAGAGATTTCCTATTGAGTTAGGAATAGGCCCTTTAAGAGAATTATCGTCGACAGTTAAATATTCTAAATCGGTGCAATTGGTTAATGAAGTTATAAAGTGCAGGTCATCTACTAGTTGATTTGAAGGAAGGAGTAGTTGACGAAGACCTTGAAGCATTCCTAGGTTTCTTGGAACATGTCCTGTGAAGCGGTTTACACCAAAGTCTAAATACTCAAGTTTTGAAGCATTGGGAAATGAAAATGGGATGAGACCTTTTAGTTTATTGTTTGACAATAACAGATATTGGAGTTTAGGAAGTGTAAGGCCAATGTCTGAAGGAAGGCTTCCATCTAGCTGGTTAATCACCAAGAAAACCAATTGAGAAACAGACATATTTCACCAAGGATAAGGCCTAAAACTAAATAAAGAGACTTTATTTTAGGTCTAGGCCAAAATCATCTAGACCTTATAAACAAACAAACAAATAAGTAAGCAACCAAAGATCTTGGCCAATTAACCATTTGTAGTCAATGCCCAAAGGCCATTAGAAACTTGCAACTTGAAAAACCAATATGCCCACTTGCACCCATAACAAAACTTTCATTCCTAACAAGTTAAAAAAGGAGTAATGCTACAGTGCCCGGCCTGCATGCCCGGTAGGATGCCCGGTGCACTGTAGCACCGTAGATCTGCATCAAGATCGGAGTTGTCTCTGATCTCGATGCAGATCTACGGTGCTACAATGCACCGGGCATCCAACTGGGCATGCAAGCCGGGCACCCTAAAATTAGCCAAAAAAAGACCAAAACTTGCAACTTGCAAGAAGTTCAAAACTGCAAC
Organism: Berberis vulgaris; assembly: GCA_963556465.1. Taxonomy (NCBI): domain Eukaryota; kingdom Viridiplantae; phylum Streptophyta; class Magnoliopsida; order Ranunculales; family Berberidaceae; genus Berberis; species Berberis vulgaris. The sequence goes on from OY747124.1 coordinate 112,675,394, forward strand.
AACTTGAGTCACCACTCTGCCCACTTGCACGATGACAACCTTTAATTTCTAACAAACTTGCAGAATTTGCAAATTGCAAAAGTCCAAAACTTGCAACTTTGCAAGAAGTTCAAAACTGCATTAAAACCAAAAACGCCCAACTTGCAAGTTGCAATCACAATCTTGGGAGCACAAAAACAAGCAGCATTCCAGCCCAGCTCAAATACCAATCCTCTGCCATATTCGAACAAGTAATTGATCAACTGAACACCAATATAAATTGCCATTATGACTTTAGTGGACGCAGTAGTACTTGAAGCACCGAATATAAAACATATTAACTATTTGGTTCGTAACGCTAACAGCGAAATCGAAATGGAGACCGATACTGACATTTCAGATGAAATCAGTTCAGAAGAAGAAGATTTGGATGAATACACCATTAGGTCAAGATCAGTGTCAGGTTTAAAGACAGACCAACTTCGATTATCGAAAAGATTTTATGAGATGGATTTCAAAGACATCAAAGTATTTCCTCGAAGATCATCTAGAATGAAGAAAAGTAACAACATGTATAGGCATTGATCTAGGAGTTTGGTCAGTATTTATTTTGGGTTTGTTATGATGTATGTCCTCTGGTTCTTTTTATCGGGTAAAGTCGTCATGTACCCCCGACTGATGTAAAAGATTAAAAAAATAAAAAAAAATAAAAAAATAAACTGCCAATATAACAGATCGCAGAACGCCAGTCCCTCTCAAAATAGCCTGCACATAATTCAACCACCATCTAGCTACCAGCCAGCTCCATACGCCAAGCAATCCAAAACACGACCTGAAACCTCGTTGCGAGGACAGCCACCGAGACAGAGCACTTTGTCTAGAAACAGAACCAGAACTCCACCGAAACAAAGAGCAACCTTGTAGCACTCCCATCATGAAAAAACCATCAACTGTACCACTTCGTCGACACTCCAAAATTTCATAATCCTGCATATAAATAAAAAATTTCCTTCTACTCATCACCATGATGAACATAAGCCATGTTGCAACTGTCAAGCAAAACCAACCCTGCCAATCGCCTAGGTAAATCATTCGCTCCAAATTTAACAGTCATATGCTCTTTTTGTTCTCTATCGGCTAGCGCATCCGCCACCGCGTTGGCCTCTTTATAGATATGTTTGCAATCTATCATCATTTTTTCCTCCATCAACTTAATTTCCTTAAAAATGTTCTCCAAGTGCCAAGAAATTTTAAAGATCTCCCTAAACCAACTACAAACAAGTGTCGAATCCGTTTGAACCATCACATTCCTAAAACCGAAAGAGGAACAAAGGCGCAAACCCTCCACAAGAGCCAAAGCCTCCGCTTTATAATTGGATCCTTAACCGAAAAACAATTGTTTTCCCACTACACAACGACCCCTAGGGTTTCTAATAATCACACCTCCTGATGCCATGTTTCTACGAGATGATCCATCAACATTAAGAGCAACAGAATCTGTAGAAGGGGGAATCCAATAAACAATTCTAACCATCTTTCTTCTAACTGGGATCTCATGTAGTCCCAAAGCCTGTAATGGTGACTTATTCCGACTAATTTGTTTTGGGGTGATAAAAGTATTTGCCAACCACAAATTACGCCTAATGTTTAAAATCACAAAAGCAGAGTTTGGAGAAGCATCTTCATAGACACACTTACATCTTTGCTTCCAAATTTTTCCATAAAATGAACATAGGACTAAGAAAGTATAACACACATGTTTGCGACTTCATCTTGGCTCTTTTGAACCATATCATTAAGACCGTAGAGATCTTTGTCGGTTTTCTTACGTGCACATCGAAAACCCCTTCAAAATGGCTCCACACCTTAACCGCCAACTGACCCTCCAAAAATAAGTGATTCAAAGATTTTGTCTTCGGGTAAAAACAACATCTGTATTTTGAAGCTAGGCTTAATCCGCATCTGTACAATTCCCCATCCACTGGCACACCTCTTCGGAGTAGTTTCACACAAAAACTGATATTCTAGACGGGATAATGGTTTGCCATATCTTTTTACTTAACTCATTTATCGCCCCATGATTTCGCAACAATTCATACGCCGACTGAAGGGAGAAGAGACCATCTGAGTTGAGAACCCATACACACCTATCATCGCCATGTTTCTCACCACGCAATCTATATGCAAAAATGTTTCGCGCCAGTTGCCTGAGGGTTGGGTTGATCAATTCAAAATTACCCAATAGCACTTCCCTCACTGTAGGCCACATACCCCGACTAACCAAATCCTCCGACCTTCTGAAAGAAGCCACAGTATTCTAATTTTCCTCATAAAAACTAATAATGCCTTTGCCAATACACCAAAGCGAATTGCTCAAAATCAAAGATTTACAAAGCATGATCTCCTTGAATAAAGATGACGCCCCTAATTTTATAACTTGAGCATTCAAAGCAACTCTAGGCAACCAGTATTTGTTCCTCATAAAAGCAGCCCATAAAGAATCCGAATTAATTAGGTTCCAAAGAGCCTTAACTCGAAAAACCTTCATTACGACTGTCAAATTTTTAACACCCAAACCATCTTCCTCCTGTGGGAAACAAATATTTTTCCATGACACCCATTTTTTCTTCAATCTGCCTTCACAATCCCCCAAAAAAAATCCGCTAACAAACCATTAATTCTAGATGTAACTTTCTTGGGCACACACATGGCACTAAGAATGTAAAGTGGGATCGAGGTGAGGACATGTTTAATCAAAATAAGTCTTCCCCCGAAAATAACAATTTTATTTTCCATCCCTGAATTGGTGACCGTCATAGAACAATCGAGCGCTTAACTACCTCACTAGCCAACTCTTGATATCCACACTATTATGAGCTCTGTTTGTGCTTGAGACATTTTGATGTGCCAATGCATCGTTTGGTGAAGCACAAAGATATGCGAAAAAGGCGAATGAGCAAGGGAAAAAAAAAAGTGTGGCCGCTGGGATACAAGGCCTCGACGGCCACTATGGTGAATTCTCACCACTAAACCACAGCCACAGGGTGTCTTGCGGTTGTGTAAGACCTCTATATTGAAATGGAAATAATGTGCGGATGATTCAACTTCAAAGTGAAAAACCTGAATGGGTAGATTACATGGGAAAGATTTTCTTGCACTCCCGTGACATTCTCATGTTAGTGATTTCAAATCTTTCATACTTTGGTAGTCTTAAAAATAATAGTTGGAGTTACGCAGGCAAGACAATATTGTAGGTGCACAACTATTTAGGGTAGTCGTAATATATTGTCTTGCCTAAATGTTTAATCACGTAATATAATAATTGTTGATCCATCCGAAGTGAATAACTATTTTAATTGTGATTTAAGATAAATAGGGCAAAAAACCACTAAAACATAGATGTAGTTTATGCTTCTTATTTTTCTCTCATTTGCTTCTTATTTCATATACTTCTTCTCTACTATATTTTTTCTCTACTTTAATTTTTTCTTCCAACGATATCTTCTTCAAGACACTCTAGAAAGACATTTTATTAGATTATTATTTATATTTATATGACTTATTAAAAAAATATTATGACGTGTCCCCGAATCCAATTTTTGAAAAATTGTTGAGTCAACGTGTCGTGTCAGTGTCCAACACGGCGCACGTGTCCCTATCCTTGCATCCTTGGTAAAAGGTTTTCAATTTGTGGTTAATTTCTTGTTTAATCAATCAGTTTATAATATCTGTATTTTAAGGACTTTGACTTGGTAGACCCTGGAGTCTATGAGGTTTTTCCAAAAAATAAAAAAGTTGCAAATGTAAGGTGGGGCAATCGATGCAGTGTTAAGACTTGGCATCCTATGCACCTTACCTAGTTGATTGAATTTCCAAAATTTAGCCGGGCAACTGGCCTGTTTGGGCTGGGCTGGGCTGTATAAGAGGCAAAAAAATGCAGTTGATAAACCCGTTGTTTATAAAGTTGGAAAGCTTTTACACCAAAGCTCTAACTTTTTATGGTTGGCAAATGCAATTTATTTATTTTCATTTTACAAATGTTGTCATTATTTTAAAAAAGTTAAAGCAATAATCAATGCAAAGGCAGATTGTATAATCAAGCTACAATATTTAATTTTGAGTCTGTGAGTCTAATTTTGTACCGCTCGTCGTATCCCTACTACTGGAACACAGAGGCAGGCAGAAATTCTTCCTGGGAACCAATCTCCCTATCCCCACCATCAACAAACCTTCCTTTTCCATTACAATTCAACATTTATCTTGGTGTCTCTACTATTATGTTTTCAGTATATCTCTATGTAGAAGGGAGATTCAAAAGAAACAAAACATACGCACAACTTAGAACCATAATTCAGCATTTATAACTGATTGGGTTATCAGTTATTCTAACTTACTAATTTTTAATTTGGTTCATCATCAAATTAAAAATTGCTTGAGTGTATTTACACATTAAAGCCCATGACATTTTAATGCCTTAACCTAATTAACCATATTAGATCACAATTTATTTGGGCTATACTTTAAGATAGCAATACACATTGGCACACGTTGAATTTTTTCAACAAAAAACTCCATCTACAAAAACCATAGCTTCCAACACCGATGATTATCATCGTTGAATAACGATGGGGAAATGATGGAGGAAGTTTTTGCTTTCTCACAGCCTAAATTCAACAGAGGTGATTAACCTGGTGAGGCGTTGACAGTGGAGTTGTTTGAACGAAGGGCCTGGCAGTCAGTAAAACTAATACACCTCTTACATGCAAGCACAATCAAGTATAACAGAAGAATCATTATCACTATCATTATCAATGCTCCTAGAAAATTAATGATCTTTTATCAATATCAATGCTCCTAGAAATTGAATGATCTTTGGAGGTTCTTATTTAAGTTATGAATGTTAGTACCATTTTTATAAAATTCCTTGAGTTTAGTTTAAGCTCTTGCATGAGTTCTTTACCATGACGAAAATAAACAAGCAATATAATACCGCCATTGAAATCAAGATTGCATGTTAATGGGATCAAAATTGGATAGCGGAAAAAAGAGTAAAGAGAATACAAACATTCTTGAAATATGCATTTTACTGAGTCGCTCTTTTGGCAAAATAAACAAAATGGTGATACAACAGTTACAAGGACCTGAATTCATTGAGCCTCCCTCGAATCAGGTATAAGAAATCCACTTGTGTGATTCCATCTTTTGGTCATCATCAATCTCCATACCTGCATCTTCATCTGAAAGCCGGTCGGTGTGCCAATTACAGGCATTTATAATCCAATAAGACACACACTAAATCTGAGTATGGAGGAGCCCTTAAACCCAGCTTAATTTCAATGAAAAATGACAAAAAACACTTTAGCAAGTAAAGAAACCATAAAAGCTCCTTCATATAAAACCCATTGAACAAAAACCAAAAAAGGAACTGAAAAACGATTACCTTGAACCGATTACTAAAAGGGAAGCGCCTCTGCAACTCGAGAACCATCTGGGGTCTAATTCGACGGCAGTGACACTCACTACACCATATTGGCATTTTTGTAATACCCTCCAAAACAATATCACTTTTGAAGTGTAACAATTCACCTAACAACTTTACACATTTTCACAAATAAAATGATACAATAATAGTATCATCATGAAGAGTATGATTATAAAAGTGATACTATTCATGGTGATCCAACTTATTGTATCATTTTTTTTTTGTTACTGTTTTTCATTTTTTTGACTAAATTTAGTTTTGATTTGAAATTGTTTAGTGAATTGTAACATCTAAAAAATGATACTGTTTTGAGAGATGTTACAAAAGTGTCAATTTGGTGTAGTGACTCTTCCCAGCTTCAAACAACTTGTTTGTAAGATTCCACTGATTTCAAGGATGACATGTGTAGGTTTGATGCCTGATTTTTCAACAATTAAATCGAGCAAGATTTGGTTTATGAGGATGTGTTGGCCTTTTGAAAGAATTATGGCCAATATCTAACACTTCTTCTAAGTTGGTGCAATTGGTTAATGAAGTGATAAAGTGCAAGTCATCTACTAGTTGATTTGAAGAAAGGGATAGGATACTAAGACCTTGAAGCATTTCTAGGTTTCTTGGAACATGTCCTGTGAAGTGGTTTACACTAAAGTCTAACCACTGAAGTTTTGAAGCACTGGAAAATGATAATGAGACGAGACCTGTGAATTTATAGTCTCACACAAAAAAAATATTTGAGATTAGGAAGTGTAAGGCCAATGTCTGAAGGAAGGCCTCCATCTTGCTGGTTATAAGCTATTGAGAAATTTGCTACCCCCGAGAGATTGTAAAGAGAACAAGGAACTTTGCGAATCAGTTTATTCAAACCAACTTCAAATTGTTTCAAGCTTTGGATGTGGCATAGAATGTCTGGAGTTCATTACTCATAAGATACAACCAATTAAGCTTCGATACAGAGGTAAGCTGAACTGGAATCCCCTAGTGAGATTGTTTCTTGTTAAATTCATTACTCTAACTTTAGAACAATGAGTGAGATTGGTGGGGATCTAACCATTGAATGAATTCGTAGGTAGAGAAAGAACCTCTAATCAGGACAACCGACCAATTTCTGGCCAAACCTAATTTCTCGAAGAAATGAGAGGTTTTCTATGTGGGGAGAGAGCGTACCTTCAGGTTTTTGTGATTCCAAGTCCAGGACTGTGACCCTATCACAATGACAATGCTTGAATGTGACCCCATTCCAGTCACAGTAGCGAGCGGAGTTGTTCCAAGAACTCAGTACTTTGATTGGATCACCACTAATGTTTTCTTTGAAGGCGAGCAATGCCAGACGATATGGTGCGACATTGTTAGTGAAGGAAATCATAGTGAGTGAGTTGATGCTGCTCCATACTGTGAGCGTGATTAGAAAGCAAGACGAATACATCTTTCTCAAGGGAAAGCAGTATAAAATGAAGGGTCAGCTTAAATTGCACATAGTTCAGTTGATATCTTAAGTTGATATATATAGTGTGTGCTAGTACAGATTTGTTGATGAAGACTCAGAGACTTGTGCACACATGACCAAGAGTAGTTTCGGAACAACTGAACAAAATTTCAGACAGCGGAACCATAACCTAAAATCAGCCACAATTTTATACTTATCTTTTCTGAAAGAGATTGGAGTCGAAACTGAATGCAAAAGCTCAACCAATCAGTGGCCCATTGAAAACTTGAGTCGGAATGATTTGATTTGGTTGATTTTGGTTCTTGCTGAACAACAACATTTAATGATCAATTGATCAGTAGTGCCACACATATGCATTTCATAATCTCACTTGGCTAAAGTCTTCCTGGTCAAGGTCAAGATGCATGGATATATTTACATCTGTACCAATATGTGATAACTAAGTTTGATGAAGATTACTGTGAACTTCTTTTTCTTGATTTTTTTTTGTTTTTTATGATTAAATTGAGCTCGGGTCAAACCCATCCTAAGTTGCATCCCAACTTGCCACAAAACAAATACAAAATGGGGTGGACGAGGAGGAAGACGTTCTGGTCGTTATTTACAGTTAAGTCAGTGAGTGGTCTACAACCCAACCCAATAGAAGAGAAGCAATAGCAATAGGCGCAACTCACTCAGAAAATAATGGAGAGAAGGTTAAAAATGAGGCCAATCTCATGCTTCTTGTTTGAAGAGTATTGGTGTCTTCACCTTGCAGCATTGAGGTGGTTGGTTGTTAGTTCTCCTATGCTTTCATCTCTCTTCACCCAGTTTTTATTTTTCCCCATGTCACTAGATTTTTCATTTACGATAGAATCAACACAAACTAGTCTGATATGGTGCCATTCCATGTATTTTTATTTCTCCTTGTTTGGGTGATGAAGGATATATTTGGCCTCATCACACTGGGATGTGAGTTATCATTAGTATTACTGGTATTTGACAATAAGACATCATTCACCAAAACCTGTGACAAAGACAACATCCTATGTCTAAGAAGGAAAAAGTTAGGTATGCGCGCATGCATCATTTAGAACACCCAATTTTGTTTGCCCTGTTGTGATATGACTATGTTTTGCAGTAGAAGTGTTTCTCCTTATTCATGTTGGGACCCTCATTAACAAAATACCCTTCAACTTAAAACAATTAGAAGGGCTTTCCGCAGTTTTCATTTTGATTTTCTAGGCATATACAGCTTTCTAAAGTGGTTAGAGTTTAATTTGTTTTATTCATTCCTATGCTAATTCCTTCTCTGTGTCTCAGACGTTGATACTTGAGATTAGGTGTTAGGCCTCAGTACCTTTATTGTTATATATTTTGCGTCTTGTTTGATCAGAGAAAAGAGATTAACCAATATCAGGTTGGGATCTATAGCATAGACTAATATCTAGTGTTATTCTTAAATAGGAGATGGCACATTCCAGAATCTGAGTGAGCCTCTGAATTAAGTTAGCTCCTACAAGTAAACATTCTTCCTTCTCAGGTACTTAATTTAGAATCCCTAAAACACTATATTTAAGTCACTGTTCTATTGATTGCTTAATATGATAGTCTTCGTTGTTACTTATGATTGATGCAGATTGTAAAGAGTCATTCACCTTTCAAGAAGCTGGTGAACAGGTACATGTTCATAGCTATTAACTGAATTTGACACGTCTGAAATTAGTGTTATACTCTCAATGTCCTGGCTGACAATAGAATGTTCCAAAAGCTCCCTTCATTTGACATCTTTATCTATTGACTATATACTGTATCTAGGTATGAAAATGAACTTGTAATTGCCCTTCATCTTAACTTTTGAATTCCACAGTAGCCTTTGTCCAATTTTCTCCCAAAATTCTATGAGATTCTAGAGAAGGTGACTGCACTCATGATTATTATTCCTGTAAAAGATATAAAAGTGACTGAATGATGTGTAGGTGCTTTGTGATACTCTTAGAACTCGCAGTCTTCCGGCGTGGAAAGAGTTTGCATATGGATGTCAACCATCTCTGTATTTTGCAGCTGACGACCTTGAATACTAGGTCAGTCTGATTCAATAATTGTGAGAAGCAATGAGTATTTATGCGAAGAGTTAAAACATGAACTATGACAGAATTTCACACGATAATGCAAAAAAGCAAATGCCCAAGTTTTTATACTGGCTTCAAAGTTGTAATGATAGTACTTAAGTAACTACGTAAAAAAATAATAATAATAATAATCAATGATTCAGTTGGTAGGAATCTTCAATACCTCTACAAAGCACTCGTACCAAATCAAGCATCTCCTTTGTAAGACTTCAATCATACTTCATTTGATGTCATCACACTATACAAGAATTATACCTTTATAATTAACACACAACAAGAACATAGTAATTTTTGTCATTCTGAAAACATAAACAAATTTCCTGACAAAATAAGTAACTACGTGTACACTCATAACAAAGGACCATGCAATACACTAATCTCGATGACCCGTTGCCACTCTTATGTGATGCATTCAGTGATGACTTCTCCAACCTTCATGCGTTCAACATGGGATTATGAAGAACATGCAACTCCCAGTTTTATCGCTAAAACCAAATACTACTTTTGTCCCTTGATTACTCTGGTTTGCAATGTTGATAGTTTCGCTATTCCTTTCTAACAACAAGGATGGATCCACAATGCGCGCGTTCGGGTAAGTCTGTTTTTGCGAGCTAACCTTGGCTTTGTGAAAAATTGCAAGTATTGCTAGAGAAAAATTTTGCTAAACCAAAGTCAACCATATGAGTTGTCATGTCATCGTCGAGGAGAACATTGCTCGACTTTAGATCACAATAGAAATTATCGGTTGGCAATGATGGTGAAGATAATCCAATGCAGAAGTAACATCAATATCCATGTTCATTCTTTGTATGAAGTTCAAGTTCTTCAACTCATCTTGTCTATTTCTCTTTGGATGTAACCACACCTCTAAATTTCCATTAGGCATGAATTCAAAAGCTATTGCTTTGAAATTATTCCCTTGAAAGTCAATTATCAAATAAATTGTGATGATTTTGAGGAGATTTCGATGTCAAAGATTTTTCAAAGCATTGCATTCAGACAATAAACTCTTTAAGCTTCTTGTGTGTTGAAGATTTATTACCTTAACTGCAACAATTGCTTGGGAATTAAATGTTTTATACATTGAACTAAAGCCTCCAATACCAATTAAATTGACAACTGAATTTGTTAGTTGCCTCGAGAAACTCTACATAAGTAATCCTTGCGAATTGATTAAGAAATAATAACTTTGAAGTAGGATAAGCACAATAGTACAACCATGCAAATGCATACAATAATCACAAGCATAACCACTTTGAGAAATTGTGACTTTTTCTGCTTTGTTGTGATTCAGACATTGAGGCAACTTGAGTTCAACAACACCTCCGCAGAACGTATTATTTCCCATAAGTGAAACCGCAATAGCACTGACAAAGACACCAACCTTTGGAACTGAAACCTCTAAGTCATTATAAGACAGATTTAATTGAATTAGAGAAATGAAATTCTCCAGATATGGTGGAATCTCCCATGATAACTTATTGCGAAAAAGATTGAATTTTTATAAGCCTTTTAAAACAAATGATTGTGGAATACTTCCAGTCAACAAGTTTTAGCCAAGGTAAAGGTTCTCCAACGTCAAACAACTGCCAAGCTTGGTTGGTATAACAAAATGAAAAAAAAAACTAGAGAAAAAAAATTCTTCAAAACCTTATATATTTAAACGTTTGTCTAGCAATGTAATGCTCTACTCAAACAACTCAAATTGTTAAAGCTTGGAGCCATGAATTTACAATTACAAGCATATCACCTAATCAAGATAAATATAAAGGCATCACACCGTGTGATTGTGTTCGATTGGGCCATTTCCAGCATCTCTAAGATGATGGATGGTATGGGCCTAACTTGGCACGGGCCTAACTATCTAGAAAAGTTCGACTAAAATATATCTTCAACTTCATAAAAGAGTATCTATCAAACATGTTCCCTTTCAAGCTGAACACAATGGAATACCTCAAAACAAAATGAACAAATCCGAAACTACTTACTCGCTACAAACCTAATTATTTTTGTGAACAAAAAGCATCGTTCAAAACCCCCCACATTCCTCATTCCAATTCAGGTAATTTAGCTATTTTCCCTCCATTCCCACCACATGTTCACCACAAATTTATTCCTCCACAACAATCAGCCCCACTTCGCCACGTGTCTCCCGATTTATTCGGATAAGAAGATCTCCAAAGATGCGGTCCAAATCTTTCTCGATTCACTACATCTCATTCGTCCACGTCAGCTTCTCCAATCGGACGTGGCACTGTAGAACAGTTCAAGTCTTATTCCACGTCAGCATTTTTTAAGATCTGAAAAATATCATTTCGATTTTAGTATAAAATCTTCTCTCTCTTCTTTTCTCTGTCTCTGAAAAATCTCTCTTTAATTGTCTGTAAATTATGTTTAGATTCCTCTTTTGGATGACCTTGATGAGTCACTCAGATAAAGTTGTCATCTTTATCTCACTTTCCCGCTATGGAGCTTCATAGGTATGATTTCAATCTGATCAAAATTTACCCTTTTTTTTTTTTGTTGAATTTGGTGAATTTTGGGTGTAATTGAGTCTGGGTATTCTGAATTTGATTGAAATTCATGTAAAGTTGTCTCCTTTTTTAGCTTTTATGAGGGTTTTGGATTGGATTTGTTGGGGAATTAGGGTTTTATTTGATGAATTTGGTGGTGATTGCAGGTTAAGAGTGAGTTGTTGCAGAGATTTGAGATGTTTTGTTTGCAGATTGAAGTGTCCTAAAAAGGGTTTGATTTGTGGATGATTTGGATTCATTTTGGACTGAATTTGCTTTATATGAGTGGTAAAGTTGCACCCTTTTCATTTTTGGGGGTTATGTTGAAGAATTTGTTTGTAGAGGGTTTGAGATGAATCCCAATATGTAAATGTGCAAGAGTTTGAATAAAGAAGGTATCTTGTAAAATTTTAAGACTCCTTTTCCTCAACCATATTTTTTTTAATCTGGTTGATGGGGAGTGTCCCAATGAGCACCAATGGTGCTTGGGAGTTTAATAATCGAAGAACACATGATGAAGATGAGGGAGGGTGTGAAGTTAATTGTCCGAGACAGGAGGAGGTGAAGGGTGGAGGATTCAAGGAGGGGAAGGATGGTATGGGGGAAAAGGAATCGAGGAATAACAAGAGTAATCAAAATGTAAATAATCAACAAGTTGGTGAAGGTGAACAGGCGCAAGTTTGTGTGCAGATGCCGCTGAAGCTACCTCATGTTTCAGTTGTTTGTTGGGAAAGGTTCCTCCCTCGCACCACTTTGAGGGTTCTTTTGGTGGAAAATGATGATTCAACCCGTCATCTGGTGTTTGCTCTACTTCGTAATTGTGGTTATGAAGGTTAGTTTTTCTTCGTAACTGTGTTTACCATGTGAATTGTTTAAATTCGATGTTAACAATTTCACTTGCGCAAAGAAAAGAAGATACTATGTTTGTTTGAGTTGGTGTAAAACCATTTATCCTTTTGCTTTGTGCCATGGAAACTTGTATTAACTAGCCTGATCTCTAGCAAGGTTACTTGTTTTGTTTACATGTTTTATAAATTCGATCATGTTTTATTTTTTCCAATTCAAGCCCAAAATAAAAAGGGCATGGTGACATCTCTATGGAGTAATTTGCATTGGAAGAAATTATAGGAGAGGACCTGCTATCCCAAAACCAACCTAGGTAAGTTCATGATTCTCTCTTCAAGACATACAAACTATACATGTTCATCTTGTTACATCAAGTAGAAAACGACCTTCGAGTTGCCACCTGCTTACATCATCTCCAATATAATCAGCTTTATGTTATAGGTAATTATCTTCTTGTTCAAAATGAAAATATAATTTGAAGCTGACCATCACCATTATGCCTTTTGCTTTTGTGAAATCTTATTGGACTTAATAACTCATTTTTTGTTATTTTAGTTGATACAAACATAAAACTCTGGAATCTTGCTAATGAGACCCATGGTCCCCTATCTAGAGGACCGCTTAAATGCCATCCTTTAATGATGCACAGTGTTCTGTAATTCATAAAATCTTCGTGCATCATTGTTTCATGTATTCCTTAATTAAAGTGCTCTTGTGAGCAATTGCCTGGTGGGAGAGATGATGCCACCTCGTGCAATGTGTTTCACAAGCTAATATAGTAAAGCATGCAGTAGATAATGTACAAGTTCCTTCTGATAATAAAATGTAAATCCAAAATAAATAATTAAGATACCTTTGTTTTTTTGTTTTTCATCATTAAATTGAATGAAAGTACAGGATTTGATTCTGTGCATATCTCGATGGTTTACAAATGGCATTATATTGAGGGTATAAAGTCAAAAATTCCAAGTCGATAACTGATAGTTGTTTCTAACATTAGTGATCTCCCTGTTTTGCTTTGTAATCCTTCACAGATTTCTCATTTCAATTATGCTCTGTTGTATTGTGCCTTGGCAGTTACTGCTGCCACAAATGGACTACAAGCATGGAAAATCTTAATGGATACAACCAATCACATTGATCTGGTCTTAACTGAGGTAGACATGCCTTATTTATCTGGCATCGGTCTTCTATGCAAGATTATGAACACTGAGGGTTGCAAGAATATTCCTGTTATCAGTAAGTAAATTTCCTTGCACCTTTTCAGTACTCTCTGTGGATATTGGTACTTTGCTGTGATGAAGTTCTACTTAGTTGATTCCTTGTGCTATAGCTCTTTTCATACTTGTGCAGTGATGTCCTGCACTGATCCTGAGGTTCTTGTGTTGAAGTGTTTGTCAAAGGGCGCTGTCAGTTTTCTGGTGAAGCCGGTTCGAAAGAACGAGCTCAAAATCCTGTGGCAGCACGTTTGGAGGAGATGCCACAGTGTGAGTCGTTACTTTTTTTTTTTTTTTTTTTAGAGGTGGATTCTTTATCTTAACTGCTGATTAGCATTTAACCTCAGGTAAATATTTTGTACAGTGATAGATTTGCAAATGGACAAGACAATCCTCTAATATTTCTTTCCTCATATGTATTGATTACTTATTTTGCTTATATAGCTAGACTTTCATTAATCTCTTGTTTCATTACCATTATTATTAACTTAGTTCATCTTGTATTTGACTATAGTGGATTTTTTAATCACAGTTAATATTGCATTTTCACCTGCATATTTCTTTGGTAATTTTTCAGTTCAGCGATAGTAATAGTGGAAGTGAAAGTGGTGTAAATACTAAAAGGCTTGCAAAGGTAAATAATGTTAAAGAGTCTGGCAACAATACTGACAGCAATAATGGGAGCGAAAATGAGTGCACTGACTTGAATTTACAGGATGGATGTGGCAATGACAATAGCACTCAGGTATGAGACACTACTTCTTTTGTAACAATTTCATACCTTTTGATACATGCCCAGTAGGTGCACTTGCAGTTTGTTAGCCTGTTTATCTGGACATGAATGATTTTTTGCCCATAATGATTACCATTAAACAACTAGAAAATTAGCATGCGGAAATTACATCATAAAGGCATATGAAACGAAATGTAGAAATGGAACTGTTCCAAGCTAGCTAAGATGAAGGATACGATTTATTTGTACATGTATATAAGAATTTGATGAGAAAAAGGTTTGTTGTTAACATAACATGATAAAATAGTGTTTTCTTTATTAGAAGAAATAACCAAAGCATTAACGAGATGATAGGAGTTGAGTTTTTATTTGTTTGTTTGTTTTTGGTTTTCAGAGCTCCTGGAGGAAGTCAGCAGCAGATGTTGACATTCCTCTTTCAACATTACCATGCAACGAATTGGTTCCTGCTGACAGCACCTGTGCCCAGGTTATGCATCCAAGAACCAAAGCATGTGGTAATGATCCAATGCCTAGAATCACGATGGAGTGTCGTAAAGACGATGAACGACTTCAAGCTATGCCTTAAATTTCTTACTGTGACTGTAATTGCCTGGTTTGGTCAACCGCTTCTTTTACTTTTCCACAAAACCACATTTTACTAATCTTAGTACATTTCTTCACTAAATTTATGTGCAGCTGATGTTGCAATGGAGACGGACTTTGAAATTCAAGAGATAAAGCATGGAAATCTTTGTAACCTTAAAGGTAGAAAACATGATAAGCTGTCTGCACTTGAACCAAAGAGAGAGAGTGAGCAACTGAAAAAAGAGTTGGTGGAACTTCAGAATGAGGATCCAATGAATAAACTCAAACAGCTAGCTGGTGATCTCAAAGGTACTATTAGCAACAATCTTGATACCCAAGCAGAAAATTTGGCTCGAAGGGGTGTTACCAAAGTTTCACAAAGCAGAGATAAAGGCATTTCTAATGCTTATGATCCAACATCAGTTGAGTTGAATATAAAAAGGACCAGAGATATTGAAGGTACAGATCGTACTTTTTGTGATAGTAGCAATGTCATGAGATGCTCTAATCTTCCAAACTTCTTGAGGTACGTTTGTAAACCTCAATTTTTTATTTATACCGAAACTAGATACGAAACAAACTTGGAAGTTCATGTCTTGTAAACACTGCAATTGGCAGATACAATATTGTGAATCATACTTCCAGTGGAGATGTGGAAAGTCATACTCCAATTGGTAGTAACTCTGAGACAGTGAGGAAACAGTCGAAGAAGATGTTCTCCTATAATTTAAATAACACTCCTGATCAGCAGACACATGAGTGTAGTAACGAAAATGACATGGGCTCCATAACCACAAATGCTCCAATGAGATCAGCTGGTATTAACAAGAACGCATCCATAAACAATGGGTTGCACATGTCTTCTCCCTTCCAGTCTGTGCTGAATTGCCCGACAAATCTCTCTCAGCAAGTTATTCCTGAAGAGGGTGTTGAAGTAGCAGTTAACATTTTTGTGGAGAAACCAAGAGGAGCTAAGCAAAAAATCCAAGTCCAACACCACCATCATCACCATCATTACTATCACCAGCGTGTGCATGAAACACAGGAAGAGCAGTCACAAGATATGACTAAAGTTGCCGTGCAATCCGGATCATCGAATGTGTTCAACCAGCCTACTGAAGTTACTGTTGAAAAATATAGCTCAAGCGGCAGTGGATCAGGCAGTAAACGTGGAAGCAATGTGCTGAATGAAGGAGGAACTGACTTGAAAAGCGAAAATATGGTACCTGGAAAAGGCGGAGACCGTGTCAATCTTGCAAGCGAGAATAGGAGAGTGATTGAAAAAATTAACTGCAGGACTGAAGCTGGCATGAACAAGTTCATCCAGAAGCGGGAAGAGAGATGCTTGAAAAAGAAGGTAACCACATCATAATTCTGCATTCAAGTTTTAGGGTAAACACTGAATTCAAAGATGAGCATGATGATAGCTCACTTCTGAGATAGTACAATCATCTTAGTCAGGATATTGGGTTGCATTTTGGAAAATTTTGCAAATGAACATCATATAAAGGCCACTGACGCTTCTAAAAATGATTCTTGAGCATTTTTTTTTTCTCGTCTCCAGGAGACATTCATTTATTTATGGGAGGTATGAGAATGAATTTCTCATGGGGATGAGAAAAGAGTGAAAATTGCTTCCATGGAGTCGTATGTGCAATCAAGTGAACATTCATGGATCTTCCCATGAAAGTTTTCCGTTGCAAGAGAAACACAATGAAAATCTAATATTCGGGAACCCTACATTACAAACTAGCATCATGGAAATGTCATTATTGATCAAAATGCTAGCAAAACAAAATTCGACCATGTAAATCGTATATGGTCATTTCACTGTATTATCAGTTTTCTTTTCCTTTTTCAGGTTGAAACCAAAGCAGAAACAAGCTAGCATAGCAGCTGACCATGACACAGGTCAGTATGTGTGATTGGTTAACCTATGAACACAAACTTCGATACCCATTGCTAATCACACCCTTGTTGTCACAGGCATGTGACTTGACACTAGGACATGTTCAGATTGGAGTTTGATCTGATTGGCAAGAAGAAAGAAAATCTGGTGAGTGAAGTATGGTGAGTAGAAATGCAGATCCTGTGTGAGAACTCTAATAATACAAACTTCTTCTATATGTGCTTCATGGCTGTTCTCCCCAAAAAGGTCACCATCCCACGAAAGGGAGATATCTTCAGCTATTTTTAAGCTGGCGTCTCACTGAATATGGTGAAAACCTTTTACATATCATGAAACAAGTCTGAAAATTTTGTTTCAAGGAGCTTCTGAAGCTTCACTAAGTAGTGAAAAGTTTACATGTACTGAAACTTATAGCAAAGAAGAGAATGTTGTTGCTGGGGTGATCTTCATCATGTATTGAAATATTTTGTGACCAAAGTATCCAACATCGTGAGCACTTCTTTCATGCACAGGTGAAACTGGGTATAGCCTATGCAGAACCATGCTTTGTTATCTGACTCGGCTGTTGACCTTCATGGACCATGAAATGAAAAAAAAAAAAACCATTTAGAAATTGTATATCCAGCTGCACCCTGTATAGTTTGTTGATCAGTGTTGGACTTACTGTTGGCACACCTGCAGAATTTTAGAACAAACCTCGTTTGCTGAAGAACACCCCAACTTTATCGAGGGGCATTTCTTTGGAACAAACTTAAACTGAAATTTAGGGTGTGGATATTGTCTGATATGGGAGTTTTTGAGTCAGTTTTCAGGGTGTCTGCGCCGGGAGATTAGTCCAGCCTCAGTTTTTCCAGACCTCGACCTTGTATTTCAGGGGAGGGTTTGAGGTTTTCCATTGATCAATTTTTCAAGGCAATAGGGAATGGATAGAAAAGCATGGTGGTGGTGGCGAAGGGAGACAAAGGTGATAATGATGTTGGTAATCACGAGAGGGTGAAATGATGGCCGATGGTGATAGAGGTGAACTTAGTCCTAACAGCACTAACTAGTGTAGATTAATAGTCTCATAAGCACAATGAAATTAACTGAGAAAAAAAAAATGCATACATGAGAAGCAGAGAATCTGCAATTTTACCGCAAATTCGTCATAATGTCATCTTAAATAATCTTAAATGAGCACTAATAATAAACAAACAGATCGATATCAATTTTATTTTCATTTTTATCAAGGGCCTGTTTGGTTAGCCATTTTTTATGGGAAACGGAATTCATTTTCCTTGTTACACAAATTTTCATTGTTTGGTTATCTGAAATTGATAATTCATAAGACTATTCTCCCACTACTCATGGGAATCCAAGTCCTAGGGGGAAATCTCATAATCGGATTCATGAAAATGGTTTCAATTTTCATGTCTATTTTCCGTGCAACCAAACAGACCCGAAGATTTACGAGTTTAGTTGGGTTCAGTGGCGGGCGGATCCAGGATTTTAGTTAAGGGAGGGCAAAATGGCAAATAATTATTGAACGCGTCTAGAGAGCTAGGCGCGCCAGGGAAGGCTCTCTAACACGTTTTTAGGGGAGAGAGAAAGGGGATCTAAGAGATCTTGAGTTCTTGAAAAGAATCCTCCATTAACAAGTCTTGAAGAACACCATTAACAAGTCTTGAAGAACACCACTCTATGGAGTTTGATTTGGAGAACTCTCTATTAATGGAGAGCCTCCCTTGGCGCTAGGGGTCTGACTCTCTAGAATTTTTCATAATTATTAATTGATAATAGTAGTTATCAAGGCGAAGCCAATTTTTTCAAACATGAGCTAATAAAAAATGCAACTATAAAAAATAAATTGCATTTACCAAATTGAATTCAGTGTAGTCTAATTTTTAGTCAAAATAAGGTCACAATATCGATAATATTAGCAAGGGCAAATGAGCCTAATAACTAAAATATATAAATAAAATCATAAAATAATTAGGATAAGTATCTAGTTGAAGCTTAAAAAATATGAAATTTGCAAAAATAATAAGATTTTAATACAATTTCATAGAAAACAATGGTTTATGTGAGTCTCAAATTTTGTATGAGTTGGCTAATAATATATATTTTCATTAATTTATATAGTTAATGTTTTAGATATTAATTTCAATTTTTTTATTAAGTTTTATACCACTTGTGAACAAACATTTCATTTTTTAATGCGTGTTTAATTACGTATAAATTTGCATTGAAAACAAATACGCAGGGGTATGTCACAATGACAGAAATAGTAATTGTCAATAGTCATAAAAAAATCATACACTCCAAGAGGACCGAAAATAAGTTTTTATTAAACCAAACAATTTTTTATGTTTGCAATTATTAATAAAAATGCTTTGAAAATAATTAAAAAAATCATACTCTCCAAGAGGACCGAAAATAAGTTTTTATTAAAGTAAAATATATTTTTTATGTTTACAATTATTAATAAAATTGCATTGAAAATAAAAATAAAAATAAAAAAATTAGGTAGTAAAGATTATCGAACTCGGGTTTTTCGCAAAAGAATGTAAACTTCCAACCACTGCACCAATAAAAATAAAAAAAAAATAGTTGAATTAATAATAATCATATTGCATTAAACATTATATAATTGACTTTTTTGTAATACTAAATATTTATTAAAAATATTTTGAAAATTGAGGGGGCAACTGCCCCCTCGCCTCGTAGTAGATCCGCCCCTGGTGGTTGGGTTGATAACATTTGGCTCACCCGATAAACTAGGTGCCTTCCAGTTTTTTTTTTTTTTTTTTTTTTTTTTTGTTAAGCGTAGGCTCATGTTTTTCGCTTCTTATGCGTCATCGAATAGAATCTTCTTCAATTCCTGATTGAGAAATCAATTATTATTTTTTATTTTATTTTTGCGTGTTTGTTTAACTTACTTATCTTTCATAACCACTAAACTAGTTCAAGACCTAAAGGTTTTAATTAATCAAACATTCTAATACGTGTAAACTCTAGCAAGATTGAAATCTCTGTACAAAGATCATGGTTGCTAGTTTGTTCAACACTTTGAGACAAAGACCTTGTAATAAAATTATAATAAATTTCATAGATAATGATACTTATAAGCTCTGTTAATCAACTCTCTCCACATGTACTTGATATCTAATCACATTGTTTAAAAATTGCTTCTGATGATTGTAGGCTGGTGTGTTTACTAGTGTTTGTCACTTAATTGTGTTATTAGTAAAATCTTTTAACTATGTTATCATCTTCGATCCTTCATCAATATCATTGACCTCGATATGGTCATGTAGATTATGATATATGTTTTCTAGGTCGATAGTCTCCACGTGTTGGCTCATTCGCATAGTCCGTTGCCTCCTCGTCGAAGAAATCTGATTGCTCAAATACCTGATTGATTAGGTACATTATTTATGGAATGGTTGATTATAATAAATAGTATTAGTTAAACCAGGTGTGATGAGATTGACAGATATTTAAAGAATTAATTATGTTTTATAATACCAAACCAAGATTTCAAAAATAAATAATGTATGCGATTTTATAAGTGCGAAATATGGTTTTTTTTTTTTTTTTTGAAAATATTCCCTTAAATTCAAATAAAAAAGAGGACCAAATTAAACAACTACAACCCTAATTATTTCTTCTTTAGATGGAGAAGCAGAAGTACCAAATTGTTTGTTTGGGGAAGCAGTGTTGTGAGATTATAGAGAAAATCCAATCTGGCCTGTTTACATTAACAAAGACATTATTCCAACTTTCTTCCAAAATTGATTCATGTTTGATATAACTCTAGCCAAACACATTGTCACATATATTACCAAAACAAATTTGTGGTTTCCGGCTAAAAAAAAAAATGTAGCAGTCAAAAGTGTACTAGTTGAGTTAGTAGAGATGTGGCAAATAGAATCACACGTCACAAGTTCAAATCGAACTGACAGCATTGGGTGGAGAGGGTTAAAGGTAAAAAAAATAAAAATAAAAATTGTGGTTTCCTTCCTCTATAAATAAAAATAAAATAATTGAATGGCTAAATAGAACCGAAATACCACCAATCAACACATTCTTCATATTCATGAGATTTAAAAAAAAAAAAAAAAAACCTAGGTAATAGTCCATTTAGAAGGAAGTTATTGTCAGTGTCACCAAGAACTTGCATCAGGATTTCAATTTCTTGATCGACATTTTATGTTAGTAATGGCTTGTTTAAATAAAAAAAAAAAAAAAAAATTTCTAACGCTACAACGCGGTATGATGAGTTGTAATAATGTTACGATAAATCGATTAAATAGCACCAAATATATATATATTGTGTATATGTGTGTGTTTTTTTATCAACAAACTATTTATTAATCTTCTTGATATAATATTCATGGCATTGGTTTGACTAGGACTGAATTGGATTAGGTTTGCAGGCTAGGTTGGGTATCACTAATGGAACACTTTTTAGTCCTATGAATGAACACCCATTGATGTTGATGCGCACCCAATGACAGGGTTGGATGCAATTTTAGATTTTTGCCTAGTTATAGAAACATACTGAATGGTAAGCATTGAATCAATGGTTTAATCATTCAAATGCCCTAAAATATGTTATAGGAAAAGTGGGGAAGATAGTTTTGCGATATAAAAGGACAGCAGTAAAAATTAGGTATGATAATGGAGCGGATTTAGTTTTGCATCTTATCAACGTGTCGAGTGTTCACTAGTGATTCAAACCGGATCCGTTGCCATTCCTATTTATTTAAACTATTGAAATTCGAATGATGAAAATGGTAGATGATGTTCTTGGTGATTTCTCCATCAAATCTCTTATGGATACCACCACCACACAACAACAGTTAGGAGGGAAGAAGATGTTTTAGTTAGGAAAAATGAGCTTACCCTGTTCTGTGGGCAGGCTGGACAGAACAGTGTTGTCTGTGACATGACACAATTTTGGGTGAGGTCCCCTTCATAACCTTAGCTCTACATTACTTGACCTTCTTATATATAGTCTTTCTATTTGGTGATGTTGATCATTGTTCATTTTGATCATTGTTCATTTGCAAAGGTTGCATTAGATAGGGTTTGAAATGAAATAGAATTCAAAACCAAAAAGCAAAATCGAAACAATATAGATTACCTTTCCTCTTTTGAATACGAGTAGATGGAGACGGTAGTCTACCATGAATGCGAGTTATTGTTGTACACAACGGGTTGGATGAACTTGGTACATGTACAATGCGAAATCTTTGTTATTTGTTTAGGGTTAGAAAGTTGTATTAGATTTTGCTATTTATTATTGATTTTTTTTAATGCAAACAATCATCTTTCTTGTTATTTAGTTTCGATATAAGGAAAAAAGAAAAAGAAAAAGAAAAAAAAAAAGAAATAATTTCTAGGAGACTTTATAAGAAAGTATTTTTAATGGGTTCACATTGCGATAAGGATTTGATTTCTTAAACCCAAAGGAAACAAAAAAGGCACTTCGTTTGAAAATTCAGATAAGAATGCTATAGTGTCCTCGTCGGTAAAAGCACCATCAACATAGTGAATGCTACCATAGATAATGCGAGTCATCCATTTTTTTTTATACTATACTATCAGATGCACCATTTACTCCAATTCGTACATTTTTTAATATGAGTAAATCTAGTTAGCCATGTTTGCTATTTTTTTTTTTTTTTACACTTTTTACCGTTTTTCTCTAAAACACTATCTATATAATAAATAGAAGTATAAAAAAAATCCAAAAAATACTAACAAACAAGGCTGGGTAGAGTGAATACACGTAAAAATTTGTAGAGTGAATATTAGTGCAAATTAACTAGGATTTTCGATTACTTTATTTGTCATCATTAGTTGAATAGTATTGAATTAATAGATTTTTAAGACTGAATCTGACCTATTTTTTTACCCTCACTTAGTCACTCATCACACCACAAGGTAAAAAAAAAAGTTTGACCAATTTTCAAAATTTCAAATCCTAATCCCACTAAAAAGCAGAGACTTTCCTCCTTGTTTCCAATGTCGTCAAACTTCTTCTTCATCTCCCCTCGCGCATTTTCTCGCCCCTTAGAATTAGCGTTAGTTCAAAAGTTAAAATTGAAAACGCTTTTTCTAAATGGCGAGGGAACTAGCGAGGAAACGGGCTAGGAAGGGGGTGTGACCTTTCATTTCCTTCGAAATGCATGCTTTTGCAAATCTCGAGAGAAACGAAGAGTTGCATTCACTCCCTCGCCCGTTTCCTCGCCGCCTACAAGGGCTCAGTTGAAAAACAACACTGTAGTTCACCTATGCCTACCTGGACCAGCTATCAAGACATTTTGACAAAATTTTCCAGCTCTTTTTTTTCTTCAAAATTTTTTTTTTTTTTTTTTAAATTATATAAAAATTTCAGTAAATGAATAAGGGGAAAAAATATATAAAAGGGACCCTACTCTCCTCTGTTGTCTTTAATTGGTCTCTCTCTCTCTCTCTCTCTGGTTTTGCTGTCTCCTTTTCTCTCTCAAAGTAGTACTAACTCTTGTCATTGAAACTATGGGGTGGTTTCTTTGTTCTGGAAAACCCCAAAAGAAATCAAAGAACAAGAAGAAATCAGATGATCAGATCCCACCCACTCATTCAGGTATAGTTTCTACTCTAATTTGAACAAATCCCATTTCCAAATTTATCATTTTTATTTTCTTGGGGTGGCTTTTTCTGCATTTAAGTGATTTGGGTTTGTTGTAAATGGATCTAAAGTTGGTTTCTTGAACCATTTCTCAAGTACCCATTTTGAGTTTCTGCATTACTTGTTCACTTGGATTCAAATGAAAAGAATGGGTTATGCAAGTGATGATTTTTATGGTTTTTTTTTTCTTTTTTGAGTTTTTAGGTTTAGATGATAGTTTGGGTTGTTGATCTTCATTTAGTCTATAGTTCATATAGTTTTTGCAGGTAGTTGATTATAAAAATGTCCTCTTTGGAGTACAAAGTTGCAAATTTGATGAAAAATAGGGATTGGATTATATCTCAAAAACTAAAAATGTAGTCTTGATGATTGTTAAGGCTTAATCTTTGTAGAATGTGATTGGGTTTCTGAGCAAATACTGTATTTGACTACTTGAATGACAATGGATCTTGATGATTGCAATTAATTGTTTTCTATGATGAGATGAATGTGGTGGAACGCTTGTCTGTACTAGTGAGGCTATAGGGTTTTTGTTTGTTTATCATGATTGGAAAAATCCAAGCTCAAATCCTTCATGTATGTTGGCGTTGTCCTTTTATGTGTGATTTCTATTCTTAGCTTTAATGTGAGATGGGTATTCTATATATTTTGTTACCTCGTGTTATGAATCGAAAACAAGGAATGCTGTTGAATTTTTGTCATCTTCTATTGTTTTTGTTGGCTTCTTAGATTGTTCTTCCCTTGATTATTTTTATTTATTTTATTTTTTTTGGTGTTTTTTAAATTTTCAGAAAAGCTGAAAGTAAATTCCTCATTGAGTGTGAAGAAGGAGGTTACCAACAATGGGGAATCTAATCATATTGCGGCTCAGACGTTTTCTTTTCGTGAAATGGCGGCTGCGACGAAGAATTTCCGAGCTGATTGTCTCTTGGGGGAGGGAGGTTTTGGCAGAGTTTATAAGGGGAGACTGGAAGGTACCAACCAGGTTAGTTGAGCTTAGCTGAGATTGTTTGTGTGTATCTTTATGTTTTTAGAGACTTTTGTAATTGGTTATTTATGTTTTCTTTACTTATGAGTGTGTATCTTTAATATCAAACTTCGAACTTTATTGTATACTATTGGGTAAATTGTTCATATGTTGCGCTTTTGTATGCAGATTGTGGCTATCAAGCAACTTGATCGCAATGGTTTACAGGGGAATAGAGAATTCCTTGTTGAAGTATTGATGTTAAGTTTGCTTCACCACCCTAACCTGGTTAATCTGATAGGATATTGTGCTGATGGGGATCAGAGACTTCTGGTTTATGAGTACATGCCTTTAGGATCTTTAGAAGACCATTTACATGGTATTTTACATTATCAAACCCACACACTTTTTATTGTTTTGTATTCTTAAGTGGAATATGATTTATTGTTGCATTCTCATTTTAACAGACCTTCCACCTGATAAGAAAAGACTCGATTGGAATATGAGAATGAAAATTGCGGCTGGTGCAGCGAAGGGTTTGGAATATTTGCACGATAAGGCAAATCCACCTGTTATATATCGTGATTTAAAATGTTCCAACATTTTGCTTGGGGAAGGATATCGTCCTAAGCTGTCTGATTTTGGCTTAGCAAAATTGGGCCCGGTTGGCGATAATACTCATGTCTCAACAAGAGTGATGGGCACTTACGGGTATTGTGCGCCGGAGTATGCTATGACTGGTCAGCTTACATTAAAGTCAGATGTTTATAGCTTTGGGGTTGTGCTTTTGGAAATCTTGACCGGAAGGAAAGCCATAGACAATTCCAAATCTGCAGGGGAGCACAATTTGGTTGCATGGGTAAGAAATTTCCTTCCATTTATTCTTTTTCTGTTTGTCACTTTTTGTATTTGTATTTGAGCATGCATAATAAGGTGCACCTTAGCTATTTAGTTTGTGGAGCTGTTTGTTACTTCCCTTTTTATTGTTTCTCCATGGAGAAAACCTTAATTAACCTTTAAAATGTAGCATGGAGCCATCAACCATCATGGTTTTCCGAGTTGACCAAATAGACGGTGTAGCTGATAATCACCAATGTCATCATGCATTGGCTCCGAAGTACATTCCCATCTGGTGCAACTGCTAACAACATCAGTGCAACCTTATGCCAGTCAGCTAAATGTATCATGTTCCTTCAGTCAGCTCTATCAAGATCCATATCTTTTAGTAAGCTGATTGTGTTTGAAGCTATATTCGATTTAAATCCATGGTTTTCTTGATATCCTCTGTGCTCTTCTGAAACATTTTACCAATATATTCTATCTAATTGGAACTAATCATGGCAGACATTGAATGCGGTCAAAACATTCAAGTCTCAACTGTCAGCATTTACTCCTAATGTCCTATATGAAGTCTCCATGTCATAGTACTCGTACATGTCAGTGTCCTATCTTTGTTGCACGAAGTTCATGCACATTTTTCTTAATATGAAGTCTCCATGTCATGGTACTCGTACATGTCAGTGTCCTATCTTTGTTGCACGAAGTTCATGCACATTTTTCTTAATAGTTGCCCAACAATAGGCCCAATAAATATAGCTGGTCTTGTACCTGTCTTGTACCCTATGCTATTTTCTGAAATGATGAGAAACTGTCAGCCACTTGGTATTCCATGCGTATCCTTTAAACCATTTTGCCATAATTCTATAAGCAACATCTTCTTTTGTTTCTCAATCCTAAAAGGCTAATAAAACCAAGATAACAAAATAGTTAGATCAAAGATCCCGGTGCAATGAGTTTTCTGATGGATCATATTGATTTCATCTCAAGCGCTAGTAAAAATGTGTGTCGAAGATATTGTAACATCCAATTTTAAAGTGAGCGTACATTGTACTAATGTGAAAGAAGAAAAAGGAAAAGAAGTACCATTCCTTAGTTGCAATAAAATACTCCATTTTTATGCATCTTTTTGAACATTTTCTTTTGGATTCGACTGCAGGCACGACCATTGTTTAAAGATCGAAGAAAGTTCTCACAGATGGCTGACCCAATGCTCCAGGGTCAGTACCCTGCGAGGGGCTTGTACCAAGCACTTGCTATTGCTGCAATGTGCGTGCAGGAGCAGCCCACTATGCGTCCGCTCATTGCAGATGTAGTCACAGCTCTTTCTTATCTTGCTTCGCAAATGTACGACCCTGAAACTCAGCCAATTCAAAACACCAGGTCAGTTTCATCCGCATCTCGAACAAGAAGGGACAGTGATAAGCGACTCAACCATGCTACTGGTTCTGACAGAGAGAGCAGAACATAAGCACTTAAACCACAAGAATTGAGTTCAGCTTAAGCAGATGGAAATTTCCTTCGACGAATGGCTATATTGTCATAGATCACGTGAAATCACAACCCAGAGCCTGCTTAGGCACTTTTTTGGATGGTGGTATGGTGGTTCCCCTGGTTATCGAATTTTGCATCATTCCAGATACC
The DNA here is from genome assembly GCA_963556465.1 of Berberis vulgaris. Taxonomy (NCBI): domain Eukaryota; kingdom Viridiplantae; phylum Streptophyta; class Magnoliopsida; order Ranunculales; family Berberidaceae; genus Berberis; species Berberis vulgaris. The sequence continues at coordinate 112,702,319 of OY747124.1, forward strand.
AGGTGTACTTCCACGACCACTCTGTGTTTTCTGTTTTCCCATTCTTTGGTGTACATGGAGATTGGTTCATTGTATGTAGTTGCCACTTCTCTACAGTCCACACTTGGATGTTTCCTTGCAATTTTCAGTCCATATAAGCACATTGGTTAAGAGTCAGGCAAGAAGCCCTTTTGATCTGTTTCTATTTTGCCATATGAAAATACTTTCAGAGATGAAAAAGGAATTATTTTATCCAGAGCTTATGGTTGCAATCAGTGTTTTATGCTTATAGAAGTTTCAGGATTTTACAAAGAATCAAAGCATTTTGAACTCTGTTGTTGGAGTTAAGTACATTAATCCTTGAAAAGTTATGGATGTGATTTGCAATTGCTGTAAGTTGAGATTTGGGGAAGGTCAAAGTGGACTGTTTTTATCAAAATGCATTCATACAATTGATATTTTACGCGATATCAAAAGCTCTAGAAAAGAGTAAGCGGATAAGAGCATCAAGTGAGCATTCTAAATGACCAAATGTCTTAATCTAAATGACTAAATCTCATTACTTAGAGATAATTGATGAAGAGAGTCTCCAGAATTCTACTATGTCGATGCTTTTAAGTTGCCTTATGGCAAAACAAAATTCTTCATGGTATCCTACTGTTGTCGCTTTAAGTGTGCCATATGGCGATCCTGTGGCATTTCCAAGCTAACAAATACATAAACACTATAAGTTTCAATAGATATTCTGTTGATAATTCAGGGAAAATCTGTCATCTGTTATACGATCAGAGTTTAAGATGCATCTGAAAAAAAAAAGGCGTAAAGTTTCTGCAACTCAACCACTATGCACGCACTTCAAATATCAATTCAATGCTTTCCCACCTAATAACAACGCGTAGCTGCATAAACTGATCATCATACACTGAACACAATCCCTTAATAGTCTCTTGATATCACTAAAATCAGAATTGCAATCAAGATAGACATGGCAGACCAGCATGCGAAGCATAGCATTATCAAAAACACACCATCCTTAGCGTACGAACCAGAGATGATAAAATTCTTTGAAAGCGGCTTTGCATAATCCAAGGCATATTCATTATCAAGTGTGGACCATGGCTTGCTCACGATGTTTCATAGACGAACATTTGGCTTTCCTGAGTGCAAGTGTCATAATGTGAACCAATAATTTTGAGCACAATGATCGTCCTTGATGACGAAATTGATAATACATCCATTATTCAAAGAGCAAACAAAATGCAGTTTGGACTCGTCCTGCTTGGTTAGTAAACACCGTCGCTGGATCTCATGATTAACTTCGATTAAACAAGGAGATAGAAAAAGACATCTCATGATTAACGTCGATTAAACAAGGAGATAGAAAAAGACTGAACAGATCGCATACTCTGTCTGAACATGCACATTGTCTACAGAGCAGGAGACCAACATTATTCCAAATAAGACCTGCACAGCAATTATTTGTTTACCATATATACTAATCAACAGTCAGCTTAGATGCAATTATTTTGAATAATAAACCGGAATAAGAAAATTATTGAAATGATAAAGATTAAAGAATATAGGAAGACTGATCAATTGGATTCTGAGTTATTTCATTCTTATCTGCACTTGGATTATTTTAAGTGATCAAGTAATGGATGAGCATGTGCTTATGTAGGGAAGCTGTCTGAGAAATTACAATCAAGAAGATCGACAAAACTGTTCAATCTGGAAGAATGAATTGTGGAACTTGTCTGAGCAGCGGCAATGTACATGTGGGTACTGTTTTGATCATGTTTGATAGCTTTCTACAGATTTGGAGCTCGGGAAGAAGGCCAATCTTTTTGGTCTTATGCCGCTCCAGAAAGTGGCAATGCCATTACTTACGAAGGTGATAAGCTTATACTGCTCATCTATGATCAAGGCTCTGTCCATTGTTAGGGGGTTTTTCTTCACTGGAGTTCTCGACCGTATTTGATTTCTCCTGTTCCAGAAAAAGGTGGGATTAGTTTGGAATATCAAAAAAACTGAGGGTAATCAAACTAATGGTAGGAACATTAAGTGCATCACCAATCTATGAAATGCTCTCAGGTAATTATGATAAGCTGTTTCTAGATAAAAGGTTTAAATTAGATGGAGAAATGGAAACTAGACGATGAAATGGAAAAACTGGATGAAAATGAAGTGTTTTAGAAGGGAAACAAAAATTATGTGTGCAATTAGCAATATTAATCTACGAGTCAAACAAATATAAATAATCAAAATAAAGTTTTATAGCAGACAGAAAGGCTGCTTAGGCACCAGGGCAGTTCAGTTGATGGGTCTGGATTGGAATGAACTTGTTGGCTTTGAAGGTAAACTGGGTCTAGTCTAAAGGCCCACAAACTTAACAGTGAGTATAAACCTGCTGGGCCAATGGAAGTGCTAGGGAATGATCGTCTCCTGGGGTTGGAGTGATGATCAAGACTGGTCTTTGTTTGTCAGGTTGAGCTTTCAAATTCGTATGGAGCCCTTTTTTCTTCATGCGCTTCCATTGGTACTGAATTGGATTTGATTTTTTTTAAAGAAGTCTCTTTTGTTTCGCGGAAAATAAATATTCAAGGGAAAAAACGATTTAATGAGAATAAAATTTCAAAGATTTTTATTTTCCTTTAAGCAATTTATGTTGTTTGGTTGTGTAATGGAAATTAATTTTCAAATGATCAAATATTTGTATTTGCGATGATTACAGTTGGGTTGACAATCCAACTGTGGTGGCGGTTGACTTCGTAGTTATAGTTGTAGAAATGGTAGGGGTTGTGGTTGTAGTGGCATTGGTGGCATTGGTGGAGAAGGGTGTAAGTTGTGGCATGAGAGTGGCAGTGGTAGTTAAGATATGGTGGTGGCGGTGGAGGTAGCCGTGCGTAACTTATGTGGTGAGGGTAGTGGTGTTGGATGTGCTACGGTGGTGATGGTGGCAGCGGTGGTTGGGTTATGGTGCTCGTAGTAGTGGTGGTTGTGCTATAGTGATGGTATTGGTGGAGGTGGAGGTGGAGGTGGAGGTGGAGGTGGAGGTGGTTGTGGTATAGTAGTGGTGGCAATGGTGGTGTTGGCCCATTGTGGTATGGTGGTGTGGGTTCGAGAGTTGAAATCATGAGAATAAAAAACCAAGGAAAATCCTGGAAAATCAATATCACATTTAAAATTGGTACAATATTTCCCACCCATGAGGCTCTTTTGGAAAAAAAATTTCAAAGATTTATAATTTTCCATAAAACAAACCTAAATTCTAGAAAATAAGCATTCCAGAAAATAATGTATAAATGTGTGGTGGTTTCAATGGGCTTTTAGTCAACATGTACCCGCATCATTGCTATATACCTCAATTATAATACAATCTCCATCGGTACCTAGCAGTGCCTATGCAGTAAGCTAGTGAATCAAAATGAAGGCTTACCTTGTTCTTGTCACCCCAACTAAGCCCAAATGGCCGGGAAAGCAAGCTGATCTTTCTTGTCGGCATATCCGGTGCAACCTCCTGATTTGCTTTTGTGAATGAACCTTCCACATGCACAGACCTAAAGAGAAAAATGTTGATAATAAGGCACCAAAAATGGATTTCTAAAAATCACACCTAAATATCTGGTTACATTTCCTATACATGGATAAGTTCTGAGATGATGAGAACAATAGGATGAAAGTAAAATTTATTGTTTGATGCTTGAATATCGACTTTGTTATGAATAGAAAAGCCCTTGAAGTTGAGTTGACTTGCATACCTTGGAGATTGATGTGCCTTCACTTGACCAGATTGGTACTGTAAGGTGGCTTCCAGCGTCGTCTCCGCCATAACCATCCTCTTCTCCATCTCAGCAATTGAAGCAATAATTTCTTCGTATTTTTCCTGCAGGAAATGAAGGAAAGAAGAAGAACATGAAAAGGGAAAAAGAAAATTGGATTGAATGTTTTGGTAATTGGATTGAATATTTTGGTCACTATCTCAATCAAGTGTTCTAGTCAGTGACAAAGGATTCCGTTGGCAAAAAACATAAAGGTTACCAGTGTTCTGCATGCACCATCTTAAAAGGAAATAAATATTCATATAAGAGAAATAATTAAATCCTAAGCCAGTAGAAGATTTACAATGCAAAATTTAACCAAAAAAAATATGCATGGAAACTTTCTCATTTCCTTGATAAGCTCATTAAATCAAATATTTTTCAAAGTTTTTTTTCCCTCCCTTCAGGCAGAAAACTTAACACTGGAAAATTTTATGGGTGTACAATAGAGCAACATGTAGATAAATGACACAGAACCTGAAGTACACTGGCAGCATGTCTTTGAGCAGTTGCATCTTGCTCAGCCAATCTACGAGCATCTTCTGTAGTCCTTTGTTCTTGCTCTACCCTCATCAAAATCTGGAGTAATATTTGTTGCAAATCAAGCAAAAGTACTCTCTTAGTTTTACAGGGTAACTTCAAAAAAAAAAAAAAAAAAAAAAAAAAAAACCTAAACCAAAAACCTCCAAAATCTATAGCTACAAACAAACTGACCTGAAGCATAGCACGTTCCTGTTCTTGCTTATTCATAAGGACCCGTTGCAACTCATCTAACTCTCGCTCCAACGTCTCAACCTGTATTTACAGAGAGAGTAACTCAAGTATAATAAGCAAGATTGCAGATGTGCCGGTGCATGAAAAGGGAATCCTTACAATACACAGTAGCAAAACACCTCATTAGCAGAAGCATTAGAATATAACTCCCTTAATGAGAAATATAACAAAATCAAAAGTTTAGAAAATACATACAACCAAACCATCCCAATTATTATCGATACTTCCTTGTTACTTAAATCTTCAGCTCAAAGTTTTATTTGTAAGGCTGTACCAGAAGAGAGAATTTTTTTTTATCTTTTTTGCCTTGTGTATTATATTCCAAACCTTATAGATTCAGTTCATAAATTCCCTTTTGTGTACTTATTTAGTCAGTTGTTCACTATTGAATTCCTCAATTGGTACATTTTTACGATTCTAAAGTACCTACTGACATTGACAAATTTTTTTTTTCCAAACTGGGTCGTTGACCCTTTTTATTTATTTATTAACCCATGCTCGAAGGCAAAATCATTGACCCCATAGGATTAACCAAACCATGCCCGAAGGCTATATCAACATTAACAAGTTGAGTTTCATCAATACTCGATACGCTAATTAGATTTGGAATTGATCATGCAATTTTAGCTTCAAGCAGGAATTGAATTAACCATACAACAACAATAAACACCAATGAAGTTGAGGAAGAAGAAATGGAACAAGTCAGCAAGATAAGTGTGTGAAATAGACCACTTATCTACAGAAAGAACAAATAAAACTGTCTCCAATAGTACACATTTCATTAGTTACCTTAACATTGTAAATGGTAAAGCATGCAGAACATAATAGCAATGAGAGTTAACTATTGTAAGTATGATTGAGATATACCTTTGCACGCAATTGCCGTCTGTTGTCCTGTTTTACCATCTCAACCAGTGCCGTCTCTAGCTCGTCCGCTCTGGAAAATAGCATGAATCAGATATAAGTTCGACTAGTTAACAAAAATGTAAATAAACAAAGGAGAAAACACTGAAACTAGAAAGATAGACGAAGATATAGTTTTCTTTGGGGTAAGAATTTTAGTTTTTTATGATATTACACAAACCTCGATCTAAGATATATTGACATCGCAGAAGTTCCATTACATAGTATACTGAAGAGCTGGAGTTGACAAATATTAACAAGGCCCCAAACTAAACTTTATCTGTATCTTAACTTTTTCACTAATATCTCTCAATTGTAAAACATAAGACAGAGAGAAATTACAAGGTTAAATGAAAATGTGGGAAAAGGGTATATGGTCTCATGGATTATGTGAAAGGGCATTGGTTTTACACACGTACAAAAGGAAAAAAAAACAAGATGGATGTATGCTTCAAGCTTGACTCCAACTTAAACCTTCCATAATAGACGGCAAAAAATAATATTTGAGTATCATGATTCAGTCCATGGCAAGATTTATGTAGGCATTGATTAAATCCCCGAACAAAACTTTTTTGGTCTCATCCATGTCGTGGTTCTTATTGGAGTTGTGAGTGGTATCATGCCCAAATAAATTAGAAGGTTGACGATCTGATGCCATATAAAAGTTACCAACCTGAGTAAAGCAGATCTTTTCTCCTCCAGCAATCTGCACAATTCAGCTTTCAACCACTTCACCTGTACAATAATTGTTCATAAGAAATATAAGTGTTGGCTGTTGCAAGGAATTTTAAGCAGTCCTTAATAGTCTTTTTATAATTAGCATTCTCAATCTTGAGCAGTCGTGTTCATAGAAATAGGTATGAATAGGTACATTGTATATGGATGAACTTAGCATTGACCAGTTGGTACTTGCTACCTGGAACATGACAGTGTTTAAGACCAACAAATGTAATGTTAAACAACCAAGATTCATCGTTTTAGAGCATCTCCAAAGGAGACACCTCAGACCCGACCTTTTGTTCTCCTATATTTTGGGGTAGTTATCCTACTCGATCCCACAAAAAATCCTAGAAAATGCGGCTTGTCCCCTAAATGTAAAAAAGTTGACTCGACATTCAGATTGTTGAGCGAGTATATTGTTGCGTGAGTCATACTCGCTCAACAATCTCTTGATCGAGTCCGCCAGACCCTAAAATTTATAAATAAATATAATTAAAAAGGGAGAGGAGATGGGGTTTCCTATATACAAATAACTATCTGTAATAACTGTTGTTTCCTATATACAAATAACTATCTGTAATAACCATCTGTTACCTGTTCTATGGAAATATTTTAAAAGGTAAGGAAGTATTATAGAAAATTTATGGAAAGGATTTCCCCATGTTCAAACTTCCAAAGAACCTTCTGTTACCTGTTCTTCGAGATTTGGAGTAGAATTTAAATCACTATCCGTAGAGTCCGAATCTGAAGAAGATACTTCTCCATTCTTATCAGGATCAACTTTCAAATCATATATCTTAGAAGCAAGTGCCTTGGAATCTCTCAAAACACGAAGTCCTCTGTATCGTTCCTCAATGTCAGCCATTACTGAAGGCCGATGTTTGTCTCTCAGCTCTGTCAATCTGGCTTCATTTACAGCCTGATAACCCATACATGCAGTCAATACAAGTTGGCTGCTGTCAAATGTTGCGCTAGCAAGGGACTGCAGCAAGGTAACTGCATCTCCAGCATCCTTTGTTGTAAGTAATGCAGGAGCTACAAGAAAACTAAATAGGATTAAGCTCTAATAATTACCAGCAGAGCATAGACAAGTAGGATACTGCATATGCACAAACAACAAAGAAAATGTGGTTCGTTCTGTACCGTATAACTCCATCAAAGCAAGTGCAGTTCGAAATAGCATAACACGATTTCCTTCAAATAGAAGCACATCCCATATTCTAAGAACTGGAGTCAGAAAAAATTAATTGTAAAAGTTAATACAAAAGTCGCATTGGGGAATATACAATCAGCATTAAGGGATTTGCTCTAGGTAGAGTATAGAAGCTCACCAGTTTCCCAAGGAAGCATATTTACAAAAATGGAAAGGAACCAGGGACCAGTAACCCATGCTACTTGTACTCCCAGGTTATCAAGATGATTAACTGCATGCAAGTTGATTCAAATAAGACACTCAAGGTGAAAACATGGGATATGAAATCATAAAATATTAGTTGATCCAAGACAAACCCAATCTAGGAAATCTCTCACGCACCAACTCCTCAAAGACAAGTTGATCTACCTGAAGAAGGAAACCTTCAAAATGTTATCCGAAACTGAGGTTCTCAAGTTAATCCATTCTTAACTTCATGAAAACTACTGCAAGTAGTTGCTAGGCACAAACAGAACAAAGGCACATAGAGGCTACCTGAGACTCGATCATTTCCTCCGAATAGTAGCCATCAAAGTAGTCATCAATGATACGCATCAAAGTCCTGAATGATGTTCAACCAGGGGTCATATAATAATTGCAGATTATACAATAGAGCATGCTTGATTTGGCATTTCCATATGCTGCAGACAAGCCTTCAGAAAAATAGCTTAAGGCGGGCACTTTGAAAACAGATAATGTGGATTGTACTTCAAACCTACCAAAAGGCATTTTCCTCAGGCATTAGTAGTAGTAATAGTCCAGCAAAGAAATTCATTGCCTGCACATAGAATTGAAATCATAAATTGTAAATTAACTGTGTCATAAATCAATTGAATGGAATTCACTAATGGCTTCAAGAAAATGAAAATAAACGAGATAGCATATATCAATTGGTGACATATGTCTGTGCCTTAGGCTGAAATGCTATATTATGTCCTATTCTCTATGAAATTTGACTTATCTAAACCCACAAACAGACCACCTAAAATTAACCTGCATACCCACATTAACAATGTCCAGTTGGCAGACAATGCATAACACACATCTTATTTGCAGCATCTGGAAACACTTCGGACTTTTTTTTCTTTACTATTAATGAAACTGCAATAACAATAGATACATACTGACAAGTTGGCAGTTTTAATCTAGGTTCAAATCTAAATACCTGGCAGTAACCAACCGAAGGATTATGCCTAGCATAAGCTGTAAGTAAACGCCTCAGGGCATTTCTGCCATCCTCATCGAGAGCAGGATGACCTGGGAAAGTTCGAGGCAAATCCTGCAAAAGAGGGAACATATATTTGAAGCAAAAGTAAAGTTGTAAAACATTGCAATGCTCAATAGTTGACACCCCCCAGAAGACCAAACAAAAGTGAAAAAGGGAAGACACATCTTAAATTCATCCAATAACCTTTTCAATCTGCCCTTTCCATTTCTCGGGCACACGTACATGGTCCATACTTGACACCTTGTTAGTATAGCTGGAAAGTGAACTATCATGTACCTCATCACCGTGGGTATTACTGTCAGGGTCTAACAGTTTTTTATAATAAGAATCTACTCGAGATGCCCTAATACCCACAAAAGCTTGCCACAGCTGTAGATAAAAACAAATAACATAAAAATCCATTCTTCACTGAACTTAAGAGAAGAAATGAAGTCCAGAGTTTCAATTGAACCTCTCCCCTAAGAGCCATTGGTACTCCTCCATGAACAAGGCACTCCAGCTCTTCTCTCCAAGGGCCTGAAGACTCGAGAAAACTTGAATTGCTTGCAGCATTCACACTGCCAGTTGAAGGAGCATCCTGAACTGTATCCGATCTCTCCATATCATAGAATTCATCATCCGAATCTTCATCATAAGCCCCCTCTTCTGGCTTTGTTTCCGCCAATTTGGGAAGATTGTTGTCATTTCCAGTATCCAGCTCGTCTTTCACAAGATGTTTTGCCCCCTCTTCTGGCTTTGTTTCCGCCAATTTGGGAAGATTGTTATCATTTCCAGTAACCAGCTCGTCTTTCACAAGACGTTTTTTCTTAACCCGAGAACTCATCATATTTTCAATGGCAACAAGGGATGGTCTAATTTCAGTCCATATTTGGATTCTATGGGTCCTTACTTTCGGCACCTTCTCTGCCTTTTTCTTTTCGTCAACATTTTCATTTGAGCCATTAGAAGAAGGCAACTTGTCAACATTTGTACCATTTTCCTCGTTTTCCCCTAATACAGACCCTGCTTCCTCAACCTTCACTTCAGCATGTGCCAGTAAATCATCTACCTCAATGGATAAATCATTCACAGGCAACTGAGCTGACTCAGCTTGCCTCTTCAAGAAATCTATCCACTTCTCCGATCTCTCCTCTTCTTCCTCCTGAAATCACAAACATTATCAAATAAAACATACCGAATTCCGCTTCCTCCCAATAACCAAAAAGAGCAAAAACGACATAGCACTCACTTTGTAAATATTGGCATATTCGCGATACCTCTGCAAATGTTGAGGTCTAACGGCAAATCCATATGCATCTCTGTTCACAACAATGCTTATCAATATCCAAAGAAACCATACATCTTTCACTTCCAATAATCAGAACAAGTCACAGTAAAATACAACTAAATTCACCTAATGCACATGGAGCTAATTAAGTAAAAAAAAAAAATTACATGTCACAACCAAAAAAAGCCTAATCGATGTGTATAACAATGTAAACTTAGCGTATTTCAGGTCAAAATGAATCGGTCACATTGCCATGAACTCAAGAATCAAAGCTCAAACCTCAAACCTCAATTGAGACATAAAAATGGTAAACTGATATCTACTAAACTCTAAACTCTGCAATTACTCCAAAAAATCAACAAAATTCTGTAACCTAAGATCAGTGATAGACATTATTACGAACTATCTCTTCGGACTAACACGAACTCCAAAAAGTTGAAGAAGACTCGGGAAAATCACGAAGAAGAAGCTCAAGCATCTATTCTAGTCCAAATCACCTCTTCAAATGATTCACACAGAGCTTAAACACACAAATTTCATCCAAAAATCAACAAACGCTACCAACGCAACATCAATCAAACACAAACACTACGCGCATTTCACAGAATCGAAGTGATTCAACTCTTCTAATTGATTGATAAAACTGAAAGGAAAAACCTAGAGACGTGTATCTTTCGCAAATTCAAACTCAAATAAGATTAGATTAGATCAAAATATTCAAAAAGATCGATTAAAACAAGTAAAGAAATTCATTCATTCATGATTCACCTCTTGTGCTCCAATGCAAGAAGAGGCAAGCTCTTCTTCTCCTTCATCTTCTCTTCTCCAAATCGATCCAAATCTTACAGATCTCTTCGAAATCGATACATCCACTCGACTCGATTTCTTCTTCTTTTTCTTGGACTGAATTTTATTTCACTAGTAGATGAAGAAAGACACTTGCACCGTTTAAATAGCGAGAAGGGGACATGACTGAGCTCGTCATATCAGTACAGCCAGTCAAAGAGTTTACCACGTGGAAGGATCTTGACCGTTGAAAGGATAAGATTTGGGTATTGACTTGGGTCAAGCATGTTTGACTGGGAAGAGTAGGAGATCTGGTTGTTGACTAAAGGGCGGACAGCTCAGCAGCATTGTAATTTGTGGCCCCCCGTATGCAACGGCCTGGATTTAGCTTAGTGTTCAAAATAAGTAAATTAACTTTCAACTACCAAAATATTTGACCCAAGTGAGAAAGAGGAACATGTTGGTGGTGCAGGTGAAGGTGCAGGGCAGGGCGAAGGGGGTTTCTCGCAAGGTGCAAGGGGGTTTCTCGCAGGGCGAAGGGGGTTTCTCGCAGGGCAGGGGTTTCTCGCAGGGCAGGGGTTTCTCGCAGGGCAGGGCAGGGCGAAGGGGGTTTCTCGCAGGGCGAAGGGGGTTTCTCGCAGGGCAGGGGTTTCTCGCAGGGCGAAGGGGGTTTCTCGCAGGGCAGGGGTTTCTCGCAGGGCGAAGGGGGTTTCTCGCAGGGCGAAGGGGGTTTCTCGCAGGGCAGGGCGAAGGGGGTTTCTCGCAGGGCAAGGGTGAAGGTGCAGGGCGAAGGGGGTTTCTCGCAAGGTGCAGGGTGAAGGGTGAAGGGAAGGGGGTTTCTCGCAGGGAAGGGGGTTTCTCGCAGTGGGTTTTCTCGCAGGATGCAGGGATCTCGCTTGTCGCAAGGTGCAGGGTGAAGGGAAGGGGGTTTCTCTCAGGTCGCAGGGAAGGAGGTTTTTCTCACAGGGCGAAGGGAAGGGGGTTTTTTTCGCAGGGTGAAGGGTTTTTCGCAGGGAAGGGAAGGGTGGTTTTTCGAAGGGTGGTGATCGCAGGGTGGTTTTCGAAGGGTGAAGGGAAAGGCGGTTTTTTCGAAAGGTGGTTTCGAAACAGTGAAAGGTGGTTTTTCATATCAGTGAAGTGAAGGTGAGATCTGACGGTGCTGAACTGTTGAAAGCCGTTTCTCGACTTTGAGTTCTGCTGGACCGTGTTTTCGACAGTGCAAGGGGCGCGGCTTGATGGTGGGAGAGCTCTTTTTTCAGACTGCGGTACACATTTGCCTTTTTTGGGCAACAAGTAAGATCTTTCAGTTTTTCCTCATCTTCGTTTTGTTAAGATGCTTGTATGCTGAAGTACTTGTGCTTGTAAATTGGTAAACTGGTCCTAATCTTGGGGAGAGATGGAGTCTAAAAAAGAAAATCTTCGTCTGATGAAAATTGATGGTAAAGAATTTGGGATTCGTAGTTCTAGAGGAGGTTTGTTGATTCTTGAATCGAGCTCCAGGGTTCGAATCAAAGTCTTTGTTGAAATGCAGATGGGAGAATGGATTGCATTTCAGCTTAAAAAAGCTGTGGAATCAGGCTCTCACGCCTTCACAGCCAGTTGGAAAACCAACAACAGATGGGTTATGCTGGCAAAAGAGGCCAATTTAGGAGGACTCTTCCTTTCTATTTTGGTGGGTTGGGGATCAGGGTCCAAAACTCTCAGGGTGCCAGCTGGCGTGGAAGGGACAGGCTGGAGTCAACTCGCTCAAGCTATGAAGGAGATGACTTTAAATAAGGTGCCTCAGCCTTTTCATCAGCAGCAAGTCAGAAGAGATGGTGTTTCAACTCTGCCAAGTATTAGTGTTGTCCCACCTTTGCGCAAAAAATCATTTGTGGAAGTAGTGGCCACTAACCTCTCCAGTGTGAGCCCTACCCCGATTGCCAGTCAGGGTACCATTGCAGCAACCACTATTCATCGGGACACTCCCATCGATTTCTTGTCCCAAGTATGGGGCAATCATCTTCCTCCTGATCCCGTTGCAAGAAAGAACCTTGCCAGGTCGTTGATAGAATTGCCCGAGTCAATGATTCAGTGGACACCTGTGGCTCTTCCGTTTGGACACACAGCTTTTATGGTCTTCGCTTCTTCGCCACACGTGTCCCCATGCGCAGCATTGGAACCGCCTACTAGGTTGTCAACACTGAATGATCTGTCCCCCCAGCATTCCCCAGTGCTTCCCCATTCCCCGGCTTTTCGCGCTGTTTCAGCGGGTAAGGTTGGAAACTCGCGGTCTGAGCCAGCTTGTCCATCTCAGCAGGCTAAAGGAAAAGGTATTGTTGGGCCCTCACCCAGCAAAGGCCCTAAGTCTTTTTCGGATCACAGCCCGGTCAAGTCTCATGAACTACAGACAGCTGGCAATTATTGGAGGGTGTTAGAAGCGGTGGAAGAAGATGTCTTCAACTTGGACCCCCTTTTGACCAAGATGTCTAGGCATGCCCGTAGGGATCGAAAGCTTGCAAGGAAAGCACAGCGTGACAGAGCCGCTGAATGGGCCAATTTCTCTGTCTTTCCTACCAGATCCAGGTTCATGCTTCATAAGAGATCCAACAAATCTAATTCAACCAACAAGGCAGGGCATGGTGAATTTAAAGGTTGTAGTGCCCCTACCGGGCTGGCAAGAGGAGAGTCCTCCAACCAAACTCAGGATTGTTCGGCATCTTTACCTTACCCACCGGGTTTCGAGCCTCTCGCTGCACATTGTGTTGAACCCCATGGGTTGTCTACAAATCTAGGTGTGTCTCATGCGGAGAGTTTCTCATCCACCCAAGACCGCGTAGGCGCTCCTCCAGGTTTCGAGCTCCCACGCATCGACAATTTTGGATTTCTACTCACTAGCGATCGGACTTCAGGCAAGTCTCCAATTCTTGTTTCTAGGGTTAATGACAGTGCGGAGCCTGCTGTCTCTGACTGTCATTCGACTCAGGAAGAAGCATCAGATCGTTCGGCTTTCAAAGAAATTGGCTTGACAGTGGGAGTGGACCTCATTCAGGATGAAAACAGGGCTTTAGATATGGTTCATGCTGCAGCGCAGAGTTCAATATCTGCCGCAGCAATGGACAGATGCAACAACCACGGGTTTGAAGTTTTCTCATGAACCTCAAAATTCTTTCGTGGAACTGTAGGGGCCTCGGAAATACTGAGCGTCAAAGGGGTTGTCGTAGACTAATATCAGAAAATCGTCCAGACCTTGTCTTCATTCAGGAAACGAAATTGGAGAGATGCTCTAGAGAATTTATCAGAAAATTGTGGGGTGATAGTTCCTTTGATTGGGCTATGGTGGAATCCATTGGCAGGTCGGGCGGAATTTTAGCTATTTGGGACGCTGATCTTTTGCAGATGAGGGAAGTATTGAAAGGGGTTTTCTCCCTTTCTATTCAATTCCAAATGGTCTCGGATAACTCCATTTGGTCAGGGACTAACATTTATGGCCCATGTGATCCCTCGATTAGAGACCACTTCTGGGAAGAACTATATGACATTGCTGGTTGGGTGCAATCGCCATGGGTGTTAGCAGGTGACTTCAATGCTGTCCGTCACATGAGGGAAAAAAAAGGATGCAGGAGGAGGTCCACAAGCATGCAGAAATTCAATCAATTCATTAATGAGGTGGAACTTGCTGATTTTAGTCTAAAAGGGGGAAAATTCACATGGTCAAATCGTAGGGATCTCCCTATCCTTTGTCGACTTGACCGATTTCTCGCCTCGGTGGATTGGATTGACAAATTTGGTGATAAAGTCGAATGGATCAAAGGTACAGCAGGTTCTGACCATCACGCGATCATGCTTGCGAACTCGTCTGTTGGTGGTGGTACTCGCCTTTTTTCTTTTGATAATGGTTGGCTTGATCACCCTACTCTGGCAGAGGAGATGAAAGTTTGGTGGAACAACTCAGTAGTCTCTGGCCACCCTGGCTACTGCTTATGGTGGAAGCTTAAGGCTCTCAGATGCAATCTCAAAAGTTGGAGGACTAAAGTTTGGGGTAAGACAAATTTATGTATTCAACATATCTCTGCTTTAATTGCTAGCATTGATGCGGATGAAGAGATTAGAGACTTGACTGTTGAGGAGAGATCTTGTAGAGTGCAGCTGCAACAAGAATGGGCAACATTAACCAAAAGAGATGACGAGGTTTGGAGAATCAGATCAGGAGTCAACTGGGTTCGTCATATGGATCAGGGGACTAAATTCTTTCATACCTTGGCTAACAGACGTAGACTGTTTAACTCCATTGAAGCTCTTAGCACGGGTCAGGAGTTGGTCGTGGATGAAGTCAGTATTAGAGCACTATTGATTTCTCACTTCAAGAAGTTGTTCCATGAAAAGGAGGAGTGGCGTCCTTTCTTCTCGGGGATCACCTTCAAGTCTATCTCTCAGTCTACGGCTACGGCATTGGTAGATAACTTTTCGGAAATGGAAATTAGAGCAGCAATGGAAGATCTAAAATCTGAAGTTTCTCCAGGTCTTGATGGGTTCTCAATGGTGTTCTATTTGAAAATGTGGGAGGTAATCAAAAAAGATTTTCTGAAAGTTGTTGCAGATTTTAACTCGAGAAACTTCCTTGATTGGCGTTTGAACACCACTATCATCTCGCTCATTCCCAAATGTGCGGGGATGCGGACGGTAAATGATTTTAGACCTATCAGTATTTTGAATGGGACCTATAAGATAATCGCCAAGGTGTTAGCTAACAGATTGAAAATATTTCTTCATTCAGTCATCTCTCCTTTTCAAAGTGCAGCAGTCAGTGGAAGACAGGTGGTGGATAGCCCTTTGATTGCCAATGAAATTATTGATTCTAGAAAAAAACAAGGTGTTCCAGGGCTTGTTATCAAATTAGATTTCTCCAAAGCCTTTGACAATGTTTCTTGGAGATATTTGGATTTGGTAATGACTCGCATGGGGTTTGACTCGAAATGGATTGATTGGCTTCACACTTGCAGATCTACAGCTAATTTTTCTCTGAAAATTAATGGTCAGCTGCACGGGTTTTTCAATAGCTCGAAAGGTCTGCGACAAGGCGATCCCCTGTCTCCTCTTCTTTTTTCTATAGCAGCAGAAGGTTTAACTCAAATGATCCTGAAAGCAGTTGATGCTGGCCTAGTGAGAGGGTTTTCTGTCGCGAAGGGTAGTCCGCCTGTCTCTATTCTCCAGTATGCGGATGATACTATCCTTTTTTGTGATGCTTCCGCTTCTCAGGTTCTTGCTCTTAAAAGAATTATGCTTTGGTTCGAAGTTATTTCAGGGCTGAAAATCAACTTTCACAAATCAAGGGTTTTGCCTATTGGAGATGTCCCTCACCTGCACCAGTTGGCGGATTTATTGGGTTGTTCAGCAGGTCACCTCCCAGTTAAGTACTTGGGCATGCCTTTGGGGGCTAGTTTCAAAAGTAAAGTTGTTTGGGACGAGACGCTCGAAAGGATGGAATCGAAACTTGCGACTTGGAAACGCAAATTTCTATCTAAAGCTGGCAGACTAGCTCTTGTACAATCCACATTAGCTTCTATCCCAGTATTCATGCTGTCTCTTATCAAGGTTCCCTGTTCAATAGCAGCCAAGATGGAAAGGATCATGCGCGATTTCCTTTGGGGTTCTACTCATAACTCTAGAAAGATGCATTTAGTGGGCTGGGAGAAAATTTGTTGCCCTAAATCTCGAGGTGGTTTAGGCATTCGGCAGGTGCTCACTTTCAATACTGCATTACTTTCTAAGTGGCTTTGGCGATTTGCAGAAGAGAATGATAATTTATGGAGATCTCTCATTTTGGACAAATACGGGCGCAATAGATGGGTTTGGGAAAAGAGAACTAAGTACACTTCCTACGGATGCTCTTTATGGAAATCTATCTCCCGGTGCGCCAGTGGCTTCTACCCTCACACCTCTCTTAAATGTGGAAATGGTGATCTCATCTCTTTCTGGCATGATGTCTGGTGTAGCAACCAATCTTTGAAAGATCTTTTCCCAATGTTATTTCTCATTAACAAGGATCAATACGGGAATGTGAGCAGTTTTTGGTCTAGCAGCAACTCTTGGGATCTTTCCTTTCGCAGACACCTCAACACTGGGGAACTAGATGAGTTAGCAAATCTTATTCTCCTGTTGGATAGACAAATGCTCTCAGAGGGACCAGATAGTTTGGTGTGGAAGGGTAAAGGTGTAGGCTTCTCGGTGAAAGAATTTTCGGATATGTTGGCTGCATCTCATTATGAGACCCACTCTAACCCTTTCATTTCCTCTCACAAAAATCTGGTATGGGTGAAAAACCTTCTTCCTCGGATTAATTTCTTTTCTTGGTCAGTTTTGCATGAGAAGATCTTGACTAAGGATAGGTTAAGAAAAATGGGAATCCTCACTGGGAGTCTCTGTGTGCTTTGCAACGAATCTGAAGAGACACTGGACCATTTGATGCTTCATTGCAGTTTCTCCAAATCCATTTGGCGCAATTTCTTGGTGGAATTCGGTTTGAGTTTGATATTTGAAGGTTCCATTCTAAATTGGCTAAGTTGGTGGTCTAAAGCTAATCCTTCCCGTCGGGGGGAATGGTTATGGCGTAGGGTCCCTCACGTTCTCATGTGGTGTGTGTGGAAAGAAAGAAATAAAAGGGTTTTTGAAAGACTAAACAGATCAGAACACTCTATCTTTATCGAGATTAGAGAATTGTTGTGGAAAATGGGTACGGCATGTAATTTATTTACGGATTTGGGTTTTGACACTTTCATAGTGTCTTGGCATTCCTTGACATAGGAATGTTTCTTGTTGTAACTTGTTTCCCTTTCTTTCATTAATAAAAATCTTCTTGTTTGACCGAAAAAAAAAAAAAAAAATGGGGTCAAATTTTGATTTATTAAATTACTAGGGATTGGGAATATGATTAATTTCATGTTTATCGAATCAAGGAATGTAATTTCTTGAAAAATATCAAAATTTTATGAAATATTTATTTTTTGGAGTTACAGAAAATTCTTTTGAAACTCGAAATATCTATTTTTTCATTAGCCCAACTCAATTTCCGAATGTTATAACCTGTTATAACAATAGTTTAATATTAAAATTTTGTTACATAAGTAATTTTTATATAATATGTAGTTTGTATGATATTATGAGTGTTGTGTGACTATTTATATAGTTTTTATGAGTTTAAAATACCTAAATTATATTGGTAAATTACAATTGAAATTTTATATTTTTTTCTACCTACAACGAAATATTTCTTAAAATCAACTTACCAGAATTACCTTAGAAAAAGGAAATCACAATCCTTGCTATTGATGTTAAGTAATGTACGTGGATCACATTTTCTTTCAAGCTATATGTTTTATCATATCCTGTTAATTTTTATTATAGCGACAATTTGATTATCGATTTATCTCAATATTTTGTAACAATAGCCGAAACCTACTCAAACGAAAAAGCACTATGCTTGTGGCCAAGAATTTCAATAGATCGAATGTCCCCATTTTCAGTCACAACTCTAGGTTAACTGCAACATTCTCCAGCACGTTACAAACATTTCCACTTCTATATGAAGATGAAAAGAGAAATTATTCCAAAGTGAATTGTAGGAGAAATTCTTATTATCCTTCCTTACCCATCTCTCTAAGCTACAAGCTTAGTGTTCCTCCTCTTTCACTTACCTTGCAAGTGTTTTGATCAGGGCGGTCAAAGCGTGAAGTGAAGACGAAGCGATTTGCCACGATTTGACTTTAGCGAAAAGCAAAGCGCGAAACAATGATTTTACGCAAGTAAAACGTCCCTAAAAATATTCTAATATTATAAAAAATGTAAATATATGTATTTTGCTTGTATCTAAGCTTCTAAATATATACATTATGATTTTCTACTAGATTTAGAGGTGTTAGCTCAAGTCAATGTAAGCGTTTATATTGCTTCATATGTTATGATGTTTGTTACCTTTCACTACAATCCATACTTCCAACCAATGTCTTCCCAAGAATTATTCTCCCTTGCCTCACAGTTTTCTTTCATAATCAATCACCTTAAGTAAACGAAAAATAACAACATTATTAATGTACAGATTATTCATGTATAGATAATCAATGTATAGATGTGGGTTCCTTCTTCGGGGTCACGACGATGAAAATTTCGGTGAACATTTGTTGAAGGTAAGAAGATTCGCATCTCGAACAACATCTCCAACTTCTGCTCTGATCCAGCCGTGAAGCTCTAAAGAGAGAAGGAGAAAGAGAAAGAGAATAAAGTATGAGAAAAAGAAAGACAAAAAATGAAAAAAAAAAAAAAAAAAAAATTGTTTAATGAAGTCATGGCTTTGGTAGTTTCACGCTTCAACAAAAAAAAAAAAGTAAAAGCGGTGGCTTTTTTTGTGGCTTCAAGGTAGTGGTCTGGCTTTGACCAAGACAAAGCGAAATGTCATGGTTCGGCTTGGCTTTTGGCTTTAAACAGTGGTTTTGAATGACTTTCATTACACTGATTTTGATATTTCATTCATTCATTATTTTTTTAAATAAATTTTTTATTTTATTTTAGTTGATTTGCCAAAAACATTGGTAGACTAACTTTAGATTGAAAATACAAACTAAGTTTGATTTATTACAAAGATTCACTATTGTGCTCGATATTACATGATGTATAGTTAAAACATTCAAATTGAATTTTTTTTTATTGAACATTGATGATTGATGGCATGGGTAATGGGATATATCTTAAATTTAGGGGGTTTTATTTTTTATTTTTTATTTTTTATTTTATAGCTATTAGAGTTTGACTCTCATTTTGAAAACTATTTAAGTCTAGTCCTCGTTTTCTGACTGGACCATTAAGTTCACATCATTGATTGGTCAAAAATATTTTTTGAACATTTTTACCCTTACCATAGGTTAAACCATAGTTAAGTTTATTTCCTGAAGTTTTATCAAACCCTAAGAAATTTTAATAGTAGTGAAATTTTCTCTGATCTCATTTTCCCTCTGTAAAAAGGTTGGCGAAGGAGGATGGGAAAGATGATTAACAAATTTGAAAAAGGCAACGACTACCTCGCATCGCCATATCCTCTCTCTCACACCACCATTGATTTTTTTTTAATAACTTTTTTACACCACATATATCAACAAAAATCATCAATTTTTTCCCTCACCATTCAAGTCGATAAGGCAATGGTTATTCCTTCCCTCATTCGAAATCTCTTATTCCAAATCTCTCCCCACATTCAAATCTCTTGCAAATTTTCTCCATCTCTCTCGAAAACTCTCAAAATTCCCTTAAAATTGAAACCCTTGAACCCAAACTCAATAAATATACATAACTTAACATAACAACCCAAACTCAACGAAAAAAATGAAAAACATGGTAAATTTCAAACTAATTTAAACCCTCAATTGAGACTGATTCTCAAACTCGTCAAAACACGAAAGTTGTAGCACCCTTAGTTATCTAATAAACACAACTTGAATCACTTGAAAATGTTTTAAAATAAGCAAGTTATAGTCATTTTACTAAAGTCACGCAAATTTGTCCGAAAAATGAAAATGGGATAGTGTTCCTACAACTTGCTCATTTCAAAACATTTTCAAGTGATTCAAGTTGTGTTTATTAGATAACTCAGAGTACTATAACTTTCGTTTTTTGATGAGCTTGAGAATCAATCTCAATTGAGGGTTTAAATTGGGTCGAAAGTTACCCTATTTTTTGTTTTGAGTTTGGGTTTGTCTATTATGTTAAGTTATGCATATTTATTGAGTTTAAGTTTAAGGGTTTCAAATTTAAGGAAATTTTGAGAGTTTTCGAGGGAGAGGAAAGAAATATGCAAGAGATTTGAGTGTGATAAAAGCTTTGGAAGAGATTTAGAAAATGAGATTTCGAATGGGGAAAGGATGAACCATTGTCGATTTGAATGGTAAGGAGAAAAAATGAATAATTTTGATTTATATAGGTAGTATGAGAGAGTATGGTGGTATGAGAAATTAAATATGTGATGTGAGAAAGTAAAATGATGTGAAAAAGAGAAATTGACAGTGCGAGAAGAAACTTGTGGGTGCCCTGTTGATCATAAGTGAATTGTGGCAAACATACTTTCTCCATCTCTTCCACTGCATCCTAAAACCCATATAATACAAAAGGAAATCTCAATCAACACGATTATATGCTTTTTCAAAAGTGAAACTTGCAAAGCAGGTGTTCCTTCCTTAATCCTATTGCCAACAATTTTTACAAACTCGCAAGTAGGATGATTGGCCTAAGGGAAATGAAGGTAAAATAGGGTTGGAAATGAAGGTAAAATAGAGTTTCCAACCCATAAATATTGCAGTCCCCATCATCTCACCACTTGACCCTTGCCATTAAAGGCTAAACTATCATTCTCTTTGGGAATTCCATATAACCTCAACAACCTTGATTTTTCCAAGGCATTCAACACAAGTAGTTGGGGCTTTACCGGGTATACATTTACAAACATGGGGTTCGGCTCCAAAAGGTTGAAATGGGTTCTTGCTTTGTGGAAAACATATTCTTTCTCAATCAAAACCAATGGCCCCCTCATGGGTATGTTTGGACTACTAGAGACATTCGCCAAGGGTATCCTCTTTCTCCACTTATCTATTGTAGCTCAAGCTCTTATATGTATGATTCTTAAAGCTAAAAGGTCAGGCTTGATCTCTGTTTTTCATGTTTTAGAGCAGCCGCCTCTTGTATGGTCTTCACTACCTGTTGCACTCCTTCACCAGCCGTTTTACAGAGAGGGTGTCAGATTAGAGAAAATTTCACTATTAAAATTTCAGTTGTAGGGTTTGATAAAATTTTAGGAAAATAAGCTTTAACTGTGGTTTGACCCCATGGTAAGGGCAAAAGGGTTTGAAAAATATTTTTGACCAGTCATGAAAGTGGACTTAACAGTTCCGTCAGAAAATGATGGTTAAATTAAAATAGTTTTCAAAAAGAGGCTAAACGCTAATAGATATAAACTAATGAGTTTCAAATTTAAAAAAAAAAAAAATAACCCCTAAATTTACCCAACATTTGAACGCCAATTTAATAACTAATACCGTCTAATTAAGTGAAATATTCATACCACATGTACAATAAGTTCTAGTGAGTAATTACATACACTATTATTGACGTAGGAAATGTCATTACATTTTTCGGATCTTCATTATTTTATATATATATCATTAAATCAGTGATATAGCCATGATTTTTGTTGAAGGGGGCGGAGTGATGATATGATTAATTAATGATAGTATAATAATTAATTACTTTAACAAAAAAATTAATTCGAATAATACATAAATAACTATACAAAACACCAATTGTTAAACAGAACTCCATCTAATCTATAGTGAAGAAAATGAATCCAATAAGTTACTTTGTAGGAGCATAAAAGATAAATATATGAGAGACAAATCAAATTGGTATATAAATTTAAGGGGCAAAAATTAATTTCAAATGTAAAATTAGATGCGAACAAAAAAACTGGGTTATTTGTTATTTGCCACCTATCATAAATAGCTAATTAGAGGTTACTTCATCATTAATCACTATTGCAGTCTCTCCCGGACTAGCAGTCAATGTGCATTGACTGAAAATGCTCACATTGATTACCAAAATGCCCTTCAAACAATAACCCACATGTGAACTTCGAGATACAAACATGTATCTTAAGGAAAAATTAATGGATCAAAATTTTAATATATCTCCCGAAAAATCCTATCAAGATGTGAATTCATCTCGGGAAAATAAATATTTTTTTAATAAAAACATTTCTTCTTCCTCAAAGCAGGAAATAAAGATTGGGGTTGATGGTAGCCAACAGCGATGGTTGGAAAAAGAACTAATCAAGCAAAGAATGGAGAGGAAGAGAGTAGGAGGCGGAACAGTGTCGCAGTTGTCACGGACTAGCAATCCGTGCGACACTAGCTATCCAATTCACTAGTAAGCCTATGAGTAGTTACTTTGACGGGCACAAATATTAACTTGAGAATGCACAATATCAATCTGTAGACAATATAACAATGCACAATAGTCAGCAAAAGCTCTCATTAACATTCAATAGATTACAATGGGGAGGAACGTTCGGAAGGACGTTGCTCAAGACTAGTTCGATGCTATCGATCGATGAAAATACAAGTTTGAAGTTGAAAAGCAATGCAAAGAAAACAATAAAAATGCTAGCGGTACAGTCTGGCCCGACTATGCAATGGAGGCAACACGTCCTCACAGTCAAGAGCTCAAACCTTCCCCCTATAATATAGATGCTAAGCATTTGGGCACTTTTCAAAAGGGAACATTGAGTTTTGAGACCATTAGGAAAGTCTTTAAAGGCCTCTGACGTTCATTTCCCTGACCAACGGTACTAGTCCTGACACTCTCCCACACTCAATTCACTGACGCCCTCGCAGCGAACTTTTTCAAGTACTCTTCCAACTTTGAGAGGAACGGTAGTAGATGCTCGACTGGCTCCCAACTAATCTCTGAAGGAGGCTCATCCCGCCACTGAACCAAATACTCTCTATCCGGGCCTGTGTTGTTGATGAGGCGGTCAGCTAAGATTTCATCCACTTCTCGATCGGGCTTAGTAGGATGCTTAGGCAATGCTCGGGTAGATACATTTCTTGTGGGATCAGCGGCATCTGCATGGTAGGACTTCAAGTTACTTGCATGGAAGACAGGATGGGTGAAACGGAGCCAATGTGGTAACTTGACGCGATAGGATACTTTGCCTACTTTTTCAATAATCTGTACCGGTCCCTCATACTTGCGAAACAGATTGTTGTGTGCTTTAGCTGTCCGTTTATACTTGTTGAACATATCTAGCTTCACCAACACCAAGTCCCCGACTTCAAAAGGATCAATCCGTCGTTTCTTGTCGGCCCATTTCTTCATGTGACGGGAGGCTTTCTCAAGATAGGCTCGAGCAACTTCAATGTTTTTCTGCCAGGCTTTGACAAATTCAAGAGCTCTTAGGCTGGGTCCTTGGTATCCGGTCAGCACTGTATGTGGTGTCAATGGTTGATGACCAGTGACTAACTGAAAGGGGCTGGAGTGAGTAGCTGAGCTCTTTTGTAAGTTGAAACAGAATTGTGCAACATCAAGTAGTCCCACCCAATTTTTCTGGTTTGCACTTACAAAATGACGAAGGTATTCTTCAAGCATAGAGATAAAGCGCTCAGTCTGTCCGTCAGATTGGGGATGTTGGCTTGTCGACATATTAAGTTTGGATCCCAAGAGCTTGAACAACTCCTTCCAGAACTTTCCTGTGAAGCGAGCATCACGGTCGCTAACAATGTTTTCGGGCAGTTCCCAATACTTCACTACATGCTTGAGGAACAATTGCGCCATATCTTCGGCTGTGCAAGTCAGTCCGGTCGGCACAAAGGTCACATACTTTGAGAATCGGTCAACAACTACAAGGATACTCCTGAAATCCTCCACTTTCGGTAACCCAGTAATGAAGTCCATGGAAACACTTTCCCAAGGACGAGTTGGAACAGGCAGGGGCTCTAGTAAGCCTACTGGTCGATCTCTTTCAATCTTATCTTGCTGGCAAATAAGACATGTTCGAACATAGGCCATTACATCCTCTTGTATCTGCGGCCAATAGTACCCCCTCTCTAGCAATGCAAATGTTCGTCTCCAACCTGGATGTCCCGCCCAATGGGTGTCATGGCATTCTCTCAAAAGTTCTTTCCTCAAACCAGAAGTTCTTGGAACACAGAGGCGATTACCAGTTGTGAGTAATGCTCCATATTTTATCCAGAACCGTCGAGTTTTGCCCTGCTTGATCAACTCTGTAATCGCCTTCGCTTGTGGATCTGTCTGTAGGCCTACTTTGATCTTCTCCAAGGTGGTGTGACTCGGATCAGTATGGGTTAGCACTGCAAGGTCTGCCCTTCTACTGAGTGCATCAGCTACATTGTTAGTGCGCCCTGGCTTGTATTCCAATACTAAGTCAAATTCTGCTAATTTTTCCTGCCATCGAGATTGCTTGGAGGTTAGCATCTTCTGAGTAAGGAAATGGCTTGCTGCAGCATTATCCGTTTTAACAAGGACTTGAGATCCCAAGAGGTAGTGTCTCCACACCCGTAAACAATGTACAATGGCTAGCAATTCCTTTTCCTGAGCTGAGTAACGAGACTCTGTATCATTCAACTTTCGACTCTCATATGCGACCGGGTGACCATCTTGAAGTAAAACTCCCCCTAAGGCATAATCAGATGCATCTGTTTGTACTTCAAAGGGCTTGGTGATGTCTGGCAAGGCCAATACTGGATCTTTCATCACGGCCAATTTCAAGTCTTGGAATGAAGCTTCACACTGCCTATCCCATTCCCATGTTCAGTCTTGTTTCAACAAATTTGTCAGTGCAATAGCTCTCTTAGAGTAGTCCCTTATGAAGCGACGATAATAGTTTGTGAGTCCAAGGAAAGAACGTAGTTGAGACACGTTCTTAGGAGAGTTCCAATCATGGATTGCCTTGACTTTCTCCATGTCCATCCGAATCTTGCCATTGCCAATAACATGACCCAAGAAATTGATCTGGGTCTGGCCGAATGAGCACTTCTCCTTCTTGACAAAGAGATGATTATCCCTAAGGATTTGGAACACTTCTCGCAAATGATGTAGGTGTTCTTCTATAGTCCCACTATAAACCACAATGTCGTCAAGATAGACAACCACAGACTTGTCCAGAAGGTGACGGAACAGGCCATTCATAAGGGTGCAAAATGTAGCTGGAGCATTGGTCAAGCCGAAGTGCATTACTAGGAACTCATATGACCCATATCGAGTAGAACAAGCAGTTTTGGGTTCGTCACCAGCAGCAATGCGGACCTGATGGTAACCTGATCTCAAGTCGAGTTTTGTGAAGTATCTGGCGGATCCAAGTTGGTCGAATAAGTCTGCAATGAGCGGCAGCGGGTATTTTTTCTTTATAGTGACTTTGTTCAAGGCTCTATAATCAACACAAAGGCGAAGACTGCCATCATGTTTCCGCTGAAAAAGAACAGGTGCCCCATAAGGTGCTTTAGAGGGCCGAATGAATCCCGACTCCAACAAGCCATCTAGTTGTGTTCTCAATTCGGTCAGCTCTAGAGGGCTCATGCGATATGGACTACGTGCGGGTGGCTTGGCACCAGGCACTAACTCAATTTCGTGATCAATGAGCCTTTTGGGAGGTAGATTCTTTGGCAATTCATTCGGCATCACTTCGCTGAAGTCAGCAATAACTTGGGCAACTTCCTCAGGGATTTTGCTAGTATCATGTTCCATCTCTAGCTTTGCCACAGCTAAGTATGTATTTTCTCCTTTGGCCAAGCCTCTTTTGACTTGGAGCGCCGACAATATTCTATCATGAGTTGTGGGTCGAATTGAGGTTGGTACAATGCGTAGTCTGGGTCCGAAAAACCCCAAGGAGTCCATGAAAGGTAATGGTCCTGCTGCAGCTCCTCGGAAGAATTCTTGGCCAAGAATCACCTTAAAATCATCAAGTGGAACGGCCAAAAAGTTTGATCTTCCTTCCCATGGACCAACCTGTAGTGGCACAGTTCTAGCCATACCATTAATAGAGATTGCCTCAGAGTTGATAGCTTTCAACTTACCCACATCTCCTTCTAAGTTCAGACCCACACGTCTAGCTTCATCTGGGGCAATAAAATTGTCTGTCGCTCCTGAATCCAACAATGCTTGGGAAGGGAACCCATTGATAGTGATGTCGATGTATTGCAAAGCCTTCTTGTGTGGGTGCTCATACATTTCTCATTTGACAGCATTGAGCTTGCGTAGAGCTCCCATCTGGGAGGTCTCACTGTTGGTGGGGTTCGAGCTCGATGCGGTCGAGTTAGAAGGTTCTGCTTGAAGCAAGGACATTAATGAGTGTAGAGCTGGTTTGGATGGACATTTGCCTGTTGGGTGATCCGTGCTATTGCAAAGAATGCATGGGGCGGGTGCAGATGGTCTCCACTGCCCAGAGTAGTTTTGCCCTCCTTTGTTGTTGTAATTTGAGTTGCTAGAGCTGGCATTCCAATTTTTGTTGGAACTCCAATTCTGGTTGGACGGCCGGGAAATGTAGTTTCCTCGGTTCTGACTTGAGTTTTCCCAGTTTTGGTGAGGTGATCGAGCATTCGACCACGAGCTTGAATTGGTATTGCCAGTTCTAGCTGTGGAGTGATTGAGCGAAGTGGATCCAGCCATGGGCATATAATCGCTAAACCTTTCTGCTGCCGCAATAGCACTTGTAATATCTGTCACCTTCTGCCTTTGCAATTCTGCTTGTAGAAGCGGCTGAGCTTGTTCCATGAAGCAGAAAACTTTGTCCTTCTCAGACATGTCTCGAATATCTAGCAAGCAAGTTGAGAATTGTCGGACATAGTCTCGAATATTGCCTGTCTGTTTGATGGTGTGGAGCTTCCTCCTTGCTAAGAAATCAGTGTTCTCAGGCAAGAATTGATTTCTGAGTTCCTTCTTGAGGTCTGCCCAAGTTCTAATAAGGATGTGACCTTCTTCCATATCTGCATATTTGGTTCTCCACCATAGTTTCGCATCACTTGCTAAGTACATGGTCGCCATGGTGACCTTGGCTTCTTCTGATTCGGGATTCACCGCCCGAAAATACTGCTCCAGATTAGGGATGGCAGTGGGGCGGATTTTCACGGATATCCGCCCCACCCAATCCGTTTGGGGCAGTTTTGGATATGGCTGAATGGGTTTTCGGGTGGTTTCGGGTATCCAAAAAATATCCGGTCACTATTCGGGGCGGATACGGATTTGGCCATATCCGCCCCGCGGATATCCGTTTATCCGTTTATTATGTAACATTACAACAATACCCTTTCCCTATATATAAAGAGATTATTGATCCCTCCCTCTCACACCCGCCTCCCTCACACCCGCGTCTCCCTCTCTGCCTCTCACGAAGTCTCCAGAGCGATCTCCCTCCCTCTCGCCCAGTCGCACGCCACCTCGCCCAGTTGCCCTCCCTAACACCGCACGCCACCGCGATATCCCTCCTTGCTCCCTCACACCGCACACCACCACCTCGCCCAGTCGCCCTCCCTCACACCGCCCTCCCTGCTCCCTCACACCGCCGTCACCGCGAGAGATCTGCCTCCCTGCTCCCTCACGCCGCGATCTGCCTCCCTCGCAGAGAGATCTCTATTTGAAGCTTGGAGATCGAATAGAGATCACTAATAGCAAGATCAAGATCAAGATACCATCGCGGTTTTTTCCTCTTCCCCATCAGAGATCAAGATCAGATCTGAGACCGAGATCTTCTTGATCTGATCGAGATCTGATTCTTGATCTGATCTGATCTGATCTGATCGAGGTCTGATTCTTGATCTGATCGAGATCTGATTCTTGATCTGATCTGATTGAGGTCTGATTCTTGATCTGATCGAGATCTGATTCTTGATCTGATCGAGATCTGATCCTTGATCTGACCGATCGAGATCTGATCTGACTGATTAAGATCTAATCAAGATCTGATCTGACCATGATCTGATCAGATCAGATTTCAAGATCTGAGATCTCGAATTTTTTGTAATTTTTTTTTGAATTTGTTGTAATTTTTTATTTTTTTTGTTAATTTCTGTAATTTTTTGTTAATTTTTGTATGGATTGTAATTTCTGGAATTTTTTGTAATTTCTGAATTATCTATAATCTGTTGTAATCTGTTTTTCTGTAATTTTTGTGATTCAATATTTGAGATCTGTTTTTTTTTTTTTCTCCGGGTATTTTGGGCGGGGCGGATATCCAACAATCCATCCGGTTCGGGATGGTTTTTACAAAATATGGTAAACGGATATTCGGGGCGGATTTGGATATCCGTGATCTCCAGCGGGGCAGGGATGGATTTGTCCAAATCCGCCCCAATCCGCCCCGTTGCCATCCCTACTCCAGATCAAACAAGAAGTTCTCTAACTGCTTCCCATCTCGTACCCCAGCATATGACTTTGGCTCAGGCACTTTCATCCCAGGGTGATCAGTCGTCCCTGTGGCCTTGGTCAGCAAGCCAACCCTTGCAAATAAGTCCTCCAGCTGTAATTGGAAGTCACTCATCACCTGAGCTGTGGGGTGAGGCGACTCTTCCATAGCGACTGTCCATCCCTCTAAATTATCAACGTGCTCAGCCAGCGAATCCACTCTGTCTGCCAGTGAAAAGAGTCCATACAACCGACTAATCTGTTCTCCCAAAGTGTTCAACTGGTCCATTCTGCTTTCTAGTCTATGCATTCGACTAGCCTGTCGTTCCTCCATAGCACTAAGGCGCTCATTTAGTTCCTGCATCCTGGTTTGCATTCAACAAGCTCTGGCTCTGATACCAACTGTCACGGACTAGCAATCCGTGCGGCACTAGCTATCCAATTCACTAGTAAGCCTATGAGTAGTTACTTTGACGGGCACAAATATTAACTTGAGAATGCACAATATCAATCTGTAGACAATATAACAATGCACAATAGTCAGCAAAAGCTCTCATTAACATTCAATAGATTACAATGGGGAGGAACGTTCGGAAGGACGTTGCTCAAGACTAGTTCGATGCTATCGATCGATGGAAATACAAGTTTGAAGTTGAAAAAGCAATGCAAAGAAAACAATAAAAATGCTAGCGGTACAGTCTGGCCCGACTATGCAATGGAGGCAACACGTCCTCACAGTCAAGAGCTCAAACCTTCCCCCTATAATATAGATGCTAAGCATTTGGGCACTTTTCAAAAGGGAACATTGAGTTTTGAGACCATTAGGAAAGTCTTTAAAAGCCTCTGACGTTCATTTCCCTGACCAACGGTACTAGTCCACTACACCAAATTGTCATTTTTGTAACAACCCCAAAAACAGTATCACTTTTGAAGTGTAACAATTCACCTAACAATTTTACACATTTTCACAAACAAAATGATACAATAATTGTATCACCATGAAGGGTATGGTTATAAAAGTGATACTATTCATGGTGATCCAACTTATTGTATCAATTTTTTTGTGTTACTGTTTTTCATTTTTAGACTAAATTTAGTTTTGACTTAAAATTGTTTGGTGGATTGTAACATCTCAAAAGTGATACTGTTTTTAGAGTTGTTACAAAAGTGTCAATTTTGTGTAGTGGTCCTGACAGCAGTAAACAAAGAGAGGGAGCAGAATAGAGGAAAAGGGAGAACAGAGAAAGAGGAAGGGGTGGGGCAGAAAGAAGTCGTTGACATCGCAAGGGTGGACATACTAAAATTAACTAAAAAAAAAATTAATTCAGTGGGGGCAAGTATGGCTCCATCCCTGCATTAAACCAATTTTTTTTTTTTTTTGACAATTTATAAGTTTCAAATCTTAAGACCCTTTGTCTGCTTGTAGGATCTTGATTTTCTTAAAATTTTCCACAGCACAAGTTAATGTTTAAGAGGTGCTTGCCTTCTCTTTTCCTCCACAATATTTGGCTATTTGCAGTTATTTATTTATAGGGGTAAATTTGTATTTTCAAAAATATTGGATATAAGTTGTTAGTCAAAGTGGTTGAACATACAGTCATGGGTGTTAGACTGGAGTACAAAAACTAATGGAGGTCAAAGAGGAATAGGGATAAACTAATAGGGTCAAATGAGAAATAACTATTTATTTTATTTTATTAATATTATTATTTATTTGTTTACATATGTCATTGGATGGCAATTAATCTAGTTTTCCGTTCTCTAACTTATTTACACCCATATCTAACATATTATTATTTAGTATTTGACTCGGTGCTCCCAACTCAATTTTTTAAATTTAATTTTAAAAGATTTTTTGGTGTATCCAACCATGTTTTGCGGCTTTGTATGGAAATTTCTTATTGTTAATTCTTGGATGCATTTTTCTCGGTTTTAAATACATTTTTATCGAAGATGAAATATTAATTTTGTCAACTCCTCTATCGTTGATGAATATTGTATCCATGAGTGTTATATGTAGCAAACAAATAGTCATTTGATGTGTATTTCTTGTTTGCATAACCTAGCATTGTTAAGGTTCGAAGACCCTTTTAAAGTCCTGCCCAAAAACAAAATCTTACCATAGTGTTTACTATCTAGTATAGAACTTGTGACGAAGATTAGTGTATGTTTGATGTTTGTAAAAATATTTGAAATTAACGAATGTGTCATTGAATTTTAGTTTTACAGTAATAGTTGCTATTGTTCTTTATTTTAAGAGACAGTTAACACTTAAACGATAAATTTTTCCTTATCAAAATGGTTATTATTTAATAAAAACAATGGTAAGTTGGTGTCATATATATTAAGTCGGTATAATAAAGTTGAAACATCCCAAAATATCGATGCAACAAAGAATTGGTGTGACAATTGTCATTGGATACCATTTCATTTTCAACAGCCTTCTTATATAAAAGCGTTGTATTTTTATTATACAAAAAAATGTATTATTTTTTGCTCGGGTGTGGACCTCAAATATCGATTATGAAATCTAGGCAAGGTAAGAAAAAAAAATTCCGGATATGGATCAAATGGTAGAGGTTGTAATCAATGATAATGATAACAAGAATGGGAATGCAAATGCTAAACCACCGGGCAACAATGGGACTAAACCGAGGAATAGAATGGGTAGAACAACTTCTGGAGCCTCAAGAGGGATATTGGGATTGAAGTTTCTTGATAGCACTGTAATGAGCAGGGAAGGGGAAGCCTGGAAACCCATCGAGAAGAAATTTCACCTACTTGCTGAAAAAGGAAGCTTCTTAGAGAGAATTTCGGAAAATGCATTGGTAAGTTTCCTTTTTTTCTTGCATGGTTTTGAATTGATCACCATGGCTATGCATACAACTTCAGCATAAGTGAGGTGTTTCCCTATAGGTATGGATTCTAAGGCACGTCGTAGGGGATTGAATGTTGTTGATGGTGCTGACATTGATGAAATCCTGGGAGTTTTGGGATGAAATGACCAGTCAAGATCTTGATGCCCGTCTTTTTATTTTCTTTGATATGTAAGAAGAATGACGAAATGGTTTCTATATAGCCTTCTCCCATTGAGAATCAATGATTCTCCTACGATATAGGGATATGATTAGGATATTGTAGTTGTGGAAATCTTAGGAATATTGTAGTTGTGGAAACTGAATTGTATTCTTATCAGAAGTTACCTAAAGCTACTATATGGTTTTATATCAACACTTCTTCGCGTTTACATGTTTTAGGCAAAACTTTGTTAAATTATTCCTCTAGTTTGAATAATGTTTGCGACACCTGTCATTTGGCAAAACAGATTCGCCTTCCGTTTAGCAAAAGTTTAATTTCCACTATGAAATCTTTTTCCCTTATTCATTGTGATATTTGGGGGTCTCACAGAACTCCTTCAATCTCTAGGGCTCAGTTTTTCGTAACAATTGTGGATGATTTTTCTCTATTTACTTGGGTATTTCTTATGCACCACAAAAATAAAACATAAGGACTATTCAAATCCTTTTTTCCATGGTTAAAACCCAATTCAATACCACCATACAAGTTATTCGTGTGGATAATGAGGGAGAATTTTTTTCATTAAGGGATTTTTTCAAAGATCATGGAACTTTATATCAACATACTTGCGTCGCCACACCACAACAAAATGGTGTTGCCGAACGTAAGCATCGTCATATCCTTGAAACTACACGGGCCTTACGCTTTCAAGCTAACCTTCCTCTTCATCTCTGGGGAGAATGCATACTCACAGCAGATCATTTGATCAACAAGTTGCCCACCCTACTTCTTTCCTACAAAACCCAATTTTAGAAATTGTATAATGCAACACCATCCTATACACATTTAAAGGTTGGTGGGTGTCTTGCATATGCCAAACATATCTAAACTTCTCACAAATTTGATCCACGTGCCAAACAATCTGTTTTCCTTGGCTATGTGCCTACAAACTTTATGATTTGTCCACTCGAAAAATATTTACTAGTCGTGACGTTGTTTTTTATGAAAATATTTTTACTTTCAAGACCGAGCATACCCAATTCAATCTTTTCCCTTCCTCAGGCCCCTTACCACCACCAACCCACCATGATGTCTTACCTACTAGCCTACCCGATGACTCACCAGGGTTGTCCCCTTCCCCTACTCCATCTACTCCTCTACCCACTAACACAAAACTTCGCTATCTTACTGACCACATCTTTCCTTCACCAGGTAACCCTTCCTCTTCATCTGAAAGTTCCCCACTAGTGCTTCCTATTTCTCCCGTTCATGTCTCTCCACCAACCGTACCACCTCCTCGCCGATCAGATTGTACAAAAAATTTGCATAGCCATCTCCAAGATTATGTCATCATGTTGCCTCAATCCATCCAATCAGAGTCTTCGTCTCCAGTTCCCTCATCAAGTACTCACTAGCTATCCCTTGTCCAATTTTATTTCTTACCATCGATACTCACCATCCCATCCAGCTTTCATTTATAACATTAGCCGTCATGTGGATCCTCGAACTTATGAGGATGTTGCCTCAGATCCAAATTGGCAACAGGCTATGCTCTCCGAACTTCAAGCGTTGGAACTAAATCATGCTTGGACTCTTACTTCTCTTCCTCCCGGTAAGGAACCAATTGGTTGTCGGTGGGTTCACAAGATTAAACATCGCTCAGATGGTTCAATTGAGCGGTATAAGGCTCGCTTGGTTGCTAAAGGGTACACTCAGATTGAGGGCATTGAATACCATGACACCTTCTCTCCCACTGCCAAACTTATCACAGTTCGTTGTCTCCTTGTCATTGTTGCAGCTCAATCATGGTTTCTTCATCAACTCGACATTCATAATGTCTTTCTTCATAGTGATCTTCATGAAGACATTTATATACTCCCACCTCCCGGTCTACGGCGCCAGGGGGAGAATCTGGTATGTCGCCTCAACAAATCCCTATATGGCCTAAAACAAGCTTCTCGTCAGTGGTTTGCTAAGCCCTTTGATGCCATACAAGCTGATGGTTTCATTTAATCTAAAACTGATTACTCCCTCTTCACACGTAATAGAGGGAAATCATTCACTGCCCTTTTGATTTATGTTGATGACATATTGATTACAGAAAATGATTTGGGTGTCATCAATACCCTCATACAATTTCTTCATAATCGTTTCCATATCAAAGATCTTGGGGATTTAAAATTCTTTCTGGGTATTGAGGTATCTCGTTCCAAGAAAGGTATTGCAATTTCTCAGAGAAAGTATGCTCTTGATATTATTAAAGATGGAGGTTTATTAGGAACACGACCAGTTTGCTTTCTTATGGAACAAAATCTCAAATTGTCAGACACAGGTGAATTGCTTGCAGATCCACAAAAATATAGAAGGTTGGTAGGGCGCCTTATCTATTTGACTATCACCAGGCCCGATATTACTTATGCAGTTCATGTCCTCAGCAAGTTCATGCATGAACCAAGGAAACAACATTGGGATGCAACACTCCATATTTTGAAGTATCTTAAAAGTTCTCCAGGAAAATGTCTTTTTTTCACAGCTCATAATTCTTTGTGTTTAACAGCTTATTGTGATTCGGATTGGGCTGGTTGTCCCACTACTAGAAGGTCAACAACAGGTTATTCTGTCTTTCTGAGAAATTCATTGGTATCTTGAAGGACAAAGAGACATGAAACTCTCTCTCTCTCTCCAGCAGAAGCCGAATATCGAGCCATGACGAGTGCTTGTTATGAAATAACCTGACTGCGCAACTTATTGCGAGATCTACAGTTGTCACATCCGGAGACAGTGATGTTTCACTGTGATAATCAAGCTATTTTGCACATTACAGCTAACCCGGTCTTCCATGAGATAACAAGGCATATTGAAATAGATTGCCACTTCATTAGAGAAAAAAAATTCAAAATGGTTCAGTTGAAACCAAGTATGTAACTTTGTCTCAGCAAGCAGCGGACGTGCTCACAAAGCCGTTAGGAAAAAACGCTTTCAATGGCATGTTGCACAAGTTGGGAGTTCTTGACATCCACTCTCCAACTTGAGGAGTGGAGAATCAATGATTCTCCTATGATATAGGGATATAGATATTATAGGGATATGATTAGGATATTGTAGTTGTGAAAATCTTAGGAATATTGTGGTTGTGGAAACTGAATTGTATAAATACCCTTGCTTGTATAATGAAAATTTTATCCTGACATATTATTTTCTACATACCATTATTTTACATCTCCCTCTTGTCAAATTATGGAGAATGACTTGCTATTATTGTTATGTAACAGGTGCGACAATAATGGTGAAGGAAAGCTCTACGAGGATGAGGTAAAGGAGGTGAGGATTAAACACCCGTGGGAACTCGTTTGTTTTGAATGTTTGCAAATTACATGACATGTGCTAAATCATGTTGTTCTTCTTGTTGAGAAGGTGATCGTGCTGAGCGCCTCAACGAACACACTAGGGAATCTCAAGGCAAACGCTGCAGCCTATGCATCTTTAATCATGGAAGAACTCGACCCTGATCATCAAGGATATATAGAGGTATGA
The DNA here is from genome assembly GCA_963556465.1 of Berberis vulgaris. Classification (NCBI taxonomy): domain Eukaryota; kingdom Viridiplantae; phylum Streptophyta; class Magnoliopsida; order Ranunculales; family Berberidaceae; genus Berberis; species Berberis vulgaris. The sequence goes on from OY747124.1 coordinate 112,737,466, forward strand.
CCAATAATCATAGTTCAACCACTTTGATGAATAGAGTTGCTTACCAAACCACAACATCGAAGCAGTCCTTTTTAACAATTTCCTTGTCTGCCTGTTTTTGATAGATGTGGCAACTAGAGATGCTGTTACGAGGAATGGTGAGCAGGGAAGAAGCTCCAGCAATCAGCAAAAAAAAGGCAAACATTAACCAGGACTATGATTCCAAAACAATACCAAACTCCAGTTAGCAAATTTCCGAACACGACGCATGAGTTCGTGTACGAAAACTGGAAGAGAATATGGTTGGTTGCGCTATGGCTGGTCATTAATCTGATGCTCTTCACCTGAAAGTTCAAATAATACAGGCGCAGCAACCTTTTCAAAATCATGGGGTATTGTCTTTGCATAGCCAAGGGTGTAGCAGAGATAAGTTTAATATGGCTCTCATTCTTATCCCTGTCTGTCGTAACATACTTACAAAGCTCCGATCAACATTTCTCAGTACCTTCATTGCTTTTGATGAAAATATTAATTTCCACAAGATGGTTGTATCTGCTATTGTTGTTGGGACTATTCTCCATGTATTCATGCATGTGACTTGACTTTCCACGGATAACCACATGTTCAAATTTCAACTACAGGCAGCGCACTTATGCTAAGCTTGGCAGTTAGTATTCCAGGTACTACAGGCGTTGGGATGCTCCTGATAATGTCATTCTCCTTCACTCTAGCCACCCACTCGTTTAGGAGGAATGTCGTACACTTGCCAAAACCCTTCGATAAGTTGTCAGGCTTTAACACCTTCCGGTATGCACATCACTTGCTGATCGTTTCTTATATTCTCTTCTTCATTCACGGTTACTTCCTTGTCCTCAATTCGCCCAGCCATTCGATAGTAAGTCTGCACACTGTCTTGCACACCATTATAGATTGAAAGGTGACACTGAAGCGGGGCATTGTTGTTTTCTTTTCATACATGGATGTATCTAACGATCCTTGTTGCCCTTTATGCTACATTGAGAATGCACACCTCAATCGACAGAAGCCACTATCACGTAAAAGTTATTAAGGCCGGTCATTATCTGTCTGTCTCCTCTGCTCAAATCCAACCACTGAACTCATTTGACTTCGAACTTAGTTATTTTGTATATTATACAGGCCACAATATTCCAAGGAAATGTTCTTGCTTTATATATGAGCAAACCAGAAGGATTCAAGTACTTGAGTGGCATGTACCTCTTTGTCAAGTGCCCGGACGTATCTCCATTTGAATGGTATTTCTTGGATGGTTAATGGATGAAGAGCATGGAGTTCAAATGAAGCTTAGAGATTCATTTATAATTTTCTGAGTGTGTAATCTTTGTAGGCATCCCTTCTCAATCACTTCGGCTCTGGGAGATGACTACTTGAGTGTTCACATCCAAACCTTGGGAGATTGGACAACAGAAGTTAGAGATCAGTTTACGAAGGTCATTGCTTCTGATCTGTTATTGTTGTGTTTCGTTTTCAAACCTCAATATACAGAATCTCATAAACTTCTCCATGCAGGCTTGTGCAACTCCTGTGAAACCACCAGAGAAAGGTAGATTAGCCAGAATAGAAAGCAAAGCAGTTGGGCAAGATTATAATCCCTTAGAAATCAAGTAAGCAACATAATTTTCAGGACACTGGTAGCTGATTTCTATCAAACATCAATCTTTTTCTTCTATTCGTTCGTTTATTTAATTACTTTTGGAGAAAGCTTTCCTGGGATCATGATTAAAGGACCATATGGAGCTCCAGCACAGAACTACAAGAAGTATGATATTCTCTTGCTTATCGGTCTAGGAATTGGAGCAACTCCAATGATCAGCATTCTAAAGGATCTATTGAATAATATTAAACCAAATGCATTGTGTTCGGTGAGTCAGTGAACTGAAGTCAATTCACAGAATGTCTGAATTTGACAAAGAATATAAAACAAAACGGAACAGATACTAATGTTGAAAGTGATTCGAAACAAAATGCAGGAGCAACGGAAGGGTCCAGGGCAGGCATACTTCTATTGGGTTACAAGAGAGCAAAGCTCATTCCATTGGTTTAAAGGAGTTTTGGATGATATTGTTGATTATGACAAGGATGTAAGATTCTGAAAACACTGTTTCTCTGAATTCTCTTGCAATCTTGATTCGCCCAATTGATAATAACTATTTTATGAGAAATTGCAGCATTTAATAGAAATGCACAACTACCCGACGAGCATGTACCAAGAAGGTGATGTGCGATCAGCACTTATTACCATGGTTCAGTCGCTTCAACATGCCAGGAACGGAGTTGATGTTGTCTCTGAAAGTTAGGTATATATTTTAAGAAACCTCAATACATATTCCATCTTCCGAACTTTTGGCTCTGTTCTGACACTTGGCTGAAACAGATACGGACACATTTTGCAAGACCCAACTGGAGAAAGGTGTTCACTAAGATGGCAAATGACCACAAGCAATCTAATTGGTAAGTAGCAGTTGCTGAACTCCCTGATTTTCTCAAGTAGATATGCAAACTGGTTCCTAAGAAATCGCCATGATAATATTGATTTATTGACCTCCACAGATGGATTACAAAATAGTTCATGGAATGATATTGCGATTTCCTAAACCACAAGATTTGACACAGGCATAACCACTCTAACTACTTGATGTTGCAGGAGTCTTCTACTATGGAAGCCCGATTCTTGTCAAACAGCTGAAGGACCTTTGCCATGAATTCACCTTCAGTACATCGACCCGCTTCCAGTTTCACAAGGAAAATTTCTAGAAGAAATGGTAGAATAGAACTTTCTGCACAGATGTTTTCCTTGACCAAAAAGAAAAAAATACACCTTTTTACTCTTACGTTAGAAATTTCATTTAGGCACATATACACACTCTGCAGCTGCTGACCAATTGTACAAAAACAAGTGAAACTTGATTAAAAGACGACTCCCTTCTTAGTTTTACATTTCTCTGCTTTGTCCAGCTAAGCTAATGTGCTGATGTTCTTTCAAGCAGCTCTATTTCGCATCAGATCTTCCTTTGTGCTTACATTTTCTAAGACTTCTTTAAATGTCACTGAGAAGTGCTGCCAAATTCAGCACTTCTGTTATCCCGTATCATGCTTCTGATCTTATGGAGCCTCTCCCCGGCGTTGTGCTTGGTTCCTACAGAAGGATGCAATCTTGATGAAGGTTGATTCTTTGCACGAACTGGTGTTGCTTTCTTCTTCAGCATTTTCAAGGCCAGAGTTTTTAATGGAACAGTAATGTCCAGTGGAGCAAGTATCTCCTCCAATTCATTCCATTCGAGATCTTCAAAGTCACCATCTTCATAGTCCACCCTATACCAGCCTGTTTCCTTGTCAAATTTGGTTACCCGGCCAGAGTAAAGATGATCCTCAAATAGTTTCTGGACTGCTCTGCCTTCCAACCATTCCCCAAAACCAGGGTCGTTGTCTCGTTTTGCACTGCTTGGCGCATCAAAACGGGTGACAGACACATCACTTTGGGCCACGCTTGGCATTCCATCTATAACAACAGCAGGCTCTCCAGATATGTCATAAATACTTGCCAATGGAGATCCCCATTCTGGTTCTCCAGAGGTCTTTTCCATTTTATCAAACCAAAGTCCTCAAATTGCTACTCGTGTCACTGTAGTGAAGATGGAATGAATTATGGACAAAGTGGAATTACTATACGATCACAAAAATTTCACAGAGAATGACACTGTTATATGAATTAAGATAAGATAAATAAAATCCTGAGAAAGACGAGCAAAAGGGATGAACGGCAATATAGTGGTCTATAACATTTCAGAGGGAAAGTTGAATGATCATCGCTGATTTGCACAGGGTTCTGAAATAGTGACATTATCATCGTTTCACGTAGTTAGCAGCTTAAGGGATTGGCCTGAGTCGATTTTGAGCAGAAACCAATGAACGAGCACAATTGCTTGGTTATCATTCTTTGTCAACCAAGCAAAATCAACAACCAACTACAACTGAATCAAAACTAACAAGATAAACTTATGAAACAAATGAAGACCGACCAGTTGATCATTAACATAAGTTCATAACTTTTTGGTCATAATATGCAAGTTGGTTAATGAGGTTAAATTTTTTCAAAGGCTGAAAAAGTACCAAACTATATGAACCAAAATGCTAAGTACAATTTGGTTTGGTTAATTTTGTTGCTTTAATCCATTTTGGCATAGCCATCATGCACATTTGCTTTCGTTCCTTTTGCGTGGTTAATTTCTTGCACGAGGAACACACAAAACTCATCGAACAATTAGATGATCATTCACTAAAATGAATAAATTTGAGCAACTCTGAAAGGAAGTGTTTACGTATGAGTTCATAAAAAAACTATAGCATTTCTCCATTTGATAGCCTCATTAAACCCTAACTAAATCAACCTCTAATTTCATCAAACATATTCGGAGCAGTACAAAATTCTTGGGTCACTTGCTTTGTTTTAAATTGAAATTCATTACTTCTAGTCCGAATAGACGCCTCGAAACTCCCTTGCACAGCCCCAAGCATCTTTATATCATTAAAAAGCATTTTCATCACTTTACATTATATAACCTACCAAAGAAAACCCAAATTTGCAATCTAAAAAAAACTACCATCAAATCCCTAAATAACCCAATTTACATATCCTAATCACGAATCAACCCCAAGTTATACACAGCTAGAATTAAAGGTTAAACCTTGCAATCAATCTGAATAGTCTGAAAAAAAACCAAGATCATAAAACAGGGCACTTATCGATGAATTTCAAAATGGGTATAAGGGATTGATACCTGTGAAGATGAGTGCAGCAAGTCGTGAACTTGAACAATGCCCAGCAATGGGTAACCATCAAAATCTGCAATAAGCCCTCAAAATCAATACACCATGAAAGAGAATGTTCTGAAACTGATATAAAACCATAAAATGAACAAGCTTTGGAAATAAAGAAAATCACTTCAGTTCCAAGGAGAAGGGGGGGAGAACAGAAGTGTAAGTTGCAGAGCAAAATAGGGGCAATTTAGGAAACAAGAATAATGGCGTTACTTAGTGAAACTGGTGGATGTACATAGTATACACAAATTATCTCAAAATTTCAATTACTTATCTTCAAGGTACAACTTAATGAGAAAAAAAAATAATTTATCAATCAATTGATCGTCAAATATTGTCGCTTCTTTTCTATCGAATCACATGGTGCCGACGTTACCTTTTCGGTGTATTTAGCTAATTGATTGAGCTTTTGCATTGAAGTTCTACTTCAATCATATGGGGAACTTCTCCTTTCTCCAAGAAATTAGTCCCAGCACGAAGAACTACTTCCATGATCCAATACCACAATAAGTTGGTCCATTATTTAGATTAAAGGTCATTTCTCTGGCTAACAATTCCTTTGATGGTAAAATCCCCACCAATATTTCTCATTGTTCCAAACTTAAAAAAATTCCTTTTAGCACCAAATCATCTACCAGGGGTGATTCCCATTTGGTTCGCCTCTCCATCAAATCAAATCTCAGTTGGTTGTATCTTAGAAGCAGCGAACTCAAAAAAACCATTCCATCTTCCATTGGAAATCACTCAGCTCTTGTTCATCTTTAAATGGGAGACGACAGTTTAACTGGAAGCATTCCAAAGGATCTATGCAACATTCAAAGCTTAGAAGAATTTAATGTTGCTAGGAATAAAATGACTGGCCAAGTACTTTCTTTTCTTTACAATCTCTCACATATTATCAAGTTCAGCAATAGTTCTATCATAAGGTTGATTCCTTACTCAATAGGCAAATGTGCCGCCGATAAGTATAGAATCTAAGACGTGAGGATTAAACCACCACAGTCTTAACCATTCAACTAGGCTGCCATTGGCTTCTCCACCTCCTTTACATTTTTGTATTTAGGATATAATCAAATATATGAAAGTATCAAAGCTACAAATCGAAATCTTTCATCTGTGATGAACACCCTTGATTTATCTTCCAGTGCACTAAGTGTTTTTTTATCATTTGAAGTGGGTAATTTGACCAATCTTGTACCGATAGGCCTCTCAAATAATAAATTTTTTAGACGCTTACCAAATACTCCTGGCAGTTGTTTGGATTTAGATTGCCTTTCCATGAGCCGAAACTTATTTAATGGAAAAATTCTCGAGTCATTGATTTCTTTAGAAGTAATCAAAGGGCTCTATCTCGATCACAGTAAGTTATACAAGGATATTCCGCAGTAGCTAGTGAATTTCACTTCTCTAACTCAATTGGATTTGTCTTACCAGACTTGGAGGGTCCACTTTCGTGTTTTTGTCAATGCTAGTATATAAGACTTCGCCTTCCCTTGCCCATGGTGGTACCATAGTTTTCAAGGACATGAGGTTCTCTGCATGGTTGACAATGTAATACTCACCGTATCTCTTACTTGAACTTTTCTAGAGAGCCAGGAGCCAGGCCGGTTGGCTTAATACCGTCCATAATCTTCGAGATGCATATCTCTAGGATGATGGACAGTATTGAGCCAGACTTGGCGCGAGACTAACATGTCCAGCCTGGCTCTCTAGAATTATAACTCTTACTTGGAAGTTTTACTTTGCTCTCAATCCCACTGTATAGACGGTACAATGCAACTCAATTGTATAAAGCCCTTTTAACTAAACGAAACTCAACTGAGTCATAACCTAGCATTAATACAATCTCAAATGAATCCTTTTAAGCCGATGCTCCTAAATAAAATTCTAAAAAGTTATACATCAAAACCAAATCTAACTCGAAATTAATAATCGTGTCGCAGATTCATGTCGTGTTCGTTTGGTGTTCGCTGCGTACCCGAGCAGGTGGTGGGATAGAGTAAAAAAATTAGTAATAATAGTAAACAAATAATACCAAAAAAGAAAAAATTAAACAAAAACGCTGTCCTCCCTCACAAACAACCACGTCTCTGTTTTTTTCTTCTTCCACCAAAACCAGATTCATAAAGACTTCACACACATAGAGAACACAAAATCAGAGCATCGAAACAGAGATGGGGGTTCCAATGGCGATGGAAACCTTAAGCGATCGAGTGAACTTCATGAGAGAATCGTTGCACAAGAGCCAGACAATCACGGACAACATGGTTACCATCTTGGGGTCCTTTGATTACCGCCTCTCTGCCTTGGAGACCGCCATGAGACCCACCCAGGTACTCTTCTGCACCAACCCTTCTCTGGGTTTGTTCTTCCTTTCGATCTGTGACACCCCATTGTGTTGGAATTTGTAAAGTTTGGGTCTTTATTGGCAGATAAGGACGCATTCAATCAGGAGAGCGCATGAGAACATTGATAAGACGTTGAAGGCGGCTGATGTGATCTTGCGTCAATTTGATCTTTCTCGTGAGGTAAAGTTTGGTTCTTTTTTGTTGTTGGGGTTTTGGATTTGTGTGTGTTTTGTGGTCGAGTAGTTAGGGCATTGTTGATTTTATGTGATTTGAGAAATTTTTTTGTGGAATTTAGATGTGAATGTAAGATGGTGGTGGAGGATCCGTTTTCTCCAATTTGATTGTTTTTTGGGTTAGTTGGAGTTGATTACAATTGAAAAACACTTCACCAACTACTACAACTCAATGACAACACCCTTTCCAGGCACAAATTGGCCCCATTCAACACCGCAATAAAACCCATACCAGCACCTCGTCGCTGCCTGACACTACCCTTAAACTAGCACCCCTACAAAACCAGCACAACATTTAAAAAACTATAACGATACTGGTCGATCTCTATCACAATACCTAATGAATCATTGAACTAACCTCAGCTAAATCGAAAACATGGTCATTGGTCACCATTCACCATAATAACTCATACCATCATGTTACCAACCCCAGAAAGCCACGCCAATGTTACCACCCTACCTTGTACCGCCACCGATGCATTTTTTTATTTTCTTTTTGGAAGCTAAAAGAATTTCAGTCAAGCTCCATTATATTTGCTTATAAACAAGTGTATCATTGAACTAAGCTCCATTATATTGCTTCCGGGTCCAAATGATCCCTTCAATTGGTTATAGAGAAGGCATTTATTATTTCAGATTAAGACTATGTTTCATTGTTGAGGATCATGCGGGAAATTACTAGGGTGGACTCAGTCAATGAGTGTATAGTTGGGTTAGTCCAGTGCATTGGAGATATGTGAGTGTAATATATATGTTTCTGTTTTTGCCTTTGCGAGTGCCACACTCACTAAACCTCCTCTTCCTTTTTAATGAAATTGTGTAGTTGCTGATAAAAGAAATAAATTATTCTCAAAATACTTCAGATAATATGGTATAATCATTTATACTTTACCATCAGAAATTTTTTGTAATACGATATTGGTGTGATATCCTATTTTTAGGCAGAGGCAAAAATCTTGAAGGGGCCACATGAGGATCTTGAAAGTTATCTAGAAGCTGTTGACCAGCTGAGAAGCAATATTAAATTCTTCAGCAGCAATAAGAACTATAAGAGTAGTGACGGGGTGCTCAACCATGCCAATAATTTGATCGCTAAGGCTATTCTAAAGCTGGAAGAGGAATTTAAGCAGCTTTTACTATCCTACAGGTTTGTTTATGCTGGAATATCAATTTTTATACATGATAATGTGGAGCCTTTTGATGTTTTTGTGTTTCATCTTTCTTTTGTTTTTCTTTTCTAGCTTCATAATTGGGCAATTATATATCTTTCATCACCTTTTGACAATGTCTCTGCTGGATTACAGTAAACCTGTGGAACCTGATCGTCTTTTTGACTGTCTCCCCAATTCTCTCCGACCATCAGGATCACCTGCGCAGGGAAAGAATCCATCTTCAACCAACCATCCTGAGCATCCTAACAAAAGCTTAGAAACTGCTATATATACACCTCCAACTCTTATTCCACCAAGGATTTTGCCATTGCTGCATGATTTGGCACAACAAATGGTTCAGGCTGGTCACCAACAGCAATTGCACAAAATTTACAGGTAAAAACTCCTGCATTATATTCCCCCAGTTCCCCCTTTTCTATTCCCTTCCCTATTCTGTTGTTATAACCTTTTATCTATATGAATAGGGGCTACACTATTTTTTGAAAAACATCTTTTACTGTTGTATCAGTAAAATTATTGTTTCAAATGATTTATTAAGTGAGACATCATGGTAGTTGTGCCTTCTAAGATCATGGATGTTCTCAAGTGACTTTATGCTTTTATTTTATATTTCTAACTTGAACTGTATATGTAAGCACGGACACTCTGTTCCAGTCGCCTGTCCATGTCGGGTATCTTGTTGGACACAACAACACTGGCTGGGCACTTCTCAGTACGTGTCAGGCACAGCTTCTCACGTGTCATGGGGTTCGCATGCCTTCGACACTTCTTGGACACCGATCCAGGCCTTTTTCCCCCTTTAATGTGGGTGATAAATAATCGGAAAGGAAAAGAAAAGAAAACCATAGATTAGACACCTCTTATATAATCTCTTTCAGTCATGAATGCAACTTTTTAAGGATGAACATATCTATGATTATTCAACATTAATCGAATATAATGAAGGAATGAAGCGTGACAGTGAATGTTAGTAAATACAAATTGCAACTTATGACTTATGGTATCATTATTGAGGATGGGTTAAAACCAATATGAACACATTAGGAATAAAATCATGTCCGTGCTTCCTAGGGTGTCATGAATCATGATACACGATATGGTTTGCATTTTGAAAAATCTTCATGTATATCTAACCATGCACACATCCTAATTTTTCTTTCCCAAATTAAGTATCTTTTACATTATTGACAGGGATACCCGTGCTCAAGTTTTGGAACAAAGCCTTAAGAAATTGGGTGTCGAAAGGCTTAGTAAAGATGATGTGCAGAAAATGCCATGGGAGGTTTTGGAGGCTAAGATTGGGAACTGGATACATTTCATGCGGATTGCAGTAAGAATATGTGAATTTTGTCTATTACTGTTATCCTATTGCTTCTTCCAGAAATCTGATTTTATTTGAAACAGGTTAAACTGCTATTTGCAGGGGAATGGAAAATTTGCGATCAAATATTTGAAGGCAATGATTCTCTAAAGGACTTCTGTTTTGCTGAGGTTACTGCAAATAGTGTAGCCATGCTCTTGAGTTTTGGGGATGCTATTGCCAAAAGTAAAAGATCACCTGAAAAGCTATTTGTGCTTTTGGACATGTATGAGATAATGTGTGAACTCCAGTCAGAGGTAAGATGAATTTTCTTTCTTTCCTTTTTCCTAGTTTGACCATGTAAATTCAGTGTAGATATCTTATTGGTGTGAATCACAAAATTTTCCTGATGCAATAGATAGTTGTATATTGCATAAACATTGTTGTTTTCTATGTTATAATCATTTGTTTGCATAAACATTGTTTGTATATTTTCCACTTGAAATCTGTAAGCTGGTCTTTTGGACAGATGGAGATAATTTTCGCAGGCAAAGCTTGCAGCGAAATGAGAGAGTCGTCTTTGAGTTTGACAAAACGGCTTGCGCAGACAGCTCAAGAGACCTTTGGTGATTTTGAAGAAGCGGTTGAGAAAGATGCTACAAAGACTGCTGTTTTAGATGGGACAGTGCATCCCTTGACAAGCTATGTAATCAATTATGTCAAGTTTCTATTCGAGTAAGTCAAAATCACTAAGCATTGTACTTTGTTTTCTGTTGTTTACACCCTTTCAGTACTTGTCCTGGCATATGGCAACAATGGATCTGAGTTATAAGCTACGATTGCTAGTTAGTTTTCTAATTCTATTGTTATTGTCTACATTTGAATGAGTTAACTTTATAGTATTGTATGTTCACGAAGAAAAAATATATTTTAAAAGAGGAATTAACATAATTTATGGTCGTCAGTTACTTTTCTTTACTTCTACGACATCATTGTATATTTCTGTTTCTTCATTAACTTCACAGTGTAATTGATCTGACAAAGTATGTATTAAATATGTGCAGTTATCAGTCGACACTGAAACAACTTTTCCAAGAGTTTGAGAATGGAGGTGAAACAAAGTCTCAGTTGGCGACTGTAACAATTCGGATAATGCAGGCTCTCCAGACCAACCTGGATGGAAAATCTAAACAGTATAAGGATCCTGCTTTAACTCAGCTGTTCCTTATGAATAACATCCATTATATGGTTAGATCTGTCCGCAGGTCTGTACAGTATCAGCTTGTGATTTGGAAATCCTCATGTGTATATATATGTTTAAAACGGTGTTCATTAATGATTCCTTTTACAGGTCAGAAGCAAAAGATTTATTAGGGGATGATTGGGTGCAAATACATCGAAGGATTGTGCAGCAGCATGCAAATCAATACAAGAGGGTTGCTTGGGGCAAGGTATTGTATTAACTCAGGTCCATAGTCTATCATTTAAGTTATCTTACATATGTATACATGTAGCACATGTTTATTTACACATGGGCCTAATTCTAGTCTGTTCTGGGCAGTTTGAAGTCATCATAGATTCATAATGGACAAACTTCTAATCAATGGAACTTAGTTTGTAGTGACTAACTGTGTTAGTTCTCCCACATCATTTCATTTTTATCATTGAATTTTTCTTAAACTCAATAGGAGGGCATGAGATCAGTTCCATCACGAACCGACATGTTATTAATGCACACCTTATTCATAAAGATTCACTTATTTTATTATCTGGCTTCTAGTTAATTTCTTGGTTTGCAAAAGTAGATATGCTTATACATGAAGATAAATATGTATCCAGTTCATCGTCCATAATTTGATGATGCAGGAGGATATGATTGGTAGTTGATGTATAGAATATTCACGAAGAACCATGTAATGAAGACTGAAGAGTTTGTGGGGACAACTTAGTGATGGTATAGGACAAGATATATTTTCTATGAATATTCTTTTGGCTAAAATTGTACACTCTAAAAAAGACATTTTGCCGACAGAGCAGCAACTTTTTATCAATTGGAGCTCAGTGGTTGATATTGACTTCAACCAGATGGACTCAATAATCTGAACTGAGCAAACTATAGAAAGAACACGACCACTGCATCAATTAAATGTATTAGATTCTTATTGACCTTAGGCTGTCTCATACATCATCGTTTTCTCATTGTAGTGATATCTTTGCTAGTTGTCATTGCATTGCTTCTATCAATTGACTCTTTTAAATTCTCCTTTCTGATTAAAAAGAAGAAAGAAACAAATTAATAAACTTTCTATTTTAAAATCTGGGCGATTATTCACACATGAATTTCATGCCCCTTTCCGGAATGACAGCATAACTGGTAGGAATTGAAACCATCTGGCCTGTTTTGACCTCTTCTGCTTCTTCCTTTCAGATTCTGCAGACTCTCTCTGCTCAGGGTATGGGTTCATCAGGGGGTAGTGCTATGGATGGAGGAAGTGGAAGCAGCAGTGGGGTTTCAAGAACACTGGTGAAAGACAGGTAATAAGAATGATATAAATTTGTGCATAGCTAATAGGTGTGCATGTGATAAGTTAGTGTATTTATATTTAAGACAAATATTCAATATTGTTGTCATTCTGAACTTTTGGTGTAAAATTCTTGACTGTATAAATCATGTATCACAACTCTTTAACTGATTGGCGGGTTTTAATGAAAAATCAGGTTCAAGAACTTCAATTTGCAGTTTGAAGAGCTTCATCAAAGACAGTCTCAATGGACAGTTCCTGACAGCGAGCTGCGAGAGTCTCTAAGACTAGCAGTTGCAGAAGTCTTGTTGCCTGCATATAGATCTTTCCTTAAACGATTTGGGTTAGTTTCTGTTAATGTAGTTCCATTATATCTGATGGCTTACTTTTTTATCCTCTGATGACAAGCTTATGATGTGATACAGGGCTCTAGTTGAGGGCGGGAAGAATCCTTCAAAATACATAAGATACACGGCAGAGGATCTTGACCGAATGTTGGGTGAGTTTTTCGAGGGAAAGACCTGGAATGAACCCAAGCGGTAGAGCCCGTGGTGGAAATCCTCTTTGTATGTGACAAATGTGTGTTTATTAAGACGATGATTCATTTTAGATAACAAAAATATTGTGGGGCTATCTTTTCCTGCCCCGCGATGTGCTTGAGTTGATCCCACCTTCCTTCGCGAGTTCATTCTAATTAAGCTCTAGGCCAACCATCCCTGTGCATTCATACAGCATTTGATTACGACATCTGACCTTCTTTGAGACGGACAAGACTTTGGAATGGGCTATGATCTGGTTCAGAGTCAGAGATGCTCAAGGGAATCTCCAGTGCTGTATATATACTGTCGAAACATATGTTGTGAAAACATATTATTAAGCTGAACTTCAAATCTTTTGATGTATATTTTCTTGGATGACTGAGGGTTTGCCTGTGCAGATTTCCTCAACTTTGATTATATCTACAATTTTGGAACTTTATTCCTGTGCATCGTGATTCCTTATGATAATTCTTTCAGTATTATATTGAAAAGCATATCGAGGCTTTCACAAAAAATGTCGCTCAGAACTGATGGTCAGCGTCAGTTGACTGTTGAGAGAGTTCTGTCTGACAAGATTACCCCTGCAAGTCAAGGCGCAAGATTAGATTCTAAAGGCAAACTATAAAAAAAAATAAAAAACATCTTAGAGAAAATCTTAATGGACTAAAAATGAAACATGATAAACCAGTTCGTAGCACAAGAGAAACTGATGGTGAAGATTAAACAATTATGTTAGTCTTGTACAATTTACATGAACAGGCTCGACCCAACTCCACCATTGTAAGTGCAATTGCCTTTGTTTTTATGTTACACGAGAATGACCTTATGCTCAAACAGATTTGCATACTTCACAAACACCCGAATGCTCAGTTAAACGAATGAAAACAGAGCGATCATTATATGCAATTCAGAGAAAACATTTAATGATTGTCCAAAACTTAATTTTATAATGAATAAGATCTAAGCACATTCATGCATCTTGATTAGGAATACTTATATTATCAAAAAATAAAATAAAATTTGGAAGTCTTTTGGCAAGGTAGAATGCTAGGGAGCCCGCTTATGTAGTCCGCTCGCTGTCCAGACCCTCCAGGCACGTGTTAGAAGGAGGGTGTTTGCCACGTGAACCCACCCTCAAGCGATTAACCTCAACTCCTTAACCTCTCCTCTCCTGCGCCTCCTCCTCTCCTGCGCCTCCTCTGGCAACAAACACCCTCCCTGCTCAGGTCGTTCCTCCTCACGCCAGATCTGCTCCTCGTCACGCTTCTCTGCTCCGCTCGCTCTGCTCCACTCCTCTGTACTTCATTCCAGCTCAGGTTTCTTAGTGAAACAAATGAAAATTGTGCTTGGCGGTCTCGCTGAGGATCTAAAATCTTTGGTGCGCCATTCTTTTGGAAGACACAATTCTCAAAGTCCTGAAAGAATGATTGGTTTATAAGGGCTTCCAAGTGACACAATACCACCTTTGAGTGCTTCGAATTCAAGTTCAACCTGTAAGGTTGAAGAAGCAAATTTAACTTCTCCATTAAACTACTATCTGTTTCTTCGATCTGACTCACTAGAGTCTTGCAGAACTGTTTAACTGATAATCTTGCTTCTAATACTATCTGCAAGAAACCTTCGACCATTACTTCATGACTCAACGGCATTAGGTCCTCTCTCCTCCCATCAATCGATTTCCCTCTCTTTGACATGCTACCAAGCCCTTCAATAGCTTGGGTATTCTTTCGTTGTACTGTCAGCTTCAGAGCTTGCTTGAGCTCTTCACAATATGTCTCCAAGTGATCCAACTTATCTTTCAAATTCCCCAGTGAAGATTTCATCTCCGAAACTTCCATCAAAGCTGCATCTCTGTTTTCATTTGCCTCCATCAATTCTTTCTTCAAAGATTCTATAGTCATTATTCCCATAGACATGAATTTCTTGCTTATTGACTTCATTGTTGTTGTTGTTGTTAAAAATTTGAGCAGAAGCAGTTAAAAATTTGAGCAGAAGCAGCAGCAATAGACATGAATGGAGGGAGAAGCAACAGAGCATATATGATTTGAGTCAATAAGTGTTGGGATGAAGTTGGCTTGAATAGCCCCACATCAAGTAAGGCGGAGTTGTCATTAAGGTTTATAAGGAGATGGTTCACTCCCTAATAGTAACGAGGCCTTTTAAGGGAAAACCCCACACCACCTAGGCCCAGATGGAAGGCCCGACCCGATAGGTGGTATTTAAGTTTGGGACAATATTGTTGCTATGTATAGTGGACCAAGGGGTGCGCGCAAGTGCACGTGCGCGACGCCAATGCTCCAACAATAAGTTGATAGTTAAAGAAGAGAATTTGGAAGAGAAGAAAAATTAAAGAGAATTTAGAAAGCGTGAAAAAAAAAAACACAATTAAAAGAGGAAAATGTGTCACGTGGCAAACACCTTCCTTCTGATACGTGCTTGGGAGGGTTTGGACAGCGAGCGCGCTCCCTAAAATTATTCATTAAACAAATAATGCGTTGAATGAAGGAAAAGTGGAAAACAAAGATCATTATATGCATTCCAAGGAAAACAGTGATTGTTCAGATTCAATCATATCAATCAAAGAAAAAGCACGAAGAAATTGCACACTTACCTTTATCAAATATGTGGTTTTTAGCAATTTAATCCTGTTTTGCAGGTCAAATCTACGAGAGAACATATTTAAATGCATCAGAAACCATGACGAATCCCCATATCTCATCTTCTAACACTAGGTTAATGGCAAAAGATCTTTTAAGAGATGTTTCATGTATTAAGCCCAACTTTTCCTTTTTACAAATAAACGAAGGAAGTTGTTTTATAACACTACCATTTCTACTCTTTTGTGAGAGATCATGGGTTCAAGACTTATCAATTAGGAATTTGTGAAGTTTCGTCCGATTTTTAGGTGCATATGTGTTCCGTTGTTGATAAGTTTTCGGGTATTGAATGTAGTTTTTTAAATTGATTGGACCGAAACGAAATGAAAACAAATTTTCATGTAAGGTGGAGATGATGGACCGGAGTGAAAACAAGTTTCTATAAAAAAAAAGACGATGAAAATATTAAGTGACAAAAATATATTATAGCTTTCGAACCTCGATTGATTAGCTATGGTCAATCATATAAACTTCAAGCATGGATTAATAAAAATAGAATGGGGATCTCATAAAAATAAATAAATAAATAAATCAATAAGAAAAAAATAGAGAGAGAGAGAGAGCAACACTGACCCACCATTTCCCCCCTCGTGTCCTTTGCTTTGCAGAAATTCTAAATGGCTTGGGTAACCTGCCTGGGTTGACTGCCTGAGGGGGCGAAATTGCATTTTTGCCCCCCTTTCTCTTTAAACACTTTCTCCAAAAAGGGGTTTAAAGAGGGGGGGGGGTAAAATGTAATTTCACCCCCCCAAAAACCAACTCAAGCGGGTTACCCAGGCCAGCTAGAATCACTCTTTGCTTTGATGCTATCAGGTAAAATATGTATTCGTTTGAGAGACACTTCCTACATGTCAAAATTGGCACATTTGGCATTGATATCTTGAAGTGTCCTTTTCTTTAGTATGCATCCATACCTGTTTTTCGTCATGTTGTTATAATCACAGATCTCTAAGGATGAAACTGCAATCCCTTCTTTCTGAAAACAGATCAGATTCCATCTATGGATGTACATAGATTAACTTAGACAAGGCCAATTAAAATTTCAACCCAATCCTTCTATTCTATTCCACGGCAAATAGAAGACATAATAACAATATGGAATAACACTGTAATTGTTGAAATAAGCAACACCAACTTGGTATTTTCTAGAACAATTGAGAAGAAAAGAACCAAGCAGAGGCCACTAGAAAAATTGAGAAGAAGCGGTCCACAAGTTTGGCCATCTAGAGATTTCTCTCTAAATTTCTCCAAGTGATTGCCACCGACCTTATGACACTATAAATTTAGCTCTGACCATTGTTGTAGAGTGGCTGAGAGATGAGCTCATATATATGTGTGAGATGAGTTGTGTTAGGAATATGTGTAAGAGAAATGAGTATGTGTATAATTTGAAATTGTGTTTATGTAATTGTTATGATGTGTAATTGTGTGTTGTAATCGATTCAAGGGACCGAAATCATCAACAATTCTCGGTATCATAACTAGTGAGAGAGAGGTTTATATTGATAATGTGCTTAACACCTTAAAAAAAAAAAAAAAAAAAAAAAGGGGGGCAAAGATGTGCTTCAGCAAAATTAGTTGTGTCAAAAAATTGCTGCCTTAGAAAAATAGAATAGAAATCAAGCAGTCCGGTATATGAGATTATCAACACTAATATCACTCCGTGAATTACTCCTCAGTCCTCACTCAGGACTTGCTTTTGCGGTCAATATCACTTTACCATAAGATAAACACTTTTCCTTTTGAATTGTTTCTCTAAAAAAAAAACTAGAAGTCTAAGTGCAAGCTGAAACTTCACCAATAATGCATTCGATGATGGTGATTCTAGCCATTGAGTGACCACAGTTCAGGTATGCATGTCACATATTTATCGGCTAGATCTATATGGATATTTAGAAAAAAATCCCAATGCACTGAGGGTTTTTTTTAGTGATAATTTGTGTTCATCACTTTAGGTGAAACATGCATTATTTGGCTATAAAAAATTTTACTCAATCAATCAAGACTTACTTTTCCAGTCAATACTTGTTAACCATGAAGGAAACAATGCACATCAATCATTTTTACAAAAGTTATAGTTCTACTCTTCATAGTGGTAGGCCAGAATTAGATTGAAGTCTCGTCTAAATTTATACTAATTAAGCACAAACATAACTTCATAAGAGACGGATTAATTTAATTAGTGATTACAAACTTTAATTTGGTTGGGTAAAAATGAATCACTAGGCCTACCATGCACTCAAGAGTAAATTATAATTTTTTTTTCTAAAAGTGATTAATAGTGTATCAATTGCATAATGGTCATTGACTGGAAAAACAAGTCTTGATTGATTGAGTAATATTTAATTGAGGCAAAAAAAAAAAAAAAACATTTTGTAACTAAAGTGAATAACACAAATTTTCATTCAATAAAATTAATAATAATAATAATTATTAAACAAAGAAAAGCCTTCAGTGCATTAAAGCATACTAAACATGGATTCAACAATAACTGCCAGACTCTTACAAACACTCCAATGTGCAGTTAAACGAATGAAACAGAGCAATCATTATAAGCATTTCAAAGAAAACACTTGATGATTAATAATAAAAGCAAGAAGAAATTGCACACTTACCTTCATCAAACTTGATGATCAGATATTGCTTGGTCTGAAATGAACAAGGTAGAATACAAAAACTTAATGCACTTACAGGTCTGAAGTCATCCATGCTTCTCGACTTGGAAGAATTTGGCTAGTAAGAATCAGGTTCTACTGATCAATTGATGATCAAATATTGTTGCTTAGCATGTTTCTACCAAGTCAAGTTGTTCCGACACTACTCTTGGTCCTATGTGCAGAAGTCTAGCTGTCTTGCACATTGTAGTAGTATATATATCAACTGATTTGTCTTTGTTCAAGTCTCACCTTCGTTGTAAATTGCTTTTCCTGAAGAATAATGATGAGTTGGTCTTGCTTTCCAATCTTAGTACTCATAGTGTTGCTATGGAGCAACATCACCTCACTCACCACAATTGCCTTTTCCGACATCAATGCTGCACCAGATCATCTGGCATTATGAGCCTTGAAAAAAGCAAAAATTAATGATGATCCACTACTGTAAATGAGCTTTGCTAGGGAGCGAGGGAAAGGAGCGAGGGACGGGTGTAACCACCCATCCTCCTCGGAATGAGCACATCACGTTGGAGATGCGCGCGGACACTCATCGCGAGGAGGATAGGTGGTTACACCCATCCCTCGCTCCCTTTCCCTCGACCCCTCCCTCGACCCCTAGAATTTTCCACTGTAAATGGACGGGGTCACATGCAGTTGTCACCGACATGATGTCAGCACATGAGTTGAGCCATGGGTGGACCAGAGTTCAAGTCCATAAAACGTGGGATGAAATAAGCCACAAAATAATGTAAAAGTTAGATTCAAACAGGAAAAAGAGATAAAATTGTGAAACATTGGGGGTTTTAAGTTTGGGTTTATAAAGGTAGTTTGGGGTTTTCTTGAATTTTTTCTTCCAGTAAATCCAGAAAAAAAATTGGGGCTTTTTTCGTATGGGTTTTTTTTAAGTAAAATATGAAGTTTTTTCATGAATTCCCCAAAAAAAAAGCTATGACGTGATTTGCATACTTCACAAACACCCCATTGCTCAGATAAACGAATGAAAACAGAGGACTATTATATGCAATTCAAAGAAAACATTTAATGATTGTCCAGATTTAATCACGAAAGCAAGAAGAAACTCCACACTTATCCTTCATCAAACTTAATTATCACATATTGCTTGGTCTAACATGGATACACTAAAATAGGAAAACTTAATTTTATAATGGATAAGGTCTAAGTACATTCATGCATCTTGATTAGGAAGATTTTTATTATAAAAAAAACAAAAAGATTAGGAGGACTTTTGGCAAGATAGAATATGAAATGTATAATGTGCAGAACGTTGAACATTGAACAAGGAAAACAAAGATCAACATATGCATCCCAAAGAAAACATTGATTGTCTAGATCCCAAAGAATACTCTGAGTGGTCTCTTACCATTCGAAGTAGGTAATTTTATGGTGTTCCACCTCTCGGGTAACAAATTTTTTGGAAGCATACCAACCACGCTTGGCAACTGTTTGAGTTTGGAGTACATTTCCATCAGCCAAAACTTGTTTACGGAAAATATTCCTCAATCATTGAGTGCTCTGAAAGGTATACGAAGACTCAAAGTTTCTAGCAATAAGTTAACAGGGGAGATTCCACCATATCTAGGGAATTTCACTTCTCTAATTCAGTTGGATTTGTCTTTTAATGATTTGGAGGGTTTAGTTCCATTAATTATTAATCAATTCACAATGATTACTATGCGGAGCTTTTTTAGGCAACTAACAAATTTTCAATTGATTATTTAATTGGTATAGAGCAACTCTTTCCCAACGACAAGGTAAGGTAATAAATCTTCAACGACAAGGAGCTTTTGAAAGTTTCTTGTCTGAATGCAATGCTTTGAAAAATATTCGACATCGAAATCTACTCAAGATCATCGCAGCTTATTCAAGAGTTGACTTCCAAGGGAATGATTTCAAAGCGCTAGTTTTTGAATTCGCACCCTACGAAAGTTTAGAGGAGTGGTTACATCCAAATAGAAACATACAAGATGAGTTGAAGAACTTGAACTTCCTACAAAGGATGCACATAGCTATTGATGGTTCTTCTATGTTGGACTACCTTCACAACCATTGCTAATCGGCAATTGTCCTTTGTGATCTAAAGCCAAACAATGTCCTCCTCGATGATAACATGACAACTCATGTGGCTAACTTTGGTTTGGCAAAGATTTTCTCAAGCAATACTGCTTACAATTTTTCGCAAAGCTATAAGTAGTTCTCTTGCAAAGCTGTGTAATCAGCCTGAATGTCCCAATTGAGGAAGGTTCTTGCTGGCATTTCAAGTTCCCTAAGCGATATAATACCATATGAGATTTGCATTCCATTACCCCATGAGATGGATATAGACCAGGATCGTTTAGTGTCATATATAGCAAATCGATTGTTGCACGATACTTGAATGGTTCCACTCATACCAGGGAATAATGGCTCCACCACGTCTAGATGGTGTAACGACACAAATGGAGCAACAGGGTCAACACCTACACTACAAAACAAAGCTTCAATAGCTACAAATACTAGCGACGGCCAACACTGATGGTTTTTAGTCGTCGCTAAGTTTTACAAAGATTTTTTTATTAGCTACGGCAAAAAAGGTCACTAATTGATTTAAAAAAAATTTATACACAAAAATAAAACCTCATCTCAACCATCAATAACACCAAAACAACTTTAGCTCAATCCAATGCACTAAACCAAACTACGTCACCGATCCGCGTAAAATCAACTCAACCAAGCCCCTTCAATTACATCTCTCTATATAAATTCTCTCTCAACCAACTCAACCAATCCGCTTCAACTCAATTTTCTCTACTCAATTTTCTCCAATGGCACCCAAAGCAGAGAAGAAGCCCGTAGAGAAGAAACCCATAGAGGAAAAGCTCTCACTCGACACCATCCCGACCGCCTCCCTCTCCCCTCCCTTCCCCGCCTTTCCCTAGCTGCAAGAGATCTAAGATCTCAGAGATCAGAAATTTAAAATCTCAGATCTGAGATCTCAGAGATCAGAGATCAGAGATCAGACAGATCTGATCTCAAATATTTTATAGATCGAATATTTTTTTTTGTATGGTTTTTTGTAATTTTTGTATGGATTCTGTGTAATTTTCTGTTATAATTTTGATCAATTAAGTCTCCTGTGTAGTCGTAGCTCAAAAATAAATTGTAATAGTTTAATTACTTATTTAACTAATATAAAGTTATACTTATGTATGCTTTATAACAAAAAAAAATACTAGTTTAGTGTAAATTATTTGATAACACCCCTTCAATGTGTTGAATGCAATATTTAGCACTGTTTGGAAATTCTAAAAGCATTATTTTAACAAGGTATTCATGGACTAAAATTAAACATGTTGATTAAGCATGACCTAAAATTAAACCTTTCATTTGTCAATATGATTCAATTTAGCGACGACTGCAAAGCTGTCCCTAAATAGCCACGGCTACTTCAACTCTTCTCAACCTCACCTCTCCCACACGTGCACCTCAGGTGCACATATACTGCTTCCATGAAACCTCCTCCATGCAAGTTCCAAGCCTCAGCTCTTCCATCCAGGAGACAGTCCTTAATTCTGCTAACGACATCCACCGTGTTATTGGCAGTGGAGCTGCAAGCTAAGGCAGAGGATATTGGTTTGTTTGGGCTGAGAAAGAAACTGAAGAAGGTGGAAGAAGAAGCTGAGGAGATAGTGAAGGAAGGGATAGAAAGTGCAGAGAAAGGGATTGAGAGCGCGGAGAAAGGGATAGAGAGCGCGGAGAAAGGGATTGAGAGAGCCGCAGAGAGTGAGATTGAAGCAGTGGCCGGGTTCGGAAATGTGGCTCAGGCTGGGGTGGTGGTTGGTGCAGAGGTGGTGGGTGTTTTGGTTGCTACCTCTGTGGTGAATGGTATTCTTGGACCTGAAGGTCAGAGGTCTTAGTTTGTAAGTTTTGTAGTATGTAGGGAGCTTTGTTGTTAAAATTCTTTGTATTGGAGTTCTAATTTATGGTGTTTTTTTTTTTTGGATCTTTTAAAGGGTTTGTAAGGTTACATGTGCCTTCAAATATTGAGAGATAATGTAATGTATACTAATATTATTCATGTGTTAACTCTCATTTCATATAGTTTTGAGTTAATTCTTTAGAAAATGACCAATAAAAGAATTGGGCAAGAAAGCTTGAACATGGACGAGTGGGTACTTGTTTATCTTCTAATCGGGTCGATCTAGTAAGAACCAAGGGGAGTACTTGGTGCAAAGAGCGGAAAAATCTTCAATTTCCTTGCCAATTGCTCCTTTTTGTCGAATTTTAGTATTGCAATTCACATACTTAGCAGCTTGATAATGGAAAGTATGCAATGTGGTATGCTATAAACTTGATGAAAAAGCTACTAATAATTTGAACAACACAGCCTTTGTCGAAATTGATAATTCATAATTATACTGAAATATTTCATATCCAACATACATTCATACCCAGAAGGATAAACATCATCAAACGAGTCAATCACACAACACTCGCAAGTTTTTATTCATTTATTTACTTTTAGAACACATTCCATGCTAAGCACGCACGTCAAACACACTCCTAAGCATATAAACAACGAAAGCATACTGTGTGTACCACGCTTCAGCCTGCACGACTGTACCCACTGTTCTGTACACAACACGCTAGTAAGGTAGTATTGGTTCATGCATAGTTCATCAGTTCAACTGCAAGAAAAATAAATGAGAAGCTTAGCAATCATGAAGATTCTAAATTATAGCTAACTGAAAACATATCATAAATCATAAATACAGTTAAGATTGCCTACCCCGAGGCGATTCTTCAAAATTGTAACCAGAACCTGCGGATCCCATTTTGTTTGTTTATACGCATCTATCTTTTCCAATTCCTGCGCAACAAGGTAATGCATATTTAACACCAATATCATCCTTCTAGTCACTAAAGAAGAGGTTACTTTGTGATGACATCAAAAGTGATCATCAAAGGCAGTATCTCGTCAGCCTTCCTACTCTCAAAATTAGGTGCTAAAAATCTTTCATAAGACTCAGTAATGTGCATTTCCTGGCTCGCCTATTAAACATCGTATGAAATTCTAAGCAAAAAATCAGTCTTCAAACAAGGAAGCAGTAATCCTCTCTTTTCAAGGTGTCAAATTCAAATACAACCTAATCCTTACATAGATCTTAAGTAATATCAATAATATTGAGCAGAAGAGCATACCTCGATCCATAATGTCAGCTTAGGCCTTCCTGCTGTGATGTCGTACTTCTTCACATCAGACAACAAAAGAGAATATCTTTCCACGAACGGAGCATAGGCTATATCCACCTGAAAGTTAAATATGAAAATCATTGAGAAAGATAATGAACCGTGCAAAATGATATACAGAACACGCAACAATTGTCATACTATTTGTCAGTTTTTGTAAAATAACACCGAACAGAACACAAAATGACTTGCTTTCAGGTTCAGTAGAGCAAACATATTAAAGGATAAGGATCATATCTCAAGTTCAGCTCAAACTGCTTTGTTTTACTACATTCATGAACTGTACAAGTTTCAAGTCATAAACCAAAGCAAGAGAAGGTAATGGTAGCATAAGGAACAAAAACACGACACCAGTCCTCATAGAACAGGATATAGTTGAGAAATGTCATGTATTGTCAAACATATCGAGAAAAGTGGCCAAAACAAACAAGTTTAGAACATGAGTTTCTTTGCAAATCTCAGCAGCATATTTCAAAATGTTGAAATGAATTCTCAGTGTTTCTGATATGTTACCAAGAGCATTCCAACTCTCAGAACTGGATTACATTAGTTTCTTAAAAAGGCATCCGAAGATATACTACAGAGATACTTAAATGACATGAAAACTCTAATATAATGTGGAGAAAGGGTAACTTACCAGACTAAATTGACCAAGAAAGAAAGGCCCATCATCGAATTTGGTAAGAGCCTTTTCTAGGTAATCAAACGTAGAACCTGATGCACATGCATAAGTGATGCAAATCAGACAATCGGCCCATTTCTAGATAAAAATTATGTTTTTCTATTTTATTTTATAATTTTTCAGGAAAGAAGGTGTCCAATCTTACCTGCATCCGAGTTCCCTTTAAGTGCACCCATAACCTCTGCACTGAAGGTGTCCGTGTAGGCAAACAACACTTCAGCAAACTCCTTTTTGGCTGGATCCTACAGTTTTGCGGATTATTCACCAAATTAACTATTTGTAAAAGCGAGACTATAAATCATGGGCCAAAACATAAGATCAGCGCCTTACATCTGGGAGAAGGGCAGGCCCTTCAAAGTGACTATCCACATATTTAATCAAATCAAGACTCTCTCCTTTAACTTCATTATTATGTTCCAATGCAGGCACCTGCAGAAAAATGAGTTTCAGAAATAAATCGTAGTTGCAAACTGAATCCAACACTTTGGTGTCAAGAGCAAAGATAAATTTCGCCGGAAACTCCGTGTTAATAAAAAGTTTTGTTAAAGAAAACATCTGATTTGACCAAATAAGTGATGCTAATGTATGTTTCCTCTACGTATGATATGATCAATATAAGAATGTTATCTTCAAAGTAACATCACCTTATTTGTACGATAGACTTTCTCCTTGTACCAAGCAGGTCTGTTTCCTAGATCAATAGGAACCAATTTGATCTTGTCCTGCAACCCCTGCTCCCAACAAATAAGAATTACTCAGAAATGAACTTTAATACGGAGAGCTTGAAGCTCCTTAATGAATAATTAGCATTCTATACTCGAAACTACAAAAATGGCTTGAACTCTTATAGTGCAAAAAGAAATGGAAATGAACAAGAACCTTGTAGTTGCGGGTAATCCACACACGTTGTGCATAGGGGCAAATAAAAGAGGTATACAACCTACAACCATGAAATTTGCAATAAATTAGAATATTTACATTGGAAAAAAAGACCCCCCCAAAAAAAAAACCTTTATCTGAATTTATCGAAACTAAAGGTACATAGCTAAAAATATTTATAACTCCAGTAAACTAAATCCCCTATTGTCAATGAAAATCAAATAGGTTACATCACAGACAGAGGTGGAATTTAGTTGTTTGATGTTAAGGGTAAGTCTTAAGTATCTTGAATTTAGTGGAGGCTACTGAAAAATATTTTCGCAATCTCATATGTTTTTGTAAACTGCTCTTTGAATCCAGTGATACTGTTGCTTGTTCATTTTGGCCATTAAGCACAAGGGTCGCAATTGTTTAAAGTGTATCTTTGTCGGATACTGATAGTTAGTCCAACGTAAGTTCAAAACCACGTTAAGACCATATTAGTTCATGTTTCCGAAAAGTAAATGGTAATACTGACACGAATGTAATCCATAATCCAGTATCCAGTGTGGTTCCACAATTGATGAATTTCTTCTTTTTCGTTGTTCTCACATAAACTCATGTTGTGGTTTACTAGTTCTTTTTCTTCTGATTCACATTTTGAAACTGTGGGTGATCCCAATAACCCCACAAGGGAAACAGCAAGTAAGTGACTTGTTTGAACTCTCCATAACAAAACTATCATCTTTGATCATTTTCTCCTTTACCAGAATTGGAACTTTAACCATAGCTAGCAGTAGATCAACAATGGTGATATTCTAGACCAATTTTAGCAAAACTATCATAAGCAATATTGAAATTTAAGACCAATTTTCACAAAAACTTATACCTACATAAGAGAACCAACAGTTCACTAAACTAATCTTCATTTCTAAGAACAAACTAAGAACAAAATAAACATTCAAACACTCACAAAGATTTTGCTTTGCAGACTGTGGGATGGGTGATCTACACTCTTAGACCCCAAATACACAGAGAACAGAAGATGGGTTTCTGAAACTCACCTTGTTGTTCCATCAAACAATGGAGGGGGCTCTGAAGTTGAGTCGAGAACAGGTGGGAGAACCTCTTGCACAATTCTGCAGAACAAAAGAAACAAAGGGGTCAACAATTAGCCCAAAATAAACAGCCCCAATGAGAGATTTTAAGCAAATTTGCATGGATTTGGAAAAACCCCATTGATTAAATTGTCAGAAAATTTGTGGGGTTCACAGAGAAATATTGATTGGAACTCTACCCAGTCGCCATTGTTTTTGTTGTCGTTGATTGAGTCGATGCAGGGGACGAGATGATTTGGTCTGTTAAATTGAATTAAGTGGGCGTATTTATAGTGATTTTGGGGTTCAAAAGTGAGATTTTGCGGAAGAAGACGACGTCAGGTGTGACGAAATAAAGGCATTGAGGTCTGAATTTTGATTAAAAAAAAGTCTGACTTTTGGTTCTTTATTTTCAATTATTTTAAGAAATATTTCATTCTGTTGGATTATGATAGTCGCAGACTCACATGCTAAGAAAATGAATTTGGACATGTACAGGTCTCTGTTCATAATTTCATTGTAGCTTTGTGTGAGGTCAAGTAGAAGGGGGTGAACCGGCGAGGAAACCAGCGAGGAAAAGGAGGTGGCAGTGGGTGAACCGTTCACCCTCCTCGAGATGCTCGTGCCAAAAAAATTGGCACACATCTCGAAGGGGGTGAACGGTTCACCCCCCGCCGCCTCCCTTTCCTCGCTGGTTTTCTCGCCCACTTCCTCGACATTTAGAATTTCTGTTTTTTTTTTTTTTTTTGGGAAGCGTTATACATATATGAAACTAAATAGAGAGATTCTAGATGTCGAGGAAATGGGCGAGGGAGCCTCCCTCGCACGTGCCCGACCTCTGTTTCAAAAAATAAATAAATAAATAAGGGAGGGGGAAATCGAATTTGGGGGAAATAAGAGGTAGAGAACTGTCTCCCTCTCCCCAAATCCATCTCCACACAGAGAAGAGACCGAAGCCTCCCTCTCCCAAATACATCTCGACGCAGAGGAGAAACCGAAGGTCTCCCCAAACTAGACTCGACACAGAGAATAGAAGAGAAGCTCGAAGCTCATATCCTATGGATAAAATTTTTGAGTAAAAATAAGATGCCCATGGATTTCTTTTATTTTGTTTGCTTTTGTATTTGGGATTCTTCTTAATTTGTACCTTCATTTAGGATATTTAGTGGATACGTACAATTCTACGAAAAATAACTTTTACTGATCCTGATTTAGTGGATTCTTCTTAATTTGTACCTTCATTTAACATATTTAGCGTATTTGGACTGCACTGCAGCTGTTTTGCTGCTCTGATGACAATTTTCAGCAGTGTGTGTTGCTCTGCTGGTGCTGTTTTCCTCAGCAAGGTTCATATTCTGGACTGCATTGCACAGTGTATTTGGCTCTGTCTCAGAAACAAAGCTTTATAAACTTTGTTTTTTTTGGCGCAGCTGGGGCGTAGAGATGTATGGCAGTTTTGGTACCATTCAGGTGATTCACGTTCTTGGTTTTTATCCTCATGCATTTGCACATTTTAGAGATGATATGCTTGTCCAATGTGCTTGATGAACACTCATCTTCATATATATAGTGCTAATTATTATGTCTTGATCTGTTTTTTCAGCTTATGCAAGAACAACACTCTTGATCGTAGCTTGATAAAGGGGAAGATCGTTGTCTGTGCTTTTGAACTCCCAGACCTTAGAAGCAAAAAAGCCATTTTTGTTAGAGAAGCAGGTGGTGTTATTGGCATGATTCTCATTGATCCAATGGGCAAAACCATCGCTTAATTTTCAGTTTGTTATCCCAAGTACCATAATTGTGACTCGATATAATACAGTTTATTAATTAATTATATTACTTTGCCTCCATTCATGGAAATGTTTAACTTTGGCACATTAAAATTTGTATATTCTAGACATAAAACTTATGAGATGTAATAAAAAGTCATTTGATAGTAATATATATATATATATATATATATATATATATATATATATTCTATGTATACTTACCATAGCGTTTTAAAACCGCTATAATATCCCCTAGGTCTATTATAGCGGCGGCTATCATAGCGTTTTTGAAACGCTATGAATCAACATTTTTCTTGTAGTGATAGTTATTATGAATAACAATAGTTACAATAAAGTTCATTATGAAACTCTTTCCAACCCCTTCATTTCCTTTCACAAGAATTTGGTTTGGGTAAAAAATCTTTTTCCTCGGATATATTTCTTTAGTTGGTTTGGTCAGTGTTTCATGAGAGAATCTTGACTAAAGATAGGTTAAAGAAAAGAGGAATCTACACAGGAAGTCTTTGTGTGTTTTGTAATGAGTTTGACGAGACACTGGATCATTTGATGCTTCACTGCAGATACTCCAAATCCATTTGGAGCAGTTTCTTTTCAAATTTTGGTTTGAGTTTGATGTTTCAAGGTTCCATTTTGGATTGGCTAAGTTGGTTGTCCCAAACTGATCCTTTCCGGCAGGCGGAGTATTTATGGCGTAGGGTTCCTCACGTTCTCATATGGTGTGTGTGGAAAGAGAGAAATATGAGGGTTTTTGAAGGGCTCAATAGATCAGAGCATTCTATTTCTATCGAGATTAGGGAATTGTTGTAGAGGATGGGTTCAGCTAGTAATTTGTTCAGGGACTTGTTTTTGACACCTTCATGGTGTCTTGGCATTCCTTGATGTAGGAATGTGTCACGGACTAGCAATCCGTGCGGCACTAGCTATCCAATTCACTAGTAAGCCTATGAGTAGTTACTATGACGGGCACAAATATTAACTTGAGAATGCACAATATCGATCTGTAGACAATATAACAATACACAATAGTCAGCAAAATGTCACGAGCCATCTAGCATAGCTTTCTCTAGATACCTCCGGAAGGTTCTAGAGTGCTATTGGACATTCTAGCTTAGCTTTATCTAGAGTGTTCTAGCATGGATGAGTCTAGAACACCCTTGTACAGATTTATGTAGCATTTTCTAGAAGCCTCCTTGTAATTTATGGTTCCTTTGGAGGTGGGAACTTTCTAGATGCATAGAGAATACTCCTTTGAAGGAGGATTGTGGAAAGTTCTAGACTAGAAGCCTCTAGGACTTTAAGGGCCTATAAATAGGCCTTGGCATTCATTTGTAGAGAACATCAAACACTTGTACAACTCTCTCAAGCAATACAAAGCATTCTTTCAAAAAGCCTAAACACTTGTGCCTTAACATTTTCCTCACTTAAACTTTCGTAGCATCACTTAGCATTAGCCAAGCATCGAAGTGCCTTGACTAGTTAGTCCGACGGGAGTGTGACGCTAGTGGGCAGCGTGTTAGCCGAGGGAAAAAGGTCAGCACGTGACACGTGGTATCAGAGCAGCGACGATCGAAGGGGCGGTCTTGCTGAAGTTGCGTTGTGCTAGCTGTTGTGTGTACGAAGGTTAGGTGTGGAGCAATCTGATCATGTCGGGAAACAAAGAGAGTGCTGTTGGAGGGTCCGTGGTCGAGGAGACTGGAAGAAAGACTAGTCGGACCAGCATGCTTGAGGATCGTATGGCCAAGGTGGAGCTAACCGTGGGCGATCTCCAAGACAGCGTTGGGGAGATGGAACAGAAGGTTGAGTCTTTCAATGGGACGTTGGCTAGTGTCACTATGGATATCGAGCAACTCGATAGCCGCGTCCATGACCTTGAGCTTGACACTGTGGAAGCCAAGGACGAGACTCAACTTCTCGTCAACCAAGTTGCGGATGCCATGCGCAACGAGATGGGCCAGCTCAAGGACACGCTGATGGGGCAGCTCCAAGCCATCCGGGAGCAGGTTGAGTCCTTGCAATCGGACGTCAACCTATGCAAGGCGGCTGTGGCAGGTAGTGCTACCGTACGAGAGGGACCAAGGATGAAGGTACTCGAGCCGCCAAGGTACCATGGGAAGCGCGATGCTAGGGAGCTCGACAACTTCCTATGGAGTGTTGAAAAATATTTCAACGCGATGCGCTTGGACGACGATGAGTCCAAGATCACCACCGTCACCATGTACTTGGGTGATGATGCCATCCTTTGGTGGAGGAGGCGTGAGTTGGATATCAAGAAGGGTCTTTGCTCGCTTAAGACTTGGGACGAGTTCAAGGCGGATTTCAAGCGGCAATTCTATCCGGAAAATGCGGAGGAAGTTGCTATGAAGAGGCTGCGTGGACTGAAGCATACGGGGTCAATCAAAGAGTACGTCAAGCAATTCACTTCTCTTATGCTTGAAGTCTCGGACATGCCGGAGAAGACTCAGCTCGTCTACTTCATGGATGGATTACAACGATGGGCCGAGCAAGAGTTAAAGAGACGCAACGTTCAATCACTTGCGGAGGCCATTGCAGTTGCCGAATCCTTGTTCGAATACAAGGCTGATTCGAAAAGCCACAAGGGCGGCAACAAGAGTGGCGGCGGTAGCAAGGGAATAGGTGGGGGAGCAAAACCCACCGAAAGAAGCAGCAGTAGTAGCGGCGGCAAGCAATTCGAAAGGAAGGACAAAGCCAAGCAGTCCTTCTCGGATAGCAAGGTGAAAAACCGCGACTGCTTCTTGTGCGGAGGGCCGCACTGGGCTAGGGAGTGCCCACAGCGACAGAAGCTTAATGCGATGATCGCTGGCAGGAGTGGATCGTCCGGGGAGTCGTCGGGGGACGAGGCGCAAATGGGGACTTTGCGCTTGCTAAGCAGCGTCAAGGCTACGGTGGAGCAAAGCAACGTGGCTAAGGTAAGTACGCTGCCCCGTTCGAAGAAATCCGATCTTATATTTGTGGAAGCCAAGGTAAATGGCAAGGCTTCAAAGGCACTCGTCGACACGGGTGCAACGCACAACTTTGTTGCTTTGAAGGAGGTAACAAGGCTGGGCGTGCAGTACACCAAGGAGCCAGGCACCTTGAAGACCGTCAACACAGCACCGGTGCCTATCCATGGTGTAGCACGAGGCGTCTCCCTTCGTTTGGGCGAATGGAAGGGGACGGTGGACCTGACTGTCGTCACGATGGACGACTTCTCATTGGTGCTGGGCATGGAGTTCATGGATACGGTGAAGCCATGGACATTAGAAAGGGACGGGTCGATGACTATTGCAAAGGATCGAGAAGCATGCTCTGTCCCTGTCACTCGGGAGATCGTGGAGGCCAAGATGTTGTTAGCCATTCAAGTGAAGAAAGGCGTGCAAAAGGGACAAGCAACATTTGTGGCCACATTGATCGAAGATGGGCCTCAACCCAGCGAGGTTCCGAAGGAGGTAGCTGCGGTTTTGAAAAAGTACGAAGATGTCATGCCTCCAGAGCTACCCAAGAGACTTCCTCCAAGAAGGGAAGTCGATCATATGATCGAGCTGGAGGCAGGGGCTAGGTCTCCAGCCATGGCGCCTTATCGGATGGCACCGCCAGAGTTGGAAGAGCTACGCAAGCAACTCAAGGAGCTGCTGGACGCGGGGTTCATTCGGCCATCCAAGGCCCCATTCGGTGCACCAGTATTGTTCCAACGCAAGCACGACGGGTCCTTGCGTATGTGCATCGATTACCGAGCACTTAACAAAGTAACCATCAAGAACAAGTATCCAATTCCTTTGGTTGCTGATCTTTTCGATAGGCTCGGTAAAGCCAGGTACTTTTCTAAACTAGATCTCCGATCAGGGTATTGGCAAGTGCGCATAGCCAAAGGAGATGAGCCAAAGACGGCATGCGTCACTCGCTATGGGTCTTATGAGTTCTTGGTGATGCCTTTTGGTCTCACCAATGCCCCGGCTACTTTCTGCACTTTAATGAACAGAATCTTTCAGCCTTTCTTGGATAAATTTGTAGTCGTCTATCTCGACGATATTGTCGTGTATAGCGACAACTTGGAAGAACATGTGCATCACTTACGACAGGTTTTCCAAGCATTGTGGGAGAGCGAGCTGTACGTGAAATTGGAGAAGTGCTCGTTCGCCCAAGATGAGGTGTATTTCTTGGGGCACCGCATCAAGGCTGGAAAGATCATGATGGAACGGGACAAAGTGCAGGCCATCAATGAATGGGAGCCACCCAAGAATGTTTCAGAGCTACGTTCTTTCCTTGGGCTGGCTAATTATTATCGGAGATTCATTTTGAGCTACTCGGCGAGAGCAGCCCCACTGACCGACTTGCTGAAGAAGAAGGTGCAGTGGCATTGGAGTGAGAAATGCCAAGAAGCGTTCGATGATTTGAAGAAGGCAGTCACCGAGGAACCTGTCTTGGCCTTGCCCGATCATGCTAAGTCGTTCGAACTTCACACCGATGCATCAGACTTTGCCATCGGAGGGGTGCTTATGCAAGAGGGGCATCCCATAGCCTATGAGTCTCGCAAGCTCAATGATACCGAGAGACGGTATCCGGTGCATGACAAGGAGATGACAGCCATCATTCATTGCTTGCGGACTTGGAGGCACTATTTGCTTGGAAGTCGGTTTATCATCATGACCGACAATGTGGCTACGAGTTATTTTCAAAATCAGAAGAAGATCAGCCCCAAGCAAGCTCGGTGGCAAGATTTCTTAGCGGAGTTCGATTATGTCATGGAGTACAAGCCGGGCAAAGTTAATGTTGTTGCTGATGCTCTCAGCCGAAAGGCCATGCTCGCTAGCGCAAGCAGCGTCGCTAGCAACCTTCTTGATCGAATCAAGGAGGGAACTTCTCAAGACCCCTTGGCCAAGGGACTCATGGAGATGGCCAAGGAGGGGAAGACTCGACGGTTTTGGGTAGAGGATGGGGTGCTCTACACCGTCGGTCATCGCATTTATGTGCCTAAGTGGGATAATCTTAGGCGAGACATCATGAAGGAGTGCCACGATTCATTGTGGGCTGGCCATCCGGGGATGCAGCGAACATTGGCACTCTTGGAGGTGGACTACTATTGGCCTCATATGCGGGACGATATCGAGGCCTATGTGAAGACTTGTCTTGTGTGCCAACAAGACAAGATAGAGCAACGTGTACCGGCAGGACTATTGCAGCCTTTGCCGATTCCGGAAAGGCCATGGGAGAGTGTATCAATGGATTTCATATCGGCCTTGCCCAAGTCTAATGGGTATGGCTCTATTATGGTGGTGGTCGATCGCTTTTCCAAGTATGGGACTTTCATACCTGCCCCACGCGATTGCACGGCCGAGCAAGCCGCCAAGTTGTTCTTCCAACATGTGGTGAAGTATTGGGGCTTGCCTCGGAGCATCATAAGTGACCGAGACCCAAGGTTCACAGCAAAATTCTGGACGGAGTTATTCAAGCTCTTGGGTTCGGGTCTACACTTCTCAACAAGCTTTCACCCGCAAAGCGATGGGCAAACAGAGAGGGTGAATGCCTTGTTGGAGTTATACTTGAGGCACTTTGTGGGTGCCAACCAAAAGGATTGGGCCAAGTTGATGGATGTGGCTCAATTCTCATTCAACTTGCAGCGGTCCGAATCGACGCAACAAAGTCCGTTCGAGATCGTCATGGGCCAGCAGCCCTTGACTCCACAAGCCGTTGCGTCGGGCTACACGGGTAGCAGCCCTGCTGCATACAAGCTTGCACGAGGGTGGCATGAGCAGCTTGATATAACGAAGGCATACTTGGACAAGGCGTCTAAGAAGATGAAGAAGTGGGCGGACAAGCATAGACGCCCTCTCGAGTTCCAAGTGGGCGACATGGTCATGGTCAAGTTGCTGCCACAACAGTTCAAGGTCTTCCGCTCGGTGCACAAGGGACTAGTGCGGAAGTACGAGGGGCCATTTCCCGTCCTACGGAAGGTCGGGAGAGTTTCGTACAAGCTTGAGTTGCCGCCCAAACTCAAGATTCATCCGGTGTTCCATGTGAGCATGCTCAAGCCCTACCATGGTGATAAAGAAGATCCAACGAGGGGCGAGTCACATCGGGCACCAACCGCGGTCGTGGCTTCCTTTGATCGAGATATCGAGAGCATCGAGGCAAAGAGGCTCATCCGACGGAGGGGTGTGCCAAGCTATAATGAGTATCTCATTCGATGGAAGGGACTACCGAACAGTGAGGCCTCATGGGAGAAAGAGGGTGACCTATGGCAATTCCAGGGCAAGATCGCAGAGTTCGAGGCACGGTCTTGACGGGGTCGTCAAGGACTTGGGTGGGGGAGAATGTCACGAGCCATCTAGCATAGCTTTCTCTAGATACCTCCGGAAGGTTCTAGAGTGCTATTGGACATTCTAGCTTAGCTTTATCTAGAGTGTTCTAGCATGGATGAGTCTAGAACACCCTTGTACAGATTTATGTAGCATTTTCTAGAAGCCTCCTTGTAATTTATGGTTCCTTTGGAGGTGGGAACTTTCTAGATGCATAGAGAATACTCCTTTGAAGGAGGATTGTGGATAGTTCTAGACTAGAAGCCTCTAGGACTTTAAGGGCCTATAAATAGGCCTTGGCATTCATTTGTAGAGAACATCAAACACTTGTACAACTCTCTCAAGCAATACAAAGCATTCTTTCAAAAAGCCTAAACACTTGTGCCTTAACATTTTCCTCACTTAAGCTTTCGTAGCATCACTTAGCATTAGCCAAGCATCGAAGTGCCTTGACTAGTTAGTCCGACGGGAGTGTGACGCTAGTGGGCAGCGTGTTAGCCGAGGGAAAAAGGTCAGCACGTGACAAAAAGCTCTCATTAACATTCAATAGATTACAATGGGGAGGAACGTTCGGAAGGACGTTGCTCAAGACTAGTTCGATGCTATCGATCGATGGAAATACAAGTTTGAAGTTGAAAAGCAATGCAAAGAAAATAATAAAAATGCTAGCGGTACAGTCTGGCCCGACTATGCAATGGAGGCAACACGTCCTCACAGTCAAGAGCTCAAACATTCCCCCTATAATATAGATGCTAAGCATTTGGGCACTTTTCAAAAGGGAACATTGAGTTTTGATATCATTAGGAAAGTCTTGAAAGGCCTCTGACCTTGAGTCCTGACACTCTCCCACACTCAATTCGCTGACGCCCTCGCAGCGAACTTTTCCAAGTACTCTTCCAACTTTGAAAGGTATGGCAGCAGATGCTCGACTGGCTCCCAACTGATCTCTGAAGGAGGTTCATCCTGCCACTTGACCAAATACTCTCTATCCAGGCCTGTGTTGTTGATGAGGCGGTCAGCTAAGATTTCTTCCACTTCTCGATCTGGCTTAGTAGGATGCTTAGGCAATGCTCGGGTAGATACATTTCTTGTGGGATCAGCGGCATCTGCATGGTAGGACTTCAAGTTACTTGCATGGAAGACATGATGGGTGAAACGGAGCCAATGTGGTAACTTGACGCGATATGAGACTTTGCTTACTTTCTCAATAATCTGTACCGGTCCCTCATACTTGCGAAACAGATTGTTGTGTGCTCTAGCTGTCCGTTTATACTTGTTGAACATATCTAGCTTCACCAATACCAAGTCCCTGACTTCAAAAGGATCGATCCGTCGTTTCTTGTCGGCCCATTTTTTCATGTGACGGGAGGCTTTCTCAAGATAGGCTCGAGCAACTTCAATGTTTTTCTGCCAGGCTTTGAAAAATTCAAGAGCTCTTGGGCTGGGTCCTTGGTATCGGGTCAATACTGTATGTGGTGTCAATGGTTGCTGACCAGTGACTAACTGAAAGGGGCTGGAGTGAGTAACTGAGCTCTTTTGTAAATTGAAACAGAATTGTGCAACATCAAGTAGTCCCACCCAATTTTTCTGGTTTGCGCTTACAAAATGACGAAGGTGTTCTTCAAGCATAGAGTTAAAGCGCTCAGTCTGTCCGTCAGATTGAGGATGTTGGCTTGTCGACATATTAAGTTTGGATCCCAAGAGCTTGAACAACTCCTTCCAGAACTTTCGTGTGAATCGAGCATCACGGTCGCTAACAATGTTTTTGGGCAGTCCCCAATACTTCACTACATGCTTGAGGAACAATTGCGCCGTATCTTCAGCTATGCAAGTTAGTCCGGTCGGCACAAAGGTCACATACTTTGAGAATCGGTCAACAACTACAAGGATACTCCTGAAATCCTCCACTAAATTCAATTGATTAATTATGATAATCAATCAAATCTATAATAGAAATTGCATAACAATAACAAAATTTGAAATAATAATGATGATGATGATGATAATAAAACTTGTCTGCATAAACACCCGCAATGCTCCCTATATTGTCTAGTTAAAGCACACCAACAAATGAAGCTTTCAATAAATTGCAAGAAATCCATCCACAAATCCCTGTGTGTAAACTTATAAATGATCGTAGGCAAACTCAAGTCAGGAGAAAATGGATTCATCGAAGAATTCAACAACGTAAATTATTGGATCTTGTCACTACAAAAAAAAATCCCTTTAATAGCGTTTCAAAAACGCTATGGTAGGATACCATAGCGTTTTAGTAACCGCTATGTCTGCCGCCGCTATAATAGACCCTGGGTCTATTATAGCGTTTTAAAAACGCTATGGTATTTATACATAGAATTTTTTATTTTTTTTTGCTATCAAATGACTTTTCATTACATTTTATAAGTTTTAGAAGCAGTTCAAGCAAAATTTATAACAGAAGCCAAAGAGAGGAATATATGGAAGATTAGAAGATTTCAACAATCAATTGCTGGAACAAAAATTGTATTGACAATGTTGAAATTGGAATTACAAGATACAACTCGAAAGAGTTAATTACAATGTAATATGAACTGAATGATGTAGGCTGTTTGAGATGCCTTAATCTCCTAATAAGCATTTGATCAATTGTACAATGTGTGAAATCATGAATCCCAATGTTATTGCCATTCTCCTATTTATACTCATACCTCACAGAGGTCAGAGCAACTAACATAGCATTATTCTTCTAACAGAGCATTACTCTTCTAACAGAACATTCTTCTAACCACTAACAGAATATTGAAGAACCCTTCTCATCCACCATCTGACAGAGCACTCTGCAACACTTAAGCACTTGCATTCTCCACCATCTGCAGCATATTACCTCAGTTGATCAGAATAATTACAGAGAACAAAGAAACACTAATGCATACTTGACATTTTGATTGTGCTTGGCTTCCTCCACAACATGCTTTAAACCTGGGGTCTGATCGTCCTTCAATTCTTGCCATTTTTTTGAAACTTTTCATTTTCTTTATTTCCTGTAAGTCTGCTAGCGAATCTGACAAAAATCAATCACATAATTATTCGTACGATCAATTATCAAACAACTTTAGGAAAAAACTTCTGTTTAAGCCATCTCTGTCCAATACTACTGGTACAACATGCAAACCAAAGGGCATTGTGATCCAATTTAAGCCATGTGAACAAACTTCTGTTCCAGGATCCTACGAAAACAGAAAGGGTATCTTGATCCAACCAATTCTATTCCAGGATAGATCCTGGCCTATCTTAGCCTCTAATGACATTGTTATGTAGCCTAAATACAGCTAAATCTCAACATAACAGAGCAGAAATATAGCGCCCATTGTTAAGGTCAGCAATGTTCCAAACTTTAAGTTGTGTTTTTCACAATTGTAAACATGCTAATTCTTGGCTTAATGGGCATAAATGTTTTGTTCATAAACCAGTTCCCTTCTCTAAAATAAGTATAGAAAAAAATGTCTTACTGTGCTCCTTTCTGCACGACACAGTCCGTTCAATCATTAGGCTCGTTACCGATTTGTTGCCATTCATCATCAATGATCAAGAACCGTGGAGGAGTCCCTCCTACAGACAGGCTGCAAAACGAACCAATCAAAAAATTTAGCTGAGTAAATGATAGATGTTCACATCACATGCTCATCTGTCACAGAGTAATGTTCTATTTCACACTCAATTGTGCAGGTTCAAAGTCTAGACAAGTTTTACCAAAGAGGATTTTGAACTATGATCACTGAATTTGATATCCACCTAGTTCATTAAATGGATAATGGGTAATGAAAAAAGGCCATGAAATACTTTTAAGCATTCTCACCTTTTGAGGCCGTCCTCAACACCTTCAGCAGTGACATCAGTGTAAAAAGCATCCCATGTACACCAGACAAACCAATCAAGAAATGAAGGCAAGTGTAGTCATAAAAAAGTTATAAGATTACAGATAGTTAAGTATGAAGTTTGCTCTCCTACTGTCGTTGAATGCAATGAAAAAATAAGATATTTTACAAACCTTTTTCTTCTCGCAGTGGAGGAAAGTTTGCATGTGTTTCTCAACAGCCCTGTTACACAAGAAAGAATCACATGTCAATTCGAAGGTGAAAATCACTTCTAGGTTTTATTTCACAAGTATGTAGCAATGTGAAAATAGTCGGATATGAATATAGGCCTAGGGAATCTTACTTGACAGCCTGATTAATGACTTCAAAGGGATTTGTCCCAGCATGCATACAGACCAGATGAAGCCCTTGATTGGTCTGAACATCTGTATCTCCTGAAAATAAATCAAGACAAAACACCAGAATCGGTTTGGGTCCTCCATACCCATATCTTTCTTGCTTTTGAAATGGTGAAAAGGTCCCTACTAATTTGGATTCAACCATGCCAGAACTTGGAAAAGTCTTTGAAAGATCTGGAATTATTATTTATATTTCCTACATAAAGGGCCACCATAATCAGATCCAGAAAATAAGAAGAAAAAAGTTTTAGCAACGAGATGCAACAAGTAAAACTTCATAGCTAGCAAACAAAATTGACGGAAGCATATTGTTCCTAGCATGTTCTAATATCAGATATACAAATATTGCATTCTTTCATGATGATGATGATGGATATGATGGATTCAACATCAACATATGCTCAGATGTAGGAAGTGGCATATTGTCAAAACCAAAGTTATGCATTTTAAATAGGAAGTGGCATGTTCTAATAAAAAGGTGCATAAAAGAACAAGTGTCTTACCTGCAACCGAGAGTCTGTTGAATCCACATGTTCGTCCAAGGTATCTTGCATAGTGGGGAGAAGCCAAACAAGAAAATTAGTGTCTGGTAACAGTCAACAAGATGAAAGATTAGAGAGCAGTATGAACTTTACAAAGGAGAACAATAAAAACAGTAAAAAAAGAAGAAGGTGTAACCAGTGGAGAACTGGTTGAGGGAACCATACAATGAGAGCCTAGTGTGCAAGTCCTCTGGCATCATCTTGAGCACAAGAAATTTCAGTCTCGAAATTGGATAACCGCTGCAAACTCTGGCGGCATTGAAGTAAGCCAGCTTCCTTTTCTGTTTCTAGTTTAGCAATGGCATCCTTTAGGGTCCGAACTTCAGTCTCAGCTATAGCTGCATGTGCGGAATCAGGGGCGATATGAACCTCCCTTGCTTCCTCCTCTTGAAAGTTGAGACCTTTTCTCACCTTCCCTTCTGAAACTTTTGCATGGTGTATTGCACCCCTGCTCCTGATCCAAACAGATCATTGAGCTGTTTTAACCCTCTTTTGCTTGTTATGGATTCAGACTCATCAGTGTGTGTTCCGTTCCTACTAAAAGCATGCTTATGTGATTCATCAGGGTCAACCAGTCCACGAAGTGGATGTGATGTCTCAGGTGTGTGTGGTTCAGCCTTAGCAGCAGAAGAGCTTGATGGTGACTCGTCAGGCAGCATGAAGGGAACTTGGTTGGGAAAAGCTTCTGCCATGGTTCGATGGGCTTGACGAAGTGCTCCTGTCGCATGATCATATCTTTCTGCCAATGCACAGTATGCTCGATAGAACTCCTCAACCAATTTCATAAGTTCTGGGCGTTTCTTATAGTACATTTCTGCCCTTCTTGCAAAGGAATCTGCATCTTCTTCTATCAGCTTGATCATTGCTTTGACCTTGGAATCCATATCTGTTAGAACAGAGTATGTTTTAATTAGTGAATAATTTATGTATTCTACTGCAAGTAAGATCAGCCTGAAACTTACATACATCTAAAGAGTTGAAAATGATAAACTATTAACATAAGAATGGGAATTAGAATAAATGAACACAATACACCATCCATTTCTTCTCTTGGATAAGCAAGCATGAATCTATATCCCAAGATTAACAATGTTATGGCCTGGCATTCTTTACCAGTTTCACCAATGTTTAACTTTATAAGAATAATGCTTGTGTCATGAATCATGTCCTTTCATTCATGCGCAAATCACATTGTTGGTACTTAGTATAGAAATAGTATCCAACTCTTCACTGTTCCAAAAGAAGTGGAAAATTGATTCATAAGACTGATGAATAAGACACATCTTTCACCATAGGCTAAGCTAATGTAAAGCATTTACCTAGTGCCACCAATCATATGGTAGAGCGTGCACAAATAAGTCATAGCTAAATGATATCTTGCTACCCAAGATACCCAAAATCATAAATAAGGACAATCACGAGGATAAAATTAGATCAAAGTGACTCGTGTAGCTGTCCATCAAAGAATCTTTTGGGTTTGTAATGGATCACATGCTGAGAACATTCATTTCATTAAAGCACGCCTTGTTATTTGTTAACAAAATTCCACCAAAGTATTTATCCTTTCATCCTATCTTACTAGATTATAGTTTAACTTTAATGTCTCAGACATTGGAAATTTGAATGTAAATAAACCTGCTACTTCTTCATGGTCTAACAGAAACAATTTCACTGATGCATTCCACTATTGATTATTAAAAAAATACCTGATGGTGGTATTTAAACTAAGCATAAGCAAGGAAACAAAACAGGATTCAAATCGAAGCAGGATTCAAATCATGAATCGCAACTCCACCTTTATTACCCCCAATTCTGAAATCCAAAGGAGACATGCAGTGCGAAGATCTTAGACAATGAACCCCCCCCCCCCACCCCACACACAAAAAAAAAAATAATTTATTTTAATATAAATAGGTGTGATTTTTGTGCGGACTCGAGACATGCAACACAGACAGATAGACAAATCAATCAAATCGATTTGTAGACAGATCAACAACTCGTGATCCGACTCAAATCTTCTCGTAAGATTTGACTAATTCAAGGTTGAGATACGAGTCGTATGGGGTATATCAGACTTGAGTGAACTCAAATCGTATGATTTTGACATCAATGGTACTAACGACTAATAAATTATGCTAATAATAAGATTTTTCGTCCCTTTGGATAATGTCATAAATAGGTTTAGTACCTTTTAATATATGTTTAGGTCACGGTCCTTTCTCACATGATGCTACTATGTACCCAAATGCCCTTACTTGTAAATTAGAATTTGGTCCCATGTAGGGAACCTTTGTATCTATCAAAGTA
The DNA here is from genome assembly GCA_963556465.1 of Berberis vulgaris. NCBI lineage: Eukaryota > Viridiplantae > Streptophyta > Magnoliopsida > Ranunculales > Berberidaceae > Berberis > Berberis vulgaris. The sequence continues at coordinate 112,778,798 of OY747124.1, forward strand.
TCACAGCCATGCGTGTGAGCTCTTAATAGATTGGACTGATAGAAAGGAAAACCTAAATATGCAATAAAAATGGACTAAACACATTTATGACATTAGCCAGTGCGACCGAAATCAAAAAAATACCCTGAAAGACATTTTATGATGCCAATAACATTTGCAAAGCAATAGAGAGTGCATCAAGTGACATATTCTTACCTCTGTTGATAGGCATTGCAACTGTCAATGCCCTGATATCATGTGTATGAGCTCTCACATAACCAACATACACCCACTTCTTTATTCTTTCAGTGGAAGACTTATCATTACCAGATCCGGATGCATCACTGGAGAATTTATATAGAATAACCTACAGAGAAAAAAACTTAGGAGTTTAGTCATTCATCTGTAAAACAATCACAGCAACATCTAAATAAATAAATAAAACAGCGTCAATAATTTTATTAGTGCACTAGAAGTTTCTTAATTACAACTGAATGAAACCTCGTCCTCGTGCCTAAAGAAGCTTAACTAGAAAATTGTCATGATCTTTTAGAATCTGTCAGGTTGTGTTTCATGTGTTGATTACTTGAGTCTATACACTTTGAATCATACATTTAAAACAAATGAACAGTTCCATTATGTAAATAAATAAACACAGGACAAATGAATCATACATTCAAGACAAACGAACAGTTCCATTATATAAATAAATAAACAACAGATAGAAAGCACAGGACATTTAAGACAACTTTATATTAGATGAATATAAGATATGCCATTGAAACTGAACATGTCTCAAGAATATGCAAGTGTAGAAGTAGAAAGATGTGATCTTATCCAAACTATCCTGTAAGAATAACTAATAATATATATATAGAGCATATAGATCAATGTCAGTCACATAGTATAGCTACTAAATGATATGACATAGAGAATGAGCAAATTAACCAAATAAACTTTCTCAGCAAACCATGTGTGAATGATATGCTCAATCCAGGATGACCAAGCTTTGTTGCAAATCTATTAGACCAACCTTCTTGTTACTTGCTGGATCTTCTAATTGTTTCACCAAGGATGTACCTTCGTCATTAACATGCTGCAATCAGAGGACTAAAAAAAATCAGAATGTAATCTCATTGCATAGGTTTGGGGATCCTAAATAAACCCCTGCCACATATCAAAACAAACAAACAAAAAAGTGTATAAGAAACAGGGTCAGACCAAGAGTTGCTCTAAAACATTGTTGAGATGTCCTCCACCTAAAAATAACATTATAAGCACAATCAAGCTTAGCATGTTGGAAAGGGATCCTAATTCCATGTTTGTATGTGCTCACGTTTGTGTTTATGGAGGATAATGTAGGCATCTCAAGTAAATACCTTGTCATTCCTAAATAGCGCGTAGTATCCAGTGTTCCTTTTCCAAGCAGATGGCATGTTCCTAAATACCACTTTTCTGATCTTTTTATATGGTGCTACCAGCAACAATGTTTGTAATAAGGTTTAGCTCACATTGGTATTGGAAGGAGAAACATGTGATAGCAGTTTAATATAGAATTTTATCACTTTAGCATTTCTATTATGAGAAATATTGGCAATACAGTGGTAATGAAAAAACTCTTAGAATACGTGTTCCCCAAAACAAGTCTCGAATCTAGATTAGACAAAAAAAAATAATCAAAGGAAAAAGGAATACCTTCGATGATACAAAGCTTAAATCCATACCTATGGTGGAGTGACATTTAATTTAAAACGTGCTTAAATCCATACCTGGTACCCAAGAAGCTTGTGTCATTGGGTAAATTTTCTATCTGCGACAACATGCATTCCACACAATTAAAATGATATATAAGACCAAATATAGCTATCCTAAAAATTCAAACAATGGTACAATATTGAAGATTCCTGATCATACTGAGCAATAAGGTCAAAGAACAAGTGATCATGTACCTTAGATATATTTGCAGCAGAAAACTGAGGTAAGTTTAACCCATCAATAACATCATTATATTCTCTACCTTCAAGTTCTGAAGTCATCTTAATGATTCTCGGTCCATAATTAAAATCCCTCCATTCTATATGGATAATGATAGAGTAGAAGAATTCATTAAAAACTTGTAGCCTCATATAAACAAAGTCATGGATGTTGACTATATGCTTAGTATAATAACAGTACACATATACCTAATTCAGGACACGGAAAAAAAAGCATTACATTTGAAGAAATTTATGTGGTTCATCACTCCTTGTGTGGTTTCGTGGGTGTAGACTGTGTAGTTATAATGCTCCAAAGTGTGCATAGCATGCAAGTAAGGGTTTGGGGAAACACATTGTAAATTTGGTCCAGCTTAAGTTAAGATTTGAACCGATCAAAACTTGGGTTGGGCTTGCAACAGTGAGCTGAGCAAACTTAAGAAGTCAAAATTTCCAAAATTTTTTCTAAAGTTGGGTTTCAGATTCAAACTATTTGTAGGAGGGTAAAAAACATGCCTTACTTTTTCCCCTCAATTTTTACTCATTTTGGTTCCGCATGGTTTAGAATTCAATTTTGTGTTTTATGGTTCAACTAGGCTATAAATAATTCTTAATGCTCATAATAAGATCTCAAATTTTGCTGGATTTGCATTAGATTGAATCCTTTGGTAGATATCAAATCTCTTCTATTGTGGTTTTTTTTTTCCTCCCTTTGTTTTTGGTTATTCTGGGTGTTAATAAGTATTCCCAATTTTTCAAGTTCACCCTACTTGGTAATGATGGATTCACACCTAATTCGCAGGCTCCACCTTGCATTCATATCACAAAAATTGCTAAGAAGAGGATAGATACTCTCCCTGTAACCGAATCTAGTTTTTGAAGGGCCATCTCTGTAAAGTGTCCTTAGTGTGTTCCAAGAACTAAGCCTCCATCCAAGCAATTTAATTTTAATTCAAAAGACAAGGAAAAACCTATACTACAAACATACATATAATTCTCATAAAAAATCTAACCCATTCAGCATAGCTGGAATCCAATTTGTAAAACAAAAAATTCATAAATATCAACATTGAAGATCTTAATCAATTACAAAACTGATCATTTCAAACTGAAATACTACTACTACTCAATCATAACCAGATAAGTAAACATAACGAAACCCTCAAATCAGAGTGCTAAATCCTTCATTAAACTTTGAAGTTAAACAAATAATCTTCTTCTTCTAATAGAGAGAACTTTCACTAAGTTTCCAAGTTTCACTCAAAACTCAACATCTAACTAGTTCATTACCCATAATTGAACCAAAAGTAAAGGTAAACTAAAAAGATAAAAAGTAATATGCAAATCTACCTTAGAATCCAAGCTTGGTTCAGAGCCAGTGAACACAAGGTGTTTGGTATTGTACCTTGTGAGGAGATTCAGGTACAAAATCATTCCAACCCAAGGGTAATTGAGCTTTATTGTATACACTTTACGCTTACCCTTTAGACATTCAATCCATTTGATCTTCCCTGAAAATTATGAATATTTGAAATTGTAAAACATCAATACCAAACAACAATCATTCATAATAGAATTAGAAAATTATACGGTGTCCTTAATTTGGAAGTTTATGAGGCAAAAAATGAAACCATATTTGAAATTTAATCGACGAAGAAAATCATGGCCATATTGAAACAAATCATGCAAATATGCAAAAAAAAAAAAAAAGGTGTAGAAATGAAGAAGCATGTTCAAACAAATTTGAAGGAAAACACCCATTTGCATAATTTACAAGATCAAACACAGAAACCCCATTATCTTTACAAAATTGAAATCAGAGAGAGATTCAGAAATGTGAGAAATGCACAAGAAATGAATGAATTGGATGAAAGGAATAAACAAACTCTTGGAGGAGTGTCGTTGTTGAGATTTCTGATTGTGAAGCTGCAGCTTGAAGACCTCGCTTCTTCTTCGCCCCTGATTTCGTTACATCTCTCTGAATGAGATGAGATAAATGAAGATGAGGTCGAAGATGAAGACGAAGGAGAGTTCACTAACAGACCCCATTCCTCTATCTGTCTTTGCGATCCAGGGTTTCTCTCATCTTCTTCCGCTACTAGAGCAGGGCAGATTCCCCAAAGAAATTGAGATTAAAGAGAGAAAAGAGAGTACCTCGCGCAGAGATCTGAGGTTGTGTGATGGATCTATTGGTGGCCGCGAGATGGAATTGTGGCTGGCGACATGAAGAGACGTGAAGAGAATGTGGTTGAGAGAAGAAGAAAGGGCAAGCATAAAGAGGGCGAGCAAGAGGTCGAGCAGAGAGAGGCGAGCAAGAAGGAGATGAGAGGCGAGTTTTGTATCAGGTTTAGTGTACTGAATGGGTGGAGAGGAGAGATAAAGTCGCGAAATAAAAAAAATTTGGGAGCGCCAAAACGCCCGCCATTTTTACTATAACGTTTTAAATTTCCTAAGTCATTCAAAATTGACTTTTTATAGCATATTTATAAAAAACGCTATCGGCAAATCCTATCAATGAGCATTTGTGTTGTAGTGTGTGACCCTGATTTACAATACGATCAATAAAATTGGACTGTGCAAATTAATGGTCTTGCAATAAAATGCAATATTAAGAGAATTTAACATCTTGTTTAAAATATAACATCTTGTTCAAGTAATGCCTTGATAAATCTCCGACACCGAAATTTTTTGAAGACTATAACATCTTGTTCAAGCATGAACTTCAAAGCCTTGGTATTTAAAATATGCCCAGAAGAGTGGTTACATTCAAAAGCAAGTCTCCTGGAACATGAAATAATGAGAATTTTGAACTTCCTACAAAGGTTGAACATAGTTTTTTTTTTTTTTTTTTAATGGAATGTCAGATCTTTATCACTTGATTAATAAGATCTAAACACAATCATTGCCAATCAAAAATTGTTCAATGTGACCTAAAGCCCAACAATGTTCTCCTCGATGATAATATCATAGCTTGATGATTTTGGTTTAGCAAAGATTTTTTTTTTGTCAATTCATACAACGCTTCACAAAGTCATGGCAGTTCCCTCACAATAGAAGGTTCTATTGGGTATGTTGCTCTTGGTAAGCATCTTGTATTCTTGTTATGGCATTAATTTATTTAAGGTTTGATATTTTTATGTCTTACTAACTAACCAACTTTTCTTTGATCATGATGCTATGACTAAATTTTTTTTATCATAAAAGTAAAACAAGATTATCAATTTTTTTCTTAAATTATATAAAACATTTCACTCATTATAAAGTTCAACGTGTAGTTTCAACCCAGTTACTATCACTCTTTATTCTATAATTTCATTTTTAATGACCATTATTTTGCCATCATAGTTCGATCAAGAAGATTGTGTTCTTCAACATACAATTAAATAAAATGCAATATTAAGGTAGCACCATTTTAAATTTTATTTGATATCATCTTTGTATTTCATGACTTCCACTTAATTTCACAAATTAGAGTATATATATATATATATATATATTTGCTAAGTATGGAATGGGCGGTCATTTATCAACGGAAGGAGATGTTTACCGTTATAGAATACTAACGTGGGAGATGTTTACAGGAAAGAGATCAATTGATGACATGTTTCACAATGGACTTGCTTGAATGGCTTTACTAAATCAAGTTATGAATATTGTGGATCCAAGAATGCTCTTATAAGGTTCGAACAAAGCTATCAACAACTTGAACCAAATTAATAGATTGGCAAAATTGCAAGAATGCTTGGTTTCAGGCTTTCAGCCATAACACTAGGAGTTTAATGTTCCGTTTGAGTCCTCAATTTAGCGCAAGAATATGGGAGAAGCCATCAAAAAGTTGTATTATATTAAGAGTGTGTTTGGTTGCATGAAATCCTATGTCATGAAAATTCATGAGGTCAATTGATGATATATTTCACAATAGAAAAAGGTCAATTGATGACATGTTTCACAATGGACTTGCTTGAATGGCTTTGCTAAATCAAGTTATGAATATTGTAGATCCAAGAATGCTCTTATAAGGTTCAAACGACGCTATCAACAACTTGAACCAAATTAATCGATTGGCAAAATTGCAAGAATGTTTGGTTTCAGGCTTTCAGCCATAACGCTAGGAGTTTAATGTTCCATTTGAGTCCCCAATTTAGCGCAAGAATATGGGAGAAGCCATAAAAAAGTTGTATTATATTAAGAGTGTGTTTGGTTGCATGGAATCTTATGCCATAGGAATTTATGACGGAATCCCTACATTTTAGGCTAAATTGATATATCACTCCACATCTACCATTTGACCACCATTTGATTTTGTGATCAATGGTGGGAATGGAAGTCCCATGAACATAAGAATCTCATTCATTAGTCCCTCAAGGCATATGATTCTCATATTCATGTGAATTTCATTCTCACCATTGATCACAAAATATGTGGAGTGATGCATCAATTTAGCCTAAAATGTAAGGGTCCCCTCATGAATTTCCATGACATAGGTTCCATGCAACCAAACACACTCTAAGTGGCGATGTATTAACTCAGATATCAACTGTTTTAAGGTGCCAACTATCAAAAACCTGTAAACTCATCCAACTCTCCGTTTCTCTTCTTCACCTTCGTCATTATCTTCTCTTCACATTCAAGATGAAAAGATCAGTGACCTCGAATTGAACTACCGATGATACACGTACGACTACGGACTACCACAATTGATGAATAAAAGCCCTCCAAGAATGAAAGAAAATGATGATGAAGAATGCAAGAAAGCGAATCGGATTTCCGAGAAATGTGTTCAAGTTAGTCCTATGTTTCTGTGCTGCTCTTTCTTCATTATCTGATGGTTCTCTCATCCAGGTAAAAACATTCATTTTCTTCTCAGTAATTTCAAGAACCCCAAGAATTGCTTGAAACATTTTTGCACTGGTACAATCTTGTTAAAGATCTAGTTTTCTTCATTCTCTGATGTTTTTTTTCCAATGGATTCCCTATGAAAAGAGTATATATATTTAGAAATAACAGTAAAGATCTTCGTATTTGCTTAGTTTATATGCTGAATTAATTCTTACAATTCGCTGAATAAGTTGGACAAAAGTAAAACCCAATCCCAAACGTAGCATAAATGATGGGCCTCATAATTTCAATTTCCACATTTATTTCAGTAATTTTCAAAAAATTTCTTTGCAACCAAACTCAAACTTGGATTTTATTGTTTATGCGAGAGCATATACACCATTCGATCGTTGGAGGCCTTTACAATTTTTGTGGTGACCCCACACCCTTACATGATAGCCAACAATTTTCCAATAAATGTACTCACATCAGAAGATAAGAAAACTCTCTTCTTCTCCAATGGCTACTTCAACTCTTCTCAACCTCACCTCTCCCACACACGTGCACCTCAGGTGCACATATACTGCTTCCATGAAACCTCCTCCATGCAAGTTCCAAGCCTCAGCTCTTCCATCCAGGAGACAGTCCTTAATTCTGCTAACAACGTCGACAGTGTTATCGGCAGTGGAGCTGCAAGCTGAGGCAGAGGATATTGGTTTGTTTGGGCTGAGAAAGAAACTGAAGAAGGTGGAGGAAGAAGCTGAGGAGATAGTGAAGGAAGGGATAGAAGGTGCCGAGAAAGGGATTGAGAGCGTGGAGAAAGGGATAGAGAGCGCGGAGAAAGGGATTGAGAGAGCCGCAGAGAGTGAGATTGAAGCAGTGGCCGGGTTCGGAAATGTGGCTCAGGCTGGGGTGGTGGTTGGTGCAGAGGTGGTGGGTGTTTTGGTTGCTACCTCTGTGGTGAATGGTATTCTTGGACCTGAAGGTCAGAGGTCTTAGTTTGTAAGTTTTGTAATATGTAGGGAGCTTTGTTGTTAAAATTCTTTGTATTGGAGTTCTAATTTATGGTGTTTTATTTTTTTGGATCTTTTAAAGGGTTTGTAAGGTTACATGTTCCTTCAAATTTTGAGAGATAATGTTATGTATACTAATATTATTCATGTGTTAACTCTCATTTCATATAGTTTTGAGTTAATTCTTTAGAAAATGACCAATAAAAGAATTGGGCAAGAAAGCTTGAACATGGACGAGTGGGTACTTGTTTTTCTTCTAATCGGGTCGATCTAGTAAGAGCCAAGGGGAGTACTTGGTGCAAAGAGCGGAAAAATCTTCAATTTCCTTGCCAATTGCTCCTTTTTGTTGAATTTTAGTATTGCAATTCACATACTTAGCAGCTTGATAATGGAAAGTATGCAATGTGGTATGCTATAAACTTGATGAAAAAGCTACTAATAATTTGAACAACACCGCCTTTGTCGAAACTGATTATTCATAATTATACTGAAATATTTCATATCCAACATACATTCATACCCAGAAGGATAAACATCATCAAACGAGTCAATCACATAACACTCGCAAGTTTTTATTCATTTATTTACCTTTAGAACACATTCCATGCTAAGCACGCATGTCAAACACACTCCTAAGCATATAAACAACCAAAGCATACTGTGTGTACCACACTTCAGCCTGCACGACTGTACCCACCGTTCTGTACACAACACGCTAGTAAGGTAGTATTGGTTCATGCATAGTTCATCAGTTCAACTGCAAGAAAAATAAAGGAGAAGTTTAGCAATCATGAAGATTCTAAATTATAGTTAACTGAAAACATATCATAAATCACAAATACAGTTAAGATTGCCTACCCCGAGGCGATTCTTCAAAATTGTAACCAGAACCTGCGGATCCCATTTTGTTTGTTTATACGCATCTATCTTTTCCAATTCCTGCGCAACAAGGTAATGCATATTTAACACCAATATCATCCTTCTAGTCACTAAAGAAGAGGTTACTTTGTGATGACATCAAAAGTGATCATCAAAGGCAGTATCTCGTCAGCCTTCCTACTCTCAAAATTAGGTGCTAAAAATATTTCATAAGACTCAGTAATGTGCATTTCCTGGCTCGCCTCTTAAACATCGTATGAAATTCTCAGCAAAAAATCAGTCTTCAAACAAGGAAGCAGTAATCCTCTCTTTTCAAGGTGTCAAATTCAAATACAACCTAATCCTTGCATAGATCTTAAGTAATATCAATAATATTGAGCAGAAGAGCACACCTCGATCCATAATGTCAGCTTAGGCCTTCCTGCTGTGATGTCGTACTTCTTCACATCAGACAACAAAAGAGAATATCTTTCCACAAACGAAGCATAGGCTATATCCACCTGAAAGTTAAATATGAAAATCATTGAGAATGATAATGAACCGTGCAAAATGATATACAGAACACGCAACAATTGTCATACTATTTGTCAGTTTTTGTAAAATAACACCGAACAGAACACAAAATGACTTGCTTTCAGGTTCAGTATATCAAACATATTAAAGGATAAGGATCCTGTCTCAAGTTCAGCTCAAACTGCTCTGTTTTACTACATTCATGAACTGTATAAGTTTCAAGTCATGAACCAATGCAAGAGAAGGTAATGGTAGCATAAGGAACAAAAACAGGACACCAGTCCTCATAGAACAGGATATAGTTGAGAAATGTCATGTATTGTCAAACATATCGAGAAAAGTGGCCAAAACAAACACGTTTAGAACATGAGTTTCTTTGCAAATCTCTGCAGCATATTTCAAAATGTTGAAATGAATTCTCTCAGTGTTTCTGATGTGTTACCAAGAGCATTCCAACTCTCAGAACTGGATTACATTAGTTTCTCAAACAGGCATCGGAAGATATACTTCAGAGATACTTAAATGACATGAAAACTCTAGAATAATGTGGAGAAAGGGTAACTTACCAGACTAAATTGACCAAGAAAGAAAGGCCCATCATCGAATTTGGTAAGAGCCTTTTCTGTTGGAAATGAAACACTCACACAAAACAACTTCTATTGAAACTCAAACAACTATTACAAGAGCACTCTCACTCAACAAACAAGATACTACAACTCACTCTTATTAGAGTTTGCTTCTTCACTCACTTAGAAGCTCTTGTTTTTCTTGATTTCTAAACTAAAATGGGGAGGGGTATTTATACTACTTAAGAACAACTCTACACCACACAAATAAACTAAGTGATTCCCATACACCTCATTCTCCATTACCATACACCTCATTCTCCATTACCAAAGGATTCCCATGCTTACCAACCCTAGAAGGTTCTAGGTAGAAGGCTTGTAGTTTTGGACCTTGATTATGGACTTGGACTCCAATTTGATTGGATTTGGGTTTGGGCTCCCATAATGGATCAAGTTTAGGATCCAACACCCCCCCTTAAACTTGATCTTGTGACCCCTAGTAAGTTCCTTAATCTTATGAAGTCTTCGCTTGTCAGTGGCTTGGTAAAAATATCGGCAACTTGATCTTGTGACTTCACCTTCAAGAACTCAATTTAGGAAAGCAGACTTTACATCCATCTGCTGTATCTTCCACTTGTTTTGAGCTGCCAAAGAAATGATTAGTCTGATAGTCTCCAATCGAGCAACAGGAGCAAATACCTCATCATAGTCAATTCCAGCCTTTTGACTATAGCCTTTAGCAACTAGCCTCGCCTTATGCCTTTCAATATCTCCTTTAGCGTTTTGCTTTGTTTTGTATACCCATTTGACACCTATCGCCTTATGTCCCTTGGGAAGTGAGGTGAGTTCCCATGTGTCATTCTTCTCGATGGCCTTGATTTCTTCTTCCATCGCATCTCTCCACTTCTTCTCTCGTACTGCTTCTTGAAAGCTTACTGGTTCACAATCGGCAAACAGACAAAATAATGTAAGGTTATCTTGTTGTTCAGTTACCTCATAGAGATCTCTAAGGCTTCTTGTATGTTGCACAACTCTTTCACTTTGACTCCCACTTGATGATGACGAAGGTGATGAGTCTCCTTGAGTGGTTGATGTCGGTGAAGTGGGTGGAGTTGCAAGCTCTTGTTGAGATTCACCTAGTTGCTCCCTCATTGTCTGCTCATCTTCTTCAAATTGAGGAAAGAAATTGAAGTCACCTGCATGAGAGTTAAAATCCCATTCTCCTTCTTCGTTGAAGACCACATCTCGACTAATCACAATCTTCTTATTGTCTGGATTGTACAGCTTGTAGCCCTTCGAATTAGCATCATAGCCGATGAAGATAAAGCTCTCGCTTTTATCATCAAGCTTCGTTCTTCTCTCGTCCGGTACATGAACATGGGCTATACTTCCAAAGATTCTCAGGTGGGAAATGCCCGGCTTTCTTCCACTCCATGCCTCTTGCGGTGTTTTCCCCCATACACTTCTTGTTGGAGATCGGTTTGACAAGTAGACTGCACACGCTACTGCTTCCGCCCAAAACTCCTTGGGTAGTTTCTTACTTTTGAGCATGCTTCGTGCCATGTCGAGGATTGTTCCGTTCTTTCTTTCTGCCACGCCATTTTGCTGGGGGGATCTAGGAACTGTCATTGGTCGACGAATTCCATTTGCTTCACAGAACTCTTGAAACTCCCTGGAAGTAAATTCTCCACCTCGGTCAGATCTCATGGCTTTGATCTTTCTACCGCTTTCTCTCTCCACTGCAGCTTTGAACTTCTTGAAGACTTCAAAAACTTCTGACTTCTGTTTCAAGAAATATACCCATGTTTTTCTTGAAAAATCATCAATGAAGAGAAGAAAATAGTTACTGTTACCGAGAGAGTTTGGCTTGATCGGACCACACACATCGGTATGGATGAGCTCGAGTGGCTTTTTGGCTCTTGACTCCTTTGGAAAACTTTTCCTGAATTGTTTCCCGACTAGACACCCTTCACAAAGCTGGTCAGGATGGTTGATGCGAGGTAGTCCCTTCACCATCTCCTTCTTAGATAGCAGCTCCAGACCTCCAAAATTTAGATGCCCAAATCGAAGATGCCAGAGCCATGATGCATCTTTGTAGCAAGCTTTCAGGCACTTTGCAACATCGTTTTGTATGTTGATCAAGAACATTCTATTATTTGACATCGGCATTTTAGCAATGAAGTTATTCTTATCATCTTTTATAGAAAGATTATAATCCTTCATATGAATATCATAACCTTTCTCTAACAGTTGCCCTAAACTCAAGATGTTACTTTTCATATTGGGCACATAGTAGACATTGGAAATAAACTGATGTCTCCCATCTTTCAAACGGATAAGGATGTTACCTCTCCCTTTCACTGCTATTGTGGAATCATCTCCAAACGAAACATTTCCGCTTGCTGACTCGTCTAACTCCACGAACATGTCTTTCCTTCCACACATGTGATTGCTTGCACCACTGTCAAGATACCAGGAATTTGCTTGGCCACCATCAGTTTCCTTTCGTGCTAGAAGAAGAGTTTCTTTGCCATTTGTCTTCTCCTCCACGTAGTTGGCTTTCTCTTCAATTTTGTTGTTGGGAGCTCTACATTCTGAAGCATAATGCCCAAACTTTTGACAATTATAACATCGAACTTGAGATTTGTCATACCTTGAGTTCGGATTGATTCTTCCACGGCCTCATGTTGAGCTTTCTCCTTTCTCATAGTTGTTGTTGGAATTGTTGTTGTTGTAATTCCAGCCTCGTCCACGACCGCGACTTCCACCTCGTCCATGGCCTCTACCTCTGCCTCGGCCACGTTGGTTTCTATCTTGGCTTTCATGCATATCCTTGAGTTGCAGCTTGAGGAGTTGCTCAGTAAACCCTTGCTTCTTCTTATGCTTCTTCTTATGCTTCTCTTCGTATGCTTGCAGTGATCCTTGGAGTTGCTCGATCGTCATTTCTTCCAAGTCTTTAGTTTCTTTAATCGTCACGATGATGTGCTCAAATTTGGGATCCAACGAACGGAGTATCTTCTCTATTATCCTCACATCTTCTAACTTTTCACCATTTCTTTTTAATTGATTAGAAACAGCTACTACTCTTGAGAAATAATCTGAAATAGACTCAGATACTTTCATGTGTAAGGATTCGAATTCACCTCTTAATGTTTGGAGACAGACCTTCTTCACTTGCTCGGATCCTTTGTAAGAGGTTTGCAGCTTCTCCCACGCTTCCTTGCTAGAGCTTGCACTCGAAACCTTTTCAAAACCATCATCATCCAATGCTTGATAGATGAGGTAAAGAGCCTTCTTGTCTCTCTTTCTTGAATCCTTCAAAGTTGTCTTTTGATCTGGTGTAAGAGCAGCAAAAGCAGCATCATCCGCAGGCTCGTTATAGCCTTTCTCTATGATATCCCACACATCTTGTGATCCAAGAAGTGCCTTCATTTTGATACTCCAATTGTCGTAGTTGTTGTTGTTGAGTGTCGGAACTTGGAATGGTGCCATGCCATTTGCCATATCTCTCAATATAATGAGAATTTGAAAAATCTGATTGCACGGATGAATCCGGAATGCCGAAAAAACTTTGGAGGAACCTGGTCAAAATTTTCAATTTTCGGTCAACGGTCAAAGTCAACCATAACCTAGTCAACAGTCAATGACTTTGACTGCTCAGTCAACTCGCTTGGACAGCTCGGTCAAGGGCTCAACTCGGTGAGTCAATTCGCCTTTCTGGCAGCAGTCTTCCGACAAGCCCAACAGGCTTCCAGCAGGCCCAGCAGGCTCAACAGGCTTCCAGCAGGCTCAACAGGCTTCCAGCAGGCCCAGCAGGCCCAGCAGGCTTTCAGGCAGCAGCAGCAGTCTTCCGGCGGCGCGTGGCGGCGCGTCAGAACTCAGATTGGGGAAATTCTGGAGGCGTCGGATTCCTCTCGTTGAGACCTTCGATTTGATATGCAATAGTGTATACTTTCCAACTAGCTCTGATACCACTTTGTTGGAAATGAAACACTCACACAAAACAACTTCTATTGAAACTCAAACAACTATTACAAGAGCACTCTCACTCAACAAACAAGATACTACAACTCACTCTTATTAGAGTTTGCTTCTTCACTCACTTAGAAGCTCTTGTTTTTCTTGATTTCTAAACTAAAATGGGGAGGGGTATTTATACTACTTAAGAACAACACTACACCACACAAATAAACTAAGTGATTCCCATACACCTCATTCTCCATTACCATACACCTCATTCTCCATTACCAAATGATTCCCATGTTTACCAACCCTAGAAGGTTCTAGATAGAAGGCTTGTAGTTTTGGACCTTGATTATGGACTTGGACTCCAATTTGATTGGATTTGGGTTTGGGCTCCCATAATGGATCAAGTTTAGGATCCAACATTTTCTAGGTAATCAAACGTAGAACCTGATGCACATGCATAAGTGATGCAAATCAGACAATTGGCCCATTTCTAGATAAAAAATATGTTTTTCTATTTTATTTTATAATTTTTCAGGAAAGAAGGTGTTCGATCTTACCTGCATCCGAGTTCCCTTTAAGTGCACCCATAACCTCTGCACTGAAGGTGTCCGTGTAGGCAAACAACTCTTCAGCAAACTCCTTTTTGGCTGGATCCTACAGTTTTGCGGATTATTCGCCAAATTAACTATTTGTAAAATCGAGTCTATAAATCATGGGCCAAAACATAAGATCAGCGCCTTACATCTGGGAGAAGGGCAGGCCCTTCAAAGTGACTATCCACATATTTAATCAAATCAAGACTCTCTCCTTTAACTTCATTATTATGTTCCAATGCAGGCACCTGCAGAAAAATGAGTTTCAGAAATAAATTGTAGTTGCAAACTGAATCCAACACTTTGGTAAGAGCAAAGATAAATTTCGCCGGAAACCCCGTGTTAATAAAAAGTTTTGTTAAAGAAAACATCTGATTTGACCAAATAAGTGATGCTAATGAATGTTTCCTCTACGTATGATATGATCAATATAAGAATGTTATCTTCAAAGTAACATCACCTTATTTGTATGATAGACTTTCTCCTTGTACCAAGCAGGTCTGTTTCCTAGATCAATAGGAACCAATTTGATCTTGTCCTGCAACCCCTGCTCCCAACAAATAAGAATTACTCAGAAATGAACTTTAATACGGAGAGCTTGAAGCTCCTTAATGAATAATTAGCATTCTATACTCGAAACTACAAAAATGGCTTGAACTCTTATAGTGCAAAAAGAAATGGAAATGAACAAGAACCTTGTAGTTGCGGGTAATCCACACACGTTGTGCATAGGGGCAAATAAAAGAGGTATACAACCTACAACCATGAAATTTGCAATAAATTAGAATATTTACATTGGAAAAAAAGACCCCCCCCCCCCCCCAAAAAAAAAAACCTTTATCTGAATTTATCGAAACTAAAGGTACATAGCTAAAAATATTTATAACTCCAGTAAACTAAATCCCCTATTGTCAATGAAAATCAAATAGGTTACATCCCAGACAGAGGTGGAATTTAGTTGTTTGATGTTAAGGGTAAGTCTTAAGTATCTTGAATTTAGTGGAGGCTACTGAAAAATATTTTCGCAATCTCATATGTTTTTGTAAACCGCTCTTTGAATCCAGTGATACTGTTGCTTGTTCATTTTGGCCATTAAGCACAAGGGTCGCAATTGTTTAAAGTGTATCTTTGTCGGATACAGATAGTTAGTCCAACATAAGTTCAAAACCACGTTAAGACCATATTAGTTCATGTTTCCGAAAAGTAAATGGTAATACTGACACGAATGTAATCCATAATCCAGTATCCAGTGTGGTTCCACAATTGATGAATTTCTTCTTTTTCGTTGTTCTCACATAAACTCATGTTGTGGTTTACTAGTTCTTTTTCTTCTGATTCACATTTTGAAACTGTGGGTGATCCCAATAACCCCACAAGGGAAACAGCAAGTACGTGACTTGTTTGAACTCTCCATAACAAAACTATCATCTTTGATCATTTTCTCCTTTACCAGAATTGGAACTTTAACCATAGCTAGCAGTAGATCAACAATGGTGATATTCTAGACCAATTTTAGCAAAACTATCATAAGCAATAATGAAATTTAAGACCAATTTTCACAAAAACTTATACCTACATAAGAGAACCAACAGTTCACTAAACTAATCTTCATTTCTAAGAACAAACTAAGAACAAAATAAACATTCAAACACTCACAAAGATTTTGCTTTGCAGACTGTGGGATGGGTGATCTACACTCTTAGACCCCAAATACACAGAGAACAGAAGATGGGTTTCTGAAACTCACCTTGTTGTTCCATCAAACAATGGAGGGGGCTCTGAAGTTGAGTCGAGAACAGGTGGGAGAACCTCTTGCACAATTCTGCAGAACAAAAGAAACAAAGGGGTCAACAATTAGCCCAAAATAAACAGCCCCAATGAGAGATTTTAAGCAAATTTGCATGGATTTGGAAAAACCCCATTGATTAAATTGTCAGAAAAAACTGTGGGGTTCACAGAGAAATATGGATTGGAACTCTACCCAGTCGCCATTGTTTTTGTTGTCGTTGATTGAGTCGATGCAGGGGACGAGATGATTTGGTCTGTTAAATTGAATTAAGTGGGCGTATTTATAGTGATTTTGGGGTTCAAAAGTGAGATTTTGCGGAAGAAGACGATGTCAGGTGTGACGAAATAAAGGCATTGAGGTCTGAATTTTGATTAAAAAAAAGTCTGACTTTTGGTTCTTTATTTTCAATTATTTTAAGAAATATTTGATTCTGTTGGATTACAGAAATTCTAAATGTCGAGGAAGTGGGCGAGGAAACCAGCGAGGAAAGGGAGGCGGCGGGGGGGGGGGTGAACCGTTCACCCCCTTCGAGATGTGTGCCCATTTTTTTGGCGTGCACATCTCGAGGGGAGTGAACGGTTCACCCCCGCCACCTCCTTTTTCTCGCTGGTTTCCTCGCCGGTTCACCCCCTTCTACTTGACCTCACACAAAACTACAATGAAATTATGAACAGAGACCTGTACATGTCCAAATTCATTTTCTTAGCATGTGAGTCTGCGACTATCATAATCCAACGAGAGATTCTAGATGTCGAGGAAATGGGCGAGGGAGGCTCCCTCGCACGTGCCCGACCTCTGTTTCAAAAAAATAAATAAATAAATAAAAAAGGGAGGGGGAAATCGAATTTCGGGCAAATAAGAGGTAGGGAACTGTCTCCCTCTCCCCAAATCCATCTCCACACAGAGAAGAGACCGAAGCCTCCCTCTCCCAAATCCATCTCGACACAGAGGAGAAACCGAAGGTCTCCCCAAACTGGACTCGACACAGAGAATAGAAGAGAAGCTCGAAGCTCCATCGCCACCCTCTCCCAAAAGGTAAAACTGCTACCTTCTTTTTACTTCATTTTCTCTCTTTCTGGGTGATTTCTTGTTGGGGGTTTCTAGATCTAGGGTTTCTACTTTCGCTAGGGTTGATTTCCAGATCTAGGGTTTCTAGATCTATGAATCAATTAACTTAAGATAGAATTGTTTCAACAACTAGATTTGATGATATGTTGTTTTTGAATCTTGTTCCTTGCAGCGCCTCGGCTTTTCACAGCTGGGATATCTGCTTTCGATGAAGGTTACTATGCTAACAAAGGAACTAAATTTGTCAAGGGCACACTTGCAGTTGGGTTTGATTTTGATGAAAGTGGAGAGGTAAATACTTGAGCATCCGAGCCATGTATATTGATGGAAGGCATAACATATGCATGTTTTATATGTAGTATTGTAATGTCCCATTTCTTTTGTGTTTAGTAAGTGTTGCTTATGTAATGTTTCATTTTTATTTTTCATTCAGTGGTCTGGGGAGCCCATATAAACCCCCAAGCTTAACTTTCAAAAAAAAAAAAAAAAAAAAAAAAAAGTATTGTTTCCATGTTACAGGTGAAAGCAGTTAAGCTGAAGGATGGTGGAGTGTTGGATGCAGACATTGTTGTTGTTGGGGTTGGTGGAAGGCCCTTTATTACACTTTTCAAGGGCCAGGTTGAAGAAGAGAAGGGTGGAATTAAGGTACTTTGCTTAGTATATGTAGATGGGTAGTGATTTGTGAATAGGATTCCATGTTAGGTTGTTGGTATTGTTGATTGCATTGAAACTGATGGATTTAGTTTAGAGGTTGGATATATTGCTATATTGAGCTCCAAAGGTTTTCTAATTGTGTGTGGGTTTACGTCGGTAAATCCAGTAAGCATGTTGATTCCATGTTTGAAGACTATAGGATTCTATCTAGCGTAAAAAAGTGCTAGATGTTTCTCGATAATGTGGGGGATGCTAAGCCTGGGGTGTGAATCATGACATTGTATACTGTGGTATAGTGGCAGTACGAATTCGCATTCAATATTGCCTAAATTGAATTACTCATAAATGTGTGTTATTATTCTAAGCTCTCGCTGCTGTTCCCTGCTTTACCTAATACTCATTTTGCTCCTCCTTGCAACCTGAGCTGAGAATTTCTTTTTCCTTGAAAACTTGTGTTCCTGAATACTGCTGATAAATACATCTGCTACTATTCAAGTTTTAGGGTTTTTGTTTATAAATGTACGTATTCAGGAGACTGCACCAATCTATGTTGTCACTTTACTTGAATTGGAGATTATGTTTTTTAATTGGACTTGTAAATCTTTGATATTGGTTTATTTGTAACCTTGTTTCTAGCTGAAGTTGGAATTCATCAGCCCATTTTGTGTTTTAATAATAGAGTTGGAAGTTGTCATTTTGTGTTGTTATACCACAAGCCTGAAAGTGAGCTCTTCCATTTATTTCTTGTCGAAGCCTTTGATAGAAGTTCATGACAATATATGATATTTTGTTTAATTTAAACAGTTGGAGCTGATTGCGACGATGATAGAATAGAATTGCTTCTATCTCAAGTTAAGGGCAAGGATATCGCAGAGCTCATTGCATCTGGTCGGGAACAATTGGCTTCAGTGCCATCTGGTGGTGGTGTTGCTGTTGCAGTGGCTGCATCAGGAGCTGGTGGCGCAAGTCCAAGGAGGAAAAGGTTGAGGAGAAGGAGGAATCTGATGATGTAAGTTTGTTTTGAGGAACCTTTGTTTCTTTTTAACAATGTTCATCCTCTGCACTTAGTATCCTTGCTTGCATCTTCCTTCACCAGTTTTTGAACTTTGATTTCAAATATTTTTGTGTTTTGTTATTAGCGATCCCTAAATATATTTATTTTTCTTATTGCACGACATGGGCTTCAGCCTCTTTGACTGAACTTTTGGTTTCAAAGAAGTGGAACCAATTTATCATAGGAATTTGGGTACCAAACATGGTGTTTTTAGAATCACCAGGTTTTGGTGTCTTGCATACAGTTCGGCAAAGAATCAAAACTATGACGAGCCTGAAGTCATTTTTCTTGAGGGAGGTCTTTTCTTTTCTTCTCCAGTGCTGAAAACTGCATAGTGCTTTATTTGCTATGTTATATGAGAAAAAGCAAGATGGATTCTAAAGATGTTTTGAATTATTGAACTATTTATTTCTTCGATTTTGTTTTAGGGATTCGTGAGAAATCACACCCAGTTTTGGAGTATGAGTTCCTAAGTTGATTTTGCTTATGGTGAAGATTTTTCATTTGAACATGTCAAGTTTGAATTTATTTTTCCTTGAACCAAACACTTGGAAAAAAGTCCAAATTTAATTTTCTTTCCCTGGCAACCAAATATCTTAAGCCCTTAAATGTCAATAAGAAACTAAGCTTCAAATGATGCTCAATTCCTCTCTAGTAAGTCTTAACAAAGCAAGCAAAGCAGGTCTTTGCAATTACAGATGCAACTCTAGTACTCTACAGCTTAAAACCACAAAGTAAAATATTTCAATTTACCTAAGTGAAAGCTACTAAAATATTTCAAACCTAAATGGAACGGGAAAGTTTAGGAGCCATGGAAGACATTGTTGATGCCTTGATGAGCAATTGGCAAAGTTTTGTCCATGCCACAGGCCAGTACTCTTAAGTGCAATCCGCATTTCTACACAAGATACACCCAATGGGCATGACACCATGTTGTGACGACGGTATGCTACTGTTAACCAGACATAAATGTGCAACATATGCAGAAAAACGCTTTGTCAGATTGGGGATTTTCAACTACACCTTTGAAGTAATTTGGCAGCACACATAGCACTCAATATCACAATAAGTATCAGTCATGAATTCCATCTAGCTCTAAGTTGGTGTTTGAAATGTACAACTAATAAGCTCATAAGCTTTCCCTTAAAAAATATCCCAGGCAATGTTACTCTCATTAAATTAAAAAAAAAGAAAAATCCAGTAATAAAATAGTGGTTTCATAAACACAAACTAAGCACAATGCACTAGAACACACGCAAAGTCAATGCAATGTATTCATCACTCCTAATTTGTGAGTATTCTCAAAACTTGGAAACAAAGGAAAGGCCTTCTTGGACTAGCGCCACCAGCTCCTGATGCAGCCACTGCAACAGCAACACCACCACCAGATGGCATTGAAGCCAATTTTTCCCAACCAGATGCAATGAGCTCTGTGATATCCTTGCCCTTAACTTGAGATAGAAGCAATTCTATTCTATCATCATCGCAATCAGCTCCAGCTGTTTAAATTAAACAAAATATCATATATTGTCAAGAACTTCTATCAAAGGCTTCGACAAGAAATAAATGGAAGAGTTCACTTTCTGGCTTGTGGTATAACAACACAAAATGACAACTTCCAACTCTATTATTAAAACACAAAATGAGCTGATGAATTCCAACTTCAGCTAGAAACAAGGTTACAAATAAACCAATATCAAAGATTTACAAGTCCAATTAAAAAACATAATCTCCAATTCAAGTAAAGTGACAACATAGATTGGTGCAGTCTCCTGAATACGTACATTTATAAACAAAAACCCTAAAACTTGAATAGTCGCAGATGTATTCATCAGCAGTATTCCGGAACACAAGTTTTCAAGGAAAAAGAAATTCTCAGGAGGAGCAAAATGAGTATTAGGTAAAGTAGGGAACAACAGGGAGAGCTTAGAATAATAACACACATTTATGAGTAATTCAATTTAGGCAATATAGAATGCGAATTCGTACTGCCTCTATACCACAATATATAATGTCATGATTCACACCCCAGGCTTAGCATCCCCCACATTATCGAGAAACATCTAGCATTTTTCTACGCTAGATAGAATCCTATAATCTTCAAACATGGAATCAACATGCTTACTGGATTTACCGACGTAAACCCACACACAATTATAAAACCTTTGGAGCTCAATATAGCAATATATCCAAGCTCTAAACTAAATCCATCAGTTTCAATGCAATCAACAATACCAACAGGAAAAGAAAAATGGGTGAGGGCGAAATAACCTTCAGAATGTGAAGGAAGGCCGCCGCCAGAAAGAAGACGAAAAAGCCATTAACGTTTCAGAGAAAGAGAAAGCACGCGAAAGGCTTTGATTGCGAGACAGTCGCTGTCTGCGAGAGGCTTTCTCAACCCGAGACAGCCGCCGCCTGAGAGAGGAAGACAGCCGGAGAGGGACGCTCGCTCTGAGAGAGAGGAAGACAGCCGTCGCCTGAGAGAGAGGGACGCTCTGAGGAAGAAAGCCGCCGTCTGGGACACAAGCTTAAAGGAAGATAGCCGCCGCCGTCAGCGAGGGTGCGAGAGGGCCTGCCAAGCACAGTGCGCGACGAACCACTCCGCGCTGGTAGCTTGACCGCCGCTCTGCCTGGCCGCTGCCAGTTTGGTGTTGCAGGTCTGGCTAGGGCAGGGTACACCGTGGTATGACGGCTCCTCTAGCCGTCAACACTTCCTCTCCCCCAATAGGGAGTAAGGAACCTGCGAAAGAGGCTTCTAAGCCTTCTTTCGCCCAAATACTTGGAAAAATACTGGTTGATGAGGTTAAAGAAACAAATGTCGAGGGAACTAGATTTCGGAAAGAAGGAGAGGTAGCAATTGGGCTTACGGCATATCTGATGAAAAAAGTGGGGAAGCTTTCATGGAAAAACATGTGATAGTCTTAAAGTTCTCTAGCCACAGACCAACATTGGAAGATATTCGAGATTAGATACATCGAACCTGGGGGATTCTAGGCGATTTCTCGCTAGGTGTGCTAGATCAACGTCATGTTCTTGTTCGACTTCAATCTCAGGCAGAAGCAAAGAAAGTCTTGGCAAGGGACTCGTTCTTGATTCGGGGAGTTCGATTCAAAGCTTTCCGCTGGCATGATGGTTTCAGTCTGAAAGCAGACCCGATAACGGTTCCACTATGGGTAGAGTTGCCTAACTTGCCTTTGCATTTATTTCATCCCCCTCTTTTGAAAGCAATTGTGAACTCTTTTGGTGTCTTTTTGCGCATGGATGATCATACTCGATGTCTTTCACACCCGAGTTATGCACGTGTTTCCGAGGAGATGACTA
Source organism: Berberis vulgaris (assembly GCA_963556465.1). Taxonomy (NCBI): domain Eukaryota; kingdom Viridiplantae; phylum Streptophyta; class Magnoliopsida; order Ranunculales; family Berberidaceae; genus Berberis; species Berberis vulgaris. Next base: position 112,800,987 of record OY747124.1, read on the forward strand.
TGGCGGAAAAGTTACCGAGTAGAATTTGGATAGATAGATCTAACAATAGGTGCTTTTGGCAAATGATTGAATATCCGGGTTTCAAATATTGTGATTATTGCTCATTGTTAGGACATCAGGATGATTATTGCAGAAAAAAGTTAGGTCATAAGGGCAATGTGAGAACACCCAACTTGGTGAAAGAAGAGAAGACTGAGAAACAAAAGGTGGAAGCCAAAGTCCTCAAGCAACAATATGTCCCAGTGGTTAAAAAAAATAAAATTTCAATGCCAGAAGCTGGAACTAGTGGTGTAAAGAATGATCAGGGTGAGGAAATCCAGGAGGACGTTGGTGCTGAGAGGACGATGGTTGAAGACGAGTCCCTTACGGAGACCATAGTTGAAGATGAGAGTAATCTAATGAATCATCAATTGCCTTGTAAGACGAAGGATCCAGTCAGTGACATGGTAGAACCAGAAACAACGGAGGAAGGACTTCTTGAGGCGGGGTACACAGCGGTTGAGATTTCAAAAGCGATTCAAAAACAAGGAGAGACAATTTCAGGACTTGCTTCGTCCCAGCCAGAGCGTGTTCTGCCAATAACAGAGTTTGCTTCGTCACAACAAGTCGCGTCACCAATCGTTGGTTTGATGAACAGAACATCAAATGCTATAGATGATGATCCAAAGAAGTTGATCCCTAAGAAAAATGCGAATGATGACCAAGCTTTCATGCAAGAATGTGATAATGCTTCAGGTAGCAGCTCAAGGCCGCAGCAGAGAGCGTATGAGTATGTTCACCAATTGGAATCAGGGAGGGCGCAGGGGGTTTCGACCAAGGCTGTAGGCGGGGATGTCGGGATCTCTAGCCCAGGGAAAAAGATGAGCAGTGGGAATGCTTCTCTACAGATAAATGCATTGATTTCAGGCAGCAACTCCGGGCCAACAAAGGAGGACGTAGTAGCTGAGGATGATCGTGTTGACAGTGGGTTTATCTATGGCTCTGGTAGTGGAGCTCACGTTGGTGCTCAGAATCGCGTTCAAAGTGATGACAAGGTGCATGACCGGAAGGTAGGGTTTCCAGCAGATGCGGGTATTGTACAAGATGACGAAGCTTTAGTGGATGCAATAGTACTTGAAGCACCGAATATAAAACATATTAACTATTTGGTTCGTAAAGCTAACAGCGAAACCGAAATGGAGACCGATACCGACATTTCGGATACAATCAGTTCAGAAGAAGAAGATTTGGATGAATACACCATTAGGTCAAGAGTAGTGTCAGGTTTAAAGACAGACCAAATTCGAATATCGAAAAGATTTCATGCGACGGACTTCAAAGACATTAAGGTATATCCTCGTCGATCATCTAGAATGAAGAAAAGTAACAGCAAGTACAGACATTGATCTAGGGGTTTGGTCACTATTTATTTTGGGTTTGCTATGATGTAAGTCCTCTAGTTCTTTTTATCGGGTAAATCATGTACTCCCGACTGATGTAAAAGATTTTTTCAAGTAATACAAAGCCTAGTATTCTTATTAAAAAAAAAAACCATACCAACAACCTAACATGGAATCCTATTCACAAATCACTACCCATCTACATATACTAAGCAAAGTACCTTAATTCCACCCTTTTCTTCTTCAACCTGACCCTTGAAAAGTGTAATAAAGGGCCTTCCACCAACCCCAACAACAACAATGTCTGCATCCAACACTCCACCATCCTTCAGCGTAACTGCTTTCACCTGTAATATGGAAACAATACTACATATAAAACATGCATATGGTACGACTTCCATCAATATACATGGCTCGGATGCTCAAGTATTTACCTCTCCACTTTCATCAAAATCAAACCCAACTGCAAGTGTGCCCTTGACAAATTTAATTCCTTTGTTAGCATAGTAACCTTCATCGAAACAGTTATCCCAGCTGTGAAGAGCCGAGGCGCTGCAAGGAACAAGATTCAAAAATAACATATCATCAAATCTAGTAGTTGAAATTTTTTTATCTTAAGTTAATTGATTCATAGATCTAGAAACCCTAGATCTAGAAATCAACCCTAGAGAAAGTAGAAACCCTAGATCTAGAAACCCCCAACAAGAAATCACCCAGAAAGAGAGAAAATGAAGTAAAAAGAGGTAGCAGCTTTACCTTTTGGGAGAGGGTGGCAATGGAGCTTCGAGCTTCTCTTCTCTTCTCTGTGTCGAGTCTGGTTTGGGGAGACCTTCGGTTTCTCCTATGTGTCGAGATTGATTTGGGAGAGGGAGGCTTCAGTCTATTCTCTGTGTGGAGATGGATTTGGGGAGAGGGAGACAATTCCCTACCTCTTATTTCCCCCAAATTCGATTTCCCCCTCCCTTTTTTATTTTTTATATTTTTTTTGAAACAGAGGTCGGGCACGTGCGAGGGAGGCTCCCTCGCCCATTTCCTCGACATCTAGAATCTCTCAACTGAATATGAGTAAGTAGAAGTCTGCCGGCAGTTAAGCTCACGAGGAATATAGTTACAAAATTAATGGCTTGTAATGAAAGTAAACGCTTGATATTACTAAGAAGTGGTTGCCACACCCAACATCTTATGGTTAGGTTTGTCTGATCCGAGGAGTGCAAAAGAGAAATCAGAGAGCCTGAATCGCCTAGTAGAAAACATGTTTCCCATCGTCAAGTCTGGATTAACAAAATGGTTGTCTCTGCAGCAAAACACTCAGTCATGGTACTATCTGCAACTTTGCCAGAGATGGGAGAATAAATCCTTGCAATGACTCTGCCACTAGCATTAGTCGCCAAGACTCCAACTGTTCATTTCTGAGAAGAAGCAAATAAACATGCATCATAAGTTACCATAATCATGCCTGGGTGAGCTCAAAAGGAGTATTTTTGGCAAGGTGGTTAATGTGATGGTATCTGACCACCCGTAACTGATTTTGAAAATGAGCCAGTCGTACTAAAAGTTGGAGTGTCAGGGATTGGTGCGACTGGATGGGGGTGGGGGTGGGGGGGCGATTGATCAAGGTCTTAGACGGGTCTCCCATGACTGTTGGAAAACCGAAGGGTTGTCAATAATTGTTGTCCTTAGGACTTGAGTAATGGTCATTGGCAGTGTTCTAAAAAACGCTAGGCACTGGGCGGGCGGCGAGCAGGTGCCTAGCGCCTAGGCTTAGGTTTTGTATTATAACTTTAATAATTTACAAAAGTTAAGCATAATGCCTTATCAATTACATCCAATTTAATGCCAATATATATATGCAAAATTTAAAAACATGAAAAATTAACAATCGTGAACAAAATTTAGTAAAACTCAAATGACTTAAGTTGGTCATGATGGGTATTTTATATAAAATTGAATTTGTGGACAAATATCCAAACCTACTCTTTTATTTTTCTTCAAATTGCATGAATAACCTCAGTCATGTTTGATAAAATCTACATTAGTAAAATTGGTACCAGCAGATCCTTTGAGAATTTCATTAAGTAATCATCATTTGCTACATTTAGACATATACTGAATAAAAAATAATTAAATAGTTTATTTCTAAAAAAGAGGAAAGAAAAGTAAAATAAGAACACAATCAACCTACAATCAACCTTATTAAAAAACAAAAAATAAATAAAAATAAAAAAATAAAAATCGCCCAGACCGCCTGGACCCCGCCCAAACCCGCCACACTACCCAGATCCGCCCAGACTGCCCGCCCAACCATTAATCTGGGCGGTTTTCCACCTTCTAGGGCCTAGGCGGCCGCTTAGGCCGATTTTTAGAACACTGGTCATTGGATCGGTGGGTGGGGAGTTTTGTGTCGGTGTTTCAAACCACTGTTTTCGCCAAGTAACCCAAGTTTTATGGAGGTAGTGATGAACTGAGTGAAATTGAATTTTGTGTGATTGAAGATGATATTGTTACGAAAAATCCATATGCCTTGGAGAGTAGCTGTGAACTGGGATAACATTTCGTCTTTGGCAAGATGATGAGAGTTAGTTGTCCTCCACATAAACTCAAAAGCCGTGTTAATTGTGGGAGGATTCATGGCCTCAACCCAAGTGATGGGAAGTGGAGTGAGATGCCAGTGCCTAGAGACTACTGGGCAGAGAAAAAAGAGGTGGGGAATATCTTCCTAGTGTTTGTGACAAAAGATACACAAATTCTCAATGGGAACATGAACCGTATTAAGATTTGTCAGAGTAGGCAGCATATCATGCGAGGTTTTTCATAGGAGAAAGAGAGCACTCATAAGGGCTTTAATACGCTAGAGTTCGTGGAGAAGCTTTGCAGGGAGAGAGTGTTCTGAGTTTCCGAAAGAGGATGGTGCCCGAAGTTTTGCACGAAATGCTTTAATGGCACTCTTCACGGAAAAAGCTCATCGTTTGCCATAGGTCCAAAGAGGCCTATCCGAGTCGTGGGATGTTTGGATGGTGATATCCAGGATATCAGAGACCATCAGATAAGGGAACCAAGAATTGAGAAGAGTGGAATTCTAGGATTGAACATTGCCTTTGTGAGAGTGCCAGAAATCCGAGATTTTTGAGGGCAAGGTGTGGGTTGCATTAGTGAATGAGGGACAGTCCGCCAGAATCAGCCCTGGCTTGACCCAACAATATTGATCCTGATCGAAGTTGCCAATTGATATAAGGTTTCATTTTGGTGAGAGTTTTGAGGTTTCCCCTCCAGGCGAATGAGGCTAAAGATGGGATTAATGGAGTTGAAAGAGACTTCTGTTATGAAAGTAGATGTGGCGAAGTTGAATGTTACGGGTATTGAGGGGCATGGAAATTGCTTGCCAAATGGTTTTAGCCATTAATACTAAATTCTTGATTCTGGCAAGAGGCAGATTAAGCCCACCTAGATGTCTGAGTGGGTTTATGGGGCCCCAAGAGCAAAGGTGCTTGGATTTACTTTCATCGGTTTCGTTTCACCAGAAATTCCTAGTAATCTGATCCAACTTGGCGGTGGCAACAAAGAAGAAGGAAAGTTTGCATTATATAAATGGAGATGAAGTTGGATATCACTTTGATCATAACAGTAAGACCAGCTTGGGATATGACTTTAGATTTCCATGAAGAGAGTTTGGCATTGATTTTATCAACCTGAAATTGAAAATTCGAAGCTTTCTTATTGGAGAGCAACAGAGGGGAGCGAAGATATTTTTCTCTGGGATTAAAGTTTTTGGACCCTAGAATCCTATTAATCATCTTCGTATGTCGGAGATGGACATTTGAACTATAGTAAACAAAGGATTTATAGTAATTAACTGTCTGTCCTGAGGCTGCATAGTAAGAAACAATGATATCTTTCACATTATGGATTTCAGAAAGAGATGTTGGGCAAAAGAGCATGAGGTTGTTTGCATACAGCAGGTGACTAAGGGAGGGAGATCGATGTCTGATATTGATTCCTTTGATGAGAGTTTTGTTTTCCGTTGTCGAAAGTAAGTGGGACAAAGCTTCAGCGACAATAAGTTAGAGTATTTTCCATGCGACAAATCATGAGGTCAACTAGAAGGTTTATTAATTAGCTAGAGTATTTTTCGTGCCTTCGACACTCAACTGAATTTATTAAGGAAGTAGGGTTAGAATGCACTTATTGACAGATCTTGAGATATGTAGCTGCACATATCTTGATGTAAATCAACAAATATTCTTTAACTTGCCAATAAACCAGTTGCAAAAAAATGATGTTAGTGTGGAAACACTTCCATTCCCACCATTAATCACACTCTTAGTTCTTCAACAATTAAGCTGAGGGAGCTTAATCATTGGAGGTCCAAGTGTCCTTCAAAATTCTGGTACGTATAGTATAAACTTTTCATGGAAACTCCTTTGACATGTGCATATAGTTTTTATATTTATTGGGCATCTACATATCTTTTTTTTAACCTTAAACCCTCCGCACCCCATGCCACTAATATCGTAACCGACCTACCTGATGACCTTTGGCGAGCATCTAGATATGACTTGCAACAAGTTCTCTATTTATTGGGTTTTAGACCACATGGAAAATTTTTTAAGTGGGTGATTGCATTGAACGATCAACACATCTCTATCCAAATTTAACATCTCAACCGATTCTTTTTTTTTTTTTTTGCGGATAATGGCTGTGTTTGGTTTCAATACAGACATGAAACATAAAAAAAAAATGGAGAATAGAGTTCGAGGTTTATGTCAGGATTTCTATTAAAATCGCGAAATATTGAAGTTTTCAAATGCCTGCACCGAAGATTTTAGTTTTTGTCCTAGAAGATCCTCCAAACCTAAGAAAGGAAATAAAAATTACAAAGGATGAATTTCTTGTCTCCACAAAAAAAAAAAAATGTAATTTTGTCCCTCTATGTGAAATGAACCCATCTAATTGTCGAGGAAAGCAGCAAGGGACCCCACAGGGGGGAGGGGGAGCCGTCCATCCCTCCGGGACGTGCGTTTGACTTTTCAACGCATGCATCACGGGGGAAATGGACGGCTCCCCTTCCCTCCTGTGGGGTCCCTTGCTGTTTTCCTCGCCATTTCCCTCGACAATTAGATTTTTTCTTGTGAAATATTGTATTGAACTAAAAAAGGACTATTTAGTATTTTCATCCATTTAATTTGAGGGATGTTGGTAGCTCAAGGGGCAGTTTAAGCTAATTAAAGGTTATGAATAAAATGGTGGGAACATTGTAAAACATTTATTTTGTACGAAAGTTCTACTACTTTCATTGATTTAATTTGAGGGTCGTTGGTAGTTTAAAACCCATATTTTTTGTTGTGTGATCTGATTCTCATCCGAATTTCGCATTTGGGTAGTTGGGCAAGAGTAGTACCAGGGTGGATGACTTTGTGGAAATTTTTGTGTTGCACTCCTCATTCATTTGTAAGACTTGTGTCGAGTTACTGATTTGATTAAAAACTAGTCTACCCCAAAATTTCATTGCGTAATTTACATGTCTCACAGATGGGGATGTAGCTCCTCTATAATTAATTTGGTAAAAAGAGCGAGGTTTTTTTTTTTTTGGGAAAAACACTGCAGTGTGGAGGGGGGTTAGGCAGTTTATCAACTTAAAATGATGCAATAGGCAGTTTATTAACTTAAAATGATGCAATAAGAAGGGACGTAGCGAGCCCGACGCCTGTACTATAACTAAACATCCTAACTATGAAAAAACTAATGCATGCATGATCGGATGCTCTTATACTTGAGCTCCCAAAAACAAACACAACACTGGAATCTTTTAATTCTAACATTTGGATACCTAAGCTCTAAAGGGGGATTGAACCTGATATACGAACTTCTTTCTCCAACATAACCATTGTTCGCACCTGACTTGGAAGAACCGCGCTGTACACTCTTGAGCTAGAAGAATGTCTCGATTTGTCAGCTAGCCAATCTGCAATAAAATTTGCTTCTATGAAGATATGTTTAATTTCAATTTGTCTTCCTTCTAGAGGTTCAACTCCTCATTCCCACAAATTTCAAATGTTAAAAGCAGACGATCCTTAGGTTACTGATTAGAATCCGGTAGGTTATATTGTTAAGAACTTATTTTATCGTTAAGACTTAATTTTAGAAAATCCAGTTATGACACATTCAACAAGACTGAAGTGTTCCGTATGTTGGTACATCAATAAGAGAAGAGTGAATCAATCCCAATATGGTTCCATTGATCGTCTACTGGAGTAATTTTGATTATTGAAACAGTTGCAATTGCAATGTATATCTCAAACCCAATTAGCATAGCAATTTGGTGATGACAAATATCAAGTACAAATAAGGTAATACAAATTAAACCATTCGCCTCAGACTTATTACACTGCACAACAATATCATCCTCAATAGCCATATTACAAACACAGTAAAATTATGTAAAACAACAGCTTAGTGTAACCAGATCATCAGCTTGTTTGCTGCAAGTGAAAAAATAGGAGAAGCTTAGCAATTCAGACTGTCAAATTTTTATCCGTCATTTTGTAAATGAACTTAAAGTATTGAGAGACTATATACCAGAAGGCGTATCTTCAAGATTGCAATGATCTCCTCATGATCTACTTTTGTTTGTGTATATGCCTCGACCTTCTCCATCTCCTACATATATAGATTCAGCAAATGTTAAGATATCAAACTTATAAGTTAATAAACCTAAAAAATATGTAAAGGCATTGATAGTGCACCTTGAGCCATAATGTCAGCTTAGGCCTTCCTATTGTGATGTCATAATTCTTTACATCCAACAATAAGCGAGCATATCGTTGAAAAATACGATGAAAAGAGACATGATCCGGTAGAAAGATAAATATGGCGCAACTTTTCCTTCATCTTGAGAACAAGAGGAAGAGACCATATTCTTCATTTATTTTCAACATTTTTTTATATTTTTATTTTCTTTTGTAGAATTTGGGAAATAAGAAGCAGAGATGAATATATAGGGAGAAGAATAAATAAGTGAAGAATACTCAGCCACCAATGCTTGGAGTTGATTTATTTTATTATTTAGGTGTGATTTCATTTCTTGTCAATTGAAAGCTGTGTTTGAAGACCTATTGAATGAATACCTTCGAAATTGGGCACTTTAGCTGATGGTAAATTTGCAATTAGATGAGATTATTCGAGAATGCACGACTAGGATTGCATCATGTCACTGTGGGTTATCACCTTAGTAATCCTAATCCAATTAATTCCTAGAATTAATAAATATACAATCCTCCCTGTTTTTTGCCACTCATTAAATGATTTACGTTCTTTGTCTTTTTTTTTTTTTTTTTTTGAAATAAATGAATTTTGCAGTTGATTACAGAAGTTGTATTAATGGAAAGTTTTGCCGCCAGACAAGATAATAAGACCAATCAAAACCCGGTTTCTTCAAACAGGAACAACATTTAAACCGTAAAACCAAAAAAAAATGTGGAGAGGGAGAGGCTATGGCCAGCGGGGTGGGGCTGGGTGGTTGCTACTGCTCCGTCCCTGTTGTTATTCCTAAAAATAGAGGAGAAGAGAAAGAAAGGTGCGGTTGAAGGTGGAGGTGATGCAGCTATTGGTAGCTGGACGAGGTGATAGTGTTGTATATATATATTTTACAATTACGGTGTTCTTTAGCACAAAAAAAAAGGTGACAGCAGCAGACATAGTGATGTCAAAAAGCCAGAGCCATATTCCAGTGACAAAGATTGAATCCTCGCAGAGAAGAGAAGTTAGTTGAGCGAGAGATATTTTTTAGATGCTCGTAGTGTTGCACCGATGAGTAGCCAAAAAGAATACACAAATACTCGAGAAATTAATAACACAAATAAATCACATCTAATGGTGTTGAAGATTTATTACCTTAACCGCAACAATTCTGCCAGCTTGGGAAAGAACTGTTTTATACACTGAACCAAAGCTTCCAACACCAATTAAATTGTCAATTGAAAATCTGTGAGTTGCCTCGAGAAGCTCCACATAAGTAATCCTTGGGAATTGATTGATAAATAATGACTCGGAAGTCGGCTTTGCTTTCGATACTCTTTTTCGGTAGCACATGAAAATTAAGCACATTAGTACAACCAAGCAGATGCTTACTACAATCACAAGCATAACCACTTTGAGAAATTGTGACTTTCCTGCTTTGTGATTCTGGCATGGTAGTAACTTGAGTTTGGCAACCCCTCCGCACAACTTACTATTTCCCACAAGTGAAACAGCAGTAGCATTGACAAAGACACCAAGCTTTGGAACTGAACCCTCCAAGTCGTTATAAGACAAATCCAACTGAACTAGAGAAGTGAAATTTTCCAGATATAGCGAAATCTCCCCTGATAACTTATTGTGAGAAAGATTGAGTTCAATTATACCTTTCAAAGCACTCAATGACTGAGGAATACTTCTTGTAAACAAGTTTTGGCTCATGGAAAGGTACTCCAAAGTCAAGCAAGTTCGAAGTGTGCTTGGTATACTTCCAAAAAATTTGTTATCGGAGAGAGTGAACCGCACAAGTCTGGTCAAGTTAGCCACTTCGGATGGTAAAGGACCACTCAGAGCATTTTTAGATAACCTGAGCTCAATAAGGGATGGAAGATGAAATAGTTGTTTGGGAATGGTACCGCTGAGTCTATTATCATCGAGGGTTAGTGTAAATAAACTTTGACAGCTAGCAAGAAGACTATGAGGTATTTTTCCATGTAACTTGTTTCTATCCAAGTATAGAATGGTTAATTGTGTTGAATTGTGACAGATGGAATCTGGAATTTGTCCAGAGAATTCATTGATTTGCAAAGCCATATTAATCATTTGAGGAAATACTCCAACCACTTGGGAGATATCATCTGTCAGATGGTTTTCAGAAATGTCAAGTATGTTCAAATTCACAAGGTTTCCAATTGAAGCTCGGAGACTTCCATAGCTTTGATTAGTGCCTAAATCCAACCTTGTAAGCTTGGTGGAGAGATTTCCTATTGAGTTAGGCATGGGTCCTTTGAGAGAATTTTCATAAAATTGTAACCATTCTAAGTTGGTGCAATTGGTTAAAGAAGTGAAAAAGTGCAAGTCATGTACTAGTGGATTTGAAGCAAGGGATAGATATACAAGATCTTGAAGCATTCCTAGGTTCTTTGGAACATGTTCTGTAAGTTCTAACCCTACAAGTCTTGAAGCATTGGGAAATGACAATGGGATGAGACATTTGAGTTTATTGACTCCCACATGAAAACGATTGAGATTAGGAAATGTAAGGCCAATTTCTGAAGGAAGACTTCCATCTAGCTGGTTATTTGTTATTGAGAAACGTGTGATATGTGAGAGATTGTAAAGACAAGAAAGAACTTTGCCAGATAAATTGTTTCCAAAAACACCAAACTTTTCTAACTTTCTAATGTGGCAAAGATCATCTGGAATGTTTCCCGACAAACTGTTGTCTCCAATAACTAGAACAGTAAGAGAAGAGAGATTTCCTAACAAAGATGGAATGTTTCCTTTGAGTTCATTTTTTTGAAGATCCAACGAATTAAGCTTTGATAGAGAGGCGAGCTCGATTGGAATCCCCCCTGAGAGATTATTGGATCCTAAATCAATTTCGTGAAGTTTAGAGCAATAGGTAAGATTGGTAGGAATTTCATGGTCAAAGGAATTGTTTGCTAGAGAAAGGACATCTAATCGGGACAATTGACCAATTTCTTGGGGTATTGCACCATGGAAATAGTTTGTTCCAAGCCAAATTTCTTGAAGAAAGGAGAGGTTCGCTATGTGAGGGGAGAGCATACCTTCAAGCTTGTATGATTGCAAGTCTAGGACTGTGACCCTGTCACAATGGAGTCGACTGCATGTGACCCCAGTCCAGTTACAGCAGTGGATGGAGCCATTCCAAGAATTCAATACCTTAAGTGGATCATCATTAATCTTTGCTTTCAAGGCTAGTAAGGCCAAATGATCTGGTGCAGCATTGACGACAGAGAAGGCAATTGTTGTGACTGTGCTGATGCTGCTCCATTGCAACAGTAAGAGTACTAAGATTGGAAAGCAAGACAACCTCGTCATTATTCTTCAGGAAAATCAATTTATAAACTAGGTGAAACTTGAAGAAAGACACATAAATTAGTTGATATCTTAATTAGAATGTATATATAGTGTGCAAGACAGGCTTCTACTCATAATTAAGACCCAGATAGAAAGTTCTTAGTTTCGGAAAAACTGAATCAATATTTTAAAGTGATACATAACCTAAAATCAGCCACAAATTTACACCCTTATCCTTTTTGAAAGAGATCGAAGTGCAACCTCAATGCAGAAGCTTAATCAATCAGCAATGCGCTGGCAAGTAGAGTTGGAACGACTTGACTTGGTAGACTTCGAGACATGCTAAGCAACAATATTTGATGATCAATCGATCAGTAGAACCACACATGCATTTCATTTCAGACCAAGCTAAGTTAAAATGGTTAAAATGAAAAACCAAGGAAAGTCAACATTCCAATTAAAAATTGTTAAAAAAAAGTGAATTGCTGGGAATCAAACCCGGGTCGTGGTAAAACTAAGTTAATATTTTACTTTAAAACTAAGTTAATTGGGTACCATTCTAAGTTAATGGTTAATATTTTTAAAGTGAATTGCTGAGAACAAACGTTTTACGTGACAGGGTACCATTCTACCACTAGACCACTGGTGCTGATCTCCTATAGCTTCTCTCCTATAGCTTCGTGTTATTGGGAATTCCAAATCTGCTTTGACCTCTTACAATATTAAATTGCAGCTTCTTCCTCCACTCTATAAGTTTTAGATGATATCCAAGTTCTCAACCTTCTTCACTTTCCACATGTACTGAGTTTGAGTTTGAGTTTTCCACATATTTACTGGATTTGGCATATAAATCAATCTAATGGTAGTGCTACCAATCACATCAAATGAAGCAAATTAACATATACAAACAAGTACAAACACGGAATACAGATCTGATTTATTCACACACAATAGGAAACATGCTACTTAATTAGGAATACAAACTCAATTCACATAAACATCACAAGCAAACAATAGTAGTGTATCTATCACTCTAGATGAATTGCAACACCCTGATAATAGTCTCTTACATGATGCAGTTCAGTGACCACTTCTGCAATGTTCATACGTTCAATAGGGGATTCAGCAGAGCATGTGACTCCCAGTCTTATCACTGACACCAAGCACTTGTGTATTTGAGCCCCTTGATTACTCTGGTTGGCAATGTTGACAGCTTCATCGGTGCTTTCTAAAAGCATTGTTGCATCCACAATGTTCATAACTTGTTCAGGCAAAGCCATTTTAGCAAAACTGTGAAGATTAAGCCCATTCTGAAACATGTCATCTGTTGGTTTCTTTCCGATAAACATCTCCAGTAACACTATTCCATAACTGTAAACATCTCCTTTCATGGACACCTCACCTCCCACTCCGTATTCTGCAAATTATAAACCTTACTTTGGTGAACTTATAATAAAAGCTTGTTAGGTGCTAAGAGTTAGAATTGAAATTTGACTAGAATACTTGTTGTGAACATATAATGACGTTATATGTGTTGATTAATAACTTCTTGTTGAATAATCCCTAATAGAAAATGATTTTGGTACAACATGTAAAATTTGTTGGCCATGACAGTTAGGTATAAAGTACAAGTTCATTTCAGCCCAAGTGGAAATTCGATAATGTAATGCAATATTGTTTCAATAGACTAAAATCATATCCCGGTTTTTTGTTTACTCTCACAACATTCTTAGACCAAAACTAAAAATTCCAAAACATGAAAACTATAGTAGAAGGATTTACCTGGAGCAACATAACCAATTGATCCCTTTATTGCAATAGAACTACCTTGACTTTGTGAAGATTTGTAATCATTGGTGGAGAAAATCTTTGCTAAACCAAAATCAGCCACATGAGCCGTCATGTCATCATCAAGGAGAACATTGCTCGGCTTTAGATCACAATGGACAATTGCCATTTGGCAATGGTTGTGAAGATAATCCAGTGCAGAAGCAACGTCAATAGATATGTTTAGCCTTTGCAAGAAGTTCAGCTTCAACCCAAGTTGTTGACTTCTTTTAGGATGTAACCACTTCTCTAAACTTCCGTTGGGCATGAATTCAAATATCAATGCTTTGAAATCAATCCCTTGAAAGTCGACTCCAGAACAAGCTGTGATGATTTTGAGGAGATTTCGGTGTCGAAGATTTTTCAAGGCATTGCATTCAGACAAGAAACTCTTAACAGCTCCATAGTGTTGAAGATTTATTACCTTAACCGCAACAATTGTGCCAGCTTGGGAAAGAACCGCTTTATACACTGAACCAAAGCTTCCAACACCAATTAAATTGTCAATTGAAAATCTGTGAGTTGCCTCGAGAAGCTCCGCATAAGTAATCCTTGGGAATTGATTGATAAATAATGACTCGGAAGTCGGCTTTGCTTTTGATACTCTTTTTCGGTAGCACACGAAAATTAAGCACATTAGTACAACCAAGCAAATGCTTACTACAATCACAAGCATAACCACTTTTAAAAATTGTGACTTTCCTGACTTGTTGTGATTCTGGCATGGTGGCAACTTGAGTTCAGCAACCCCTCCGCAAAGCTTACTATTTCCCACAAGTGAAACCGCGGTAGCATTGACAAAGACACCAACCTTTGGAACTGAACCCTCCAAGTCATTATAAGACAGATCCAACTGAACTAGAGAAGTGAAATTCTCCAGATATGGCGGAATCTCCCCTGATAACTTATTGCGAGAAAGATTGAGTTCATTTATACCTTTCAAAGCACCCAATGACTGAGGAATACTTCCCGTAAATAAGTTTTTGGCCATGAAAAGGTACTCTAAAGTCAAACAGGCTCCAAGCATGCTTGGTATACTTCCAAAAAATTTGTTACCCGAGAGGTCCAAGTACACAAGATTGGTCAAGTTACTAATTTCGGATGGTAAGGGACCACTCAGAGAATTGTTAGATAAGTCGAGCTCAATAAGGGATGGAAGATGAAAAAGTTGTTTGGGAAAGGTACCACTGAGTCTATTATCATTGAGGTAAAGATTAAGTAAACTTTGACAGCTAGCAAGACTAGGAGGTATTTTTCCATGTAGCTTGTTTGTTTCCAAGTTTAGAATGGCTAATTGGGTTGAATTGTGATAGAAGGAATCTGGAATTTGTCCAAAGAATTCATTGCCTTGCAAATACAGTCGAACCATTTGAGGAAATACTCCAATCACTTTGGAGATATCACCTTTAAGATGGTTGTTTGAAATATCAAGGGCGCTCAAATTCATAAGGTTTCCAATTGAAGCTGGGATACTTCCATAAATTTGATTACTGAATAAATGCAAAAGTGTAAGTTTGGTGGAGAGATTTCCTATTGAGTTAGGCATGGGTCCTTTGAGATAATTCATTGAAACTTGTAACCATTTTAAGTTGGTGCAATTGGTAAAAGAAGTGATAAAGTGCAAGTCATCTACTAGTTGATTTGAAGCAAGGGATAGATCTGCAAGATCTTGAAGCATTCCTAGGTTTCTTGGAACATGTCCTGTGAAGCGGTTTATACCAAAGTCTAAATACTCAAGTTTTGAAGCATTGGGAAATGACAATGGGATGGGACCTTCGAGTTCATTGCCTACCACCAAAAAACTTTTGAGATTAGGAAGTGTAAGGCCAATTTCTGAAGGAAGGCTTCCATCTAGATGGTTTATTGCTATTGAGAAATGTGTGATATGTGAGAGATTGTAAAGACAAGAAGGAACTTTGCCAGATAATTTGTTTCTATAAACACCAAACATTTCTAGCTTTCTTATGTGGCAAAGATCATCTGGAATGCTTCCCGTCAAACTATTGTATCCAATAACTAGAGCAGTAAGAGAAGAGAGATTTCCTAGCAAAGATGGAATGTTTCCTTTGAGTTCATTTTTTTTAAGAAACAACACATTAAGTTTTGATAGAGAGGCGAGCTCGATTGGAATCCCCCCTGAGAGATTATTGGATCCTAAATCAATTTCGTGAAGTTTAGAGCAATAGGTAAGATTGGTAGGAATTTCATGGTCAAAGGAATTGTTTGCTAGAGAAAGGACCTCTAATCGGGATAATTGACCAATTTCTTGGGGTATTGGACCATGGAAATAGTTTTTGCCAAGCCTGATTTCTCGAAGAAAGGAGAGGTTCCCAATGTGGGGGGAGAGCGTACCTTCAATCTTGTTTGATTGCAAGTCTAGGACTGTCACCCTATCACGATGGCGACGACTGCATGTGACTCCATTCCAGTCACAGAAGTAGATGGAGTTGTTCCATGAATTCAATGCTTTGAGTGGATCACTATTTATCTTTTCTTTGAAGGCAAGTAGCGCCAGACAATCTGGTGCGGAGTTCATGGTGAAGGCAATTGCAGTGAATGCATTGACGCTGTTCCATATTAGTACTGTGAGAATGATTGGGAAGCAAGAGAAAGACATCTTTCTTTACGAAAAGCAATATAAATGAAGGGGGAAATTAGAGGACATGGTGTTCAGTTGATATCTTAATTTGATATATATAGATATTAGATTAGAAACAAAATGCACTGAAAAATAGTGTGGTAACGACTTGACGATAAGTGTGGAGTTTCTTTCTTCTTACTAGTCTAGCTAGCTAAAGTCTTCCAAGTGATGATGCATATTCAGACCTGTCAATTATAAAAGTAAATTATCTGTATTCATTTCATGTAATAATTAAGTTCGACTACGATAAGTGCAGAATTTCTTCTTGTATGATTAGTGTGGTTTACTCTGTTTTCTTGTAACATGCAGTAACGAATACGTTGTGGAATAGAAATTTATGAGAGGAAAAAAAATATCGATCTTAGAAATCCCCGCTTTTCTCATGAGGAATCTATAAAAAAAATTGAATAACATGAGGTCAATGGAATTGACTAAGGTACATCCCACTTTGGACTAAAATCTTCTTGAAGATTATCAACAATAGGAAGTGGGTTTGGTAAAGAGCTGTTCTACACAGCGAGGAAATCAGCGGGGGAGGGAGAGAGGGGACCACTCACCCTCTCGGGATGTGTGCTATCATTTTTCATGTGCGCATCCCGAGGGAGATGGGCAGTCCCCTCTCTCCCTCCCTCGCTGATTTCCTCGCCCACTTCCTCGACATTTAGAATTCCAGTTTGGTAAATGAGTCTGAAATAGTTCTTTGGAGTGAAATCTACTGCAAAGTGGGGTTGGTTAAATGAGTCAATAGTTATTTTGACAAAAATGTTTTTCAATTGTGGAAATCTTACCTAGCTCCTTTGCCCAGGATTTAAAAGACATTGTACATGACGATAAAATAGGCAAGTTTTATGTTCGATTGTAACAAGCTCCTTTTATTTTCAGGTTTGAGGATCCTAAATAACCCTTGCTCGCTTTCCAAAAAAAAAAAAAAAAAATTCTTGTATAATCATTCAGTTTATAATATCTGCATTTTTAAGGACTTGACTTGGTAGACTCTGGGGTTTACGAGGTTTTTCTTTGCAAATTACTCAGAATGTAGTATACGGTTATTGGAATTCTCTACCAACTGGTAATGACGTAGTATTGACTAGAAATTAGTGATGTGCTTTAAAAATAAAGAAAATAATCTATCGTGCTCAAAACTTGCAGTCGCCTATAAGGAATGGAACCATGGATTACATTAAAAGTGTCATTATCGGTGTGGAAATGATTTGATGGCATGATGTCTACAGTCATTATAATGTTTGCTAGCTACCCATTGTTTCCCTACTAAAATATATCTTGCTATCACCTCCAAAGTCTTCTAAGTTTTGATGCAATCTCTATGTGTATTTCGTTTCTGTTTTGGCACGCTTTAACCCTTGTGTTGCAGTATGTTTGGTATAATCTTATTATGAAGTATATTCTATTGTTAGGAAAATATATTCCATTGTTAGGAACATATATCCTATTGTTAGGAAAATATACTTTAGCATATTTGTTAGAGTTTTATGGGGTCAGAAAACTTTCCGATGGCTAGTGATTTGTTTCCTTTGTTTGGGAGGTTTCCTATTGTATGGTGGTTTTCTATTGTATTTTGACTACAGTATTTATATTGCTAATGAATGAATGAAAGAGGACGATTTGGCCTTAAACTTGTCATGGTATCAGAGCCTACCTAAAAATTTCTTCTCTCTTGATTGCTTGCTATGCCTGGTAGAGAAACTCCTCCATCACCGCCTCCAAAGATCGTGGCTAATTCACCATTCTTTCTAGGGCCGCAAGATAGGCCTGGGGATTTTATCACTTCGATTCGCCTCAAACTCGACAACTTTGATGATTGGTCTCACGCAATTCATGTTGCCCTTACTTCTTGAGAAAATTTAGTTTCCTTAATGGCTCCATTAAAGACCTGGTTCCCCTTTACACGAAGGATGATTGGATTACGATTCACTGCATGCTTGTTTCTTGGCTCATGAACACGATAGACTCGGAGGTAAAATCTATGTTATCAAACTATGATGATGCAAAACGATTGTGGGATGATTTACATGAAAGATTTTGTCTTGTCAATGGTCCAAGAATACAACAACTAAAATCTGACATAAATCGCTGTGAGCAGACCAAGACTATGCCTGTTGCGGTTTATTTCAGCAAATTGACTGTGTTGTGGGATGAACTAGATAAACACGAACCCTTAATCTCTTGCAAGTGTGGCAGGTGTACTTGTGGTGTAGGTAAATAACATGCGGAAAGGCGTGAGGGAGATCGATTACATCAATTCCTGCTTGGTTTGGTTTCCGAATATTATGCCTCCCTGCGCTCTACTCTCTTGTCTCAAGACCCCCTGCCATCACTAAATAGAGTTTTCCAAACAATAACTCAAGAGGAAAGAGTTAGGGGGATAGCACGCATTAAAGACGAGACATTTAAAGTTGCGAGCTTTGCGGTACGTATGGACAATCGTTCCAAATCACGCCTTACTTGAGCCGAGAAGGCTGCCCTGGTATGCTCACACTGCCACAAGACGGGTCATAACGACACCACCTGTTTTGAGCTGCACGGCACTCCAGACCGGTTCATTGAGAAGTATGAGTCTAAAGGTGCGCCGAAGGGGGCTGCTGTGCGTGACAGACAAGCCAGTAATGCACCACTTGCTGCTGGACGTGGCCACGAAAACGTCAAGGCCAACAAGGCCACGTCTGACTAGGCACTGATCGCATCGCCAGGTTCTTCGTTGGCTGCACCTCTACCAGGTTTTTCTTTCAAACAATGGCAGGCTCTCATGGCAGCTTTCAGCACTCCTCACCCTTCCCCTAATCGGTTGAATGGTAAGTGGATTATTGACACTGGGTGCTCCAATCATGTTACGGGAGATTTGTCGCGTTTGTCAGATTTAAGAAATGTGACTCCCTGTTCTGTTGGTCTCCCGGATGGTCAGAACGTTGTTGCCTTGAATGAAGGACTTGTCAAACTTACTGACAAAATTATTCTTAACCATGTTCTTTATGTTCCAAAATTAAATTGTAATTTAATTTTGACTTCACAATTGAGTGATGATATAAATTGTGAATTCATAACTAACTCCGACTTGTGTGCTATCCAGGACTGACACATGAGGGAGGTGATTGGAACGGGTGACAGAAGGGATGGACTATACTACTTACGGGAGGAGACAATGGTGAAAGCAGTTTCAGTTGCTCCTTCAACTTCTTTGGAGCTATGGCATCGCAGATTGGGTCATCCTTCCGAGAAAGTGGTGAAGTTGCTTCCTTTTTTCAGCAATTCTAGTGGTAACTTGAATAAAGCATGTGAAGTTTGTCATCGTGCTAAACATTCTAGGGATAATTTTCAGTTAAGTGACAATAAATCCACTCGAATTTTCGAGTTAGTACATTGTGATTTATGGGGGCCATATGATACACCCTCGTCTTGTGGGGCTCGCTATTTTTTGACACTAGTGGATGACTTCTCCCACGCTGTGTGGATCTATCTGTTAGTTGATAAAACGGAGGTTTTTAAAATGTTTATATCCTTTATAGCTATGATTGATAGACAATTTTCTCAGAAATTGAAGATTGTTCGTAGTGATAATGGTACTGAATTTAATTGCCTAAAGGATTATTTTTTGGTTAATGGAATTCTGTTTCAAACTTCTTGTGTGGGGACTCCTCAACAAAATGGCCGGGTAGAAAGAAAACATAAACACATTTTGAATGTTGCCCGTTCACTACGATTTCAGGGTGGTCTACCGATTTATTTTTGGGGGGAATGTGCCCTTGTTGCTACTCATATAATCAATCGGATACCTTCTAGTATTCTTGGCAATAAAACTCCATATGAAGTCTTGTTTGGTAGTCCGCCTTCCTTTAGTGAACTGCGTGTTTTCGGTTCTCTGTGCTTCGCTTCGCTCATAATCAGAAGGCGAAGGGTGATAAGTTTGCCAGTATGAGTGGTAAATGTGTCTTTGTGGGATATCTGTTTGGCAAGAAGGATTGGTATTTTTTTGATTTGGACAAGCAAGATTTTTTTGTGTCAAGGGATGTAAAGTTTTATGAGAATGAGTTTCCATATCTTGATGTTGAGGCTGCTAATTTTGCTCCTTGCAATGACATTCATGGTGATCTGCATGACGGGGTGGCTGTGGATTTTACGAATGTTTTAGAAAATGATGAGGAGGTGCAGTAGGTTAGACCTCCCACGCCCAGGCCAGCCGCCACAGGCCACCACACCGACCACGCCCAGGCCTGCTCCAGCCCAACAGCCGCGAGCCACACCACAACTCACCGTCACGCCATTGCAGCCCGTGCTCCATGCACCCCAGCCACAGGTGTTGCCTACACCTTCTCATATGGATGATTCAGCGGGGGCAGTGTCGAGAGATGCTCCGCCAAGTGAGCACTTAGGTCGTGGCTTTCGGGAAAAGTATTCTTCGGTTAAGCTGCATGACTTTGTTACACACACTATGGTGAAGAAAAATAGTCTATCCTCCGTTTCACCTGCTTCTACATCTTCACCTCCCTCAGGTACGCCTTATCCTATAGCACATTATGTTAGTTGTGACAGTTTTTCTGTGAAACACGAAAATTTTATTGCAGCTATTACAGCTGGAAGAGAGCCACAATCTTTTAAGGAGGCTGTAAAAGATGCAGGGTGGCGCGCCGCTATGTAAGAGGAGATGCAAGCCTTGGAAGACAATGGGACGTGGGCTATGGAAAAGTTACCTTCAGGGAAAAAGGCTCTTGGTAGTCAATGGTTGTATAAGATAAAGTACAAATCTGATGCTAGTATTGAGAGATTGAAGGCTCGTTTAGTTATTTTCGGTAATCATCAGACCGAAGGAATAGATTATGACGAGACATTCGCTCCGGTAGCAAAGATGACGACTGTTCGTGCATTCCTTGCGGCTTCTAAAAATTGGGAGTTGCATCAGATGGATGTACACAATGCTTTCCTGCACGGGGATCTAGATGAGGAGGTCTATATGAAACTCCCTCCTGGCTTTACATCTGATGAACCTGGTTTAGTATGTCGGTTGCGTAAATCTCTATATGGATTGAAACAGGCTCCTAGATGTTGGTTTGCTAAGCTCGTGTCAGCTTTAAAATGGTATGGTTTTTTACAGCCCTATTTAGATTATTCCCTTTTTACTTATAAGAAGGGGTCTGTTCAAATTAATGTGCTTGTGTATATTGATGATTTAATACTCTCTGGGAATGATTCTGCTGCTTTGACTCTGTTTAAAGGCTACCTTGGTTCCTGTTTTCATATGATGGACCTCGGGGTCCTTAAATACTTCCTTGGTATTGAGGTTGCCCGCAGCTCTACAGGGTTGTTTCTTTGTCAACGTAAATATGCACTTGATATTATTTCGGAGGTGGGTCTCTTGGGTTCGAAGCCTGCTATGTCTCCAATTGAACAAAACCATCAACTGGCGCATGCCACGGGTTCTCTTTTCTCGGATCCTGAGTCTTATAGGCGTCTAGTGGGGCGTTTGGTCTATTTGGCGGTCACGCGTCTTGATTTGACGTACTCTGTTCATGTGCTATCTCAGTTTATGCAGCAACCGCGACAGGAGCATTGGGATGCTGCATTGCGCGTTGTCCGCTATTTGAAAGGTACTCCGGGTTACGGTATTCTCTTGCGCACGAATAGTGAATTGACTTTGCAAGGTTGATGTGATTCTGATTGGGCTGCTTGCCCTATTACTCGGAGGTCCCTGACGGGGTGGTTGGTGTTTCTGGGCCATTCTCCGATTGCTTGGAAAACTAAGAAGCAGCATACGATTTCTCGTTCTTCGGCTGAGGCGGAATATCGCTCTATGGCCGAGGCGTAATATCGCTCTATGGCCGCAATAACGTGTGAGTTGAAATTGTTGAAAGGTTTATTATTGAGTTTGGGGGTACTTCATCCCAAGGTCGTTCCCCACTTTTGTGATAGTCAGTCTGACATATACATTGCGCAGAATCCCGTCTTCCATGAACGTACGAAGCATATTGAGGTTGATTGTCACTTCGTTCGTGATGCCATTCAGGATGGTCTTATTGCTCCTTCTTATGTGCCGACGACTGATCAGTTGGCAGACATTTTCACAAAGGCTTTGGGCAAATCGCAGTTCGATTATCTCCTTGGCAAGTTGGGCATTTTTAACCCTCATGCTCCAACTTGAGGGGGGTATTAGGAAGTATACCCTATTGTTAGGAAAATATATTCCATTGTTAGGAACATATATCCTATTGTTAGGAAAATATACTTTAGCATATTTGTTAGAGTTTTATGGGGTTAGGAAACTTTTCGATGGCTAGTGATTTGTTTCCTTTGTTTGGGAGGTTTCCTATTGTATGGTGGTTTCCTATTGTATTTTGACTACAGTATTTATATTGCTAATGAATGAATGAAAGAGGACGATTTGGCCTTAAACTTGTCAAATCTTGAGTTGGTTTTGTGACTCACTAAAATGATTAGGAATGGAAATTCATTCATAAATTTATCCAAATATTCACCAAAGACAGAATTTTAAAAAAGCTATGGAGCCGAGATGAGTTCAAATGAGAGTGCTTTGAGAAGCAATATCTTGGAGAAGTAGTACTCGGAGCACATTCAAATGACGCCTAATAGATTTTTTTTATTTTTTATTTTTTATTTTTTTGACGCCTAATAGATTGACAGCTTCAATTTAGTTCTCAAAGACTTGAGAACAAATCTACACCCTTATCTTTACGGAAAGAGATTGGAGTAGAAACTGAATGCAAAAGAGCAATCAATCAACAATGCAATGACAAGTAGTGTCGAAACGACTTGACTTGGTAGACTTTGGGTAATGCTAAGCAACAACATTTAATGATTAATCAGGAAAACCACAGACATGCATTTCATGGGTTTCATATTTTAGTTAGACGTGTCCATTGTAAACAACTTACTTATTGGTTTGGAAAGCAAAGTATCTGTATTGAAGCTCATTCACTTCAAACCGAACAAGAAGTTTGGAATTTCTTCTTGCCTTCTTTTCTACAATTAAATCTGGAAAATCAATATTTTCTTTGTGATTTTTATAGTGTGCAAGACAGACTTCTGCACGTAGGACCAAGAGTAGAAAGCATTTTGTTTCGGAAAAACTGAACCATATTTTAGACAGTGAAACCATAGCCTAAAATCAGACACAAATTTACACCATTATCTTTTCTAAAAGAGATTGAAGTGGAACCTTCCTGCAGAAGCTTAATCAATCAGCAATGCCCTGGTAAGAAGTGTGGAACGACTTGACTTGGTAGACTTTGGGACATGCTAAGGAACAATATTTGATGACCAATTGATCAGTAGAACCACACACACATTTCATATTCTAGTTGCTAAAGTCTTCCGTTATCTTTACTGAAAGAGATTGGAGTAGAAACTGAATGCAAAAGCGCAATCAATCAGCAATGCAATGGCAATTAGTGTAAGAACGATTTGACTTGGTGGACTTCGGGTCATGCCAAGCAACAACATTTGATGAGCTGTTGATCAGTAAAACCACACATATGCATTTCATGGATTTCATATTTTAGCTAGACCAACTTACTTAGGTTTGGAACGCAAAGTATCTGTATTGAAGCTCATTCACTTCAAACCAAAAAATAAGTTTGGAATTTCTTCTTGCCTTCTTTTCTACAATTAAACCTTGTGATTTTTATAGTGTGCAAGACAAACTTCTGCACATAGGACCAAGAGTAGAAAGCATTTTGTTTCGGAAAACTGAACTATATTTTAGACAGTGAAACCATAACCTAAAATCACCCACAAATTTACACCCTTATCTTTTCTGGAAGAGATTGAAGTGGAACCTCAAAGCAGAAGCTTAATCAGTCAGCAATGCGCTGGTAAAAAGTGTAGAACAACTTGACTTGGTGTGGAACGACTTGACTTGGTAGACTTTGGGACATGCTAGGCAACAATATTTGATGACCAATTGATCAGTAGAACCACACACACATTTCATATTCTAGTTGCTAAAGTCTTTCGTTATCTTTACTGAAAGAGATTGGAGTAGAAACTGAATGCAAAAGCGCAATCAATCAGCAATGCAATGGCAATTAGTGTAAGAACGATTTGACTTGGTGGACTTCGGGTCATGCCAAGCAACAACATTTGATGAGCTGTTGATCAGTAAAACCACACATATGCATTTCATGGATTTCATATTTTAGCTAGACCAACTTACTTAGGTTTGGAACGCAAAGTATCTGTATGAAGCTCATTCACTTCAAACCAAAAAATAAGTTTGGAATTTCTTCTTGCCTTCTTTTCTACAATTAAATCTTGTGATTTTTATTGTGTGCAAGACAAACTTCTGCACATAGGACCAAGAGTAGAAAGCATTTTGTTTCGGAAAACTGAACTACATTGTAGATAGTGAAACCATAACCTAAAATCACCCACAAATTTACACCCTTATCTTTTCTGGAAGAGATTGAAGTGGAACCTCAAATAGAAGCTTAATCAGTCAGCAATGCACTGGTAAAAAGTGTAGAACGACTTGACTTGGTGTGGAACGACTTGACTTGGTAGACTTTGGGACATGCTAAGCAACAATATTTGATGACAATTTGATCAGTAGAACCACACACATTTCATATTCTAGTTGCTAAAGTCTTCCCTTATCTTTACTGAAAGAGATTGGAGTAGAAACTGAATGCAAAAACACAATCAATCAGCAATGCAATGGCAATTAGTGTAAGAACGATTTGACTTGGTGGACTTCGGGTCAGGCCAAGCAACAACATTTGATGAGCTATTGATCAGTAAAACCACACATATGCATTTAATGGATTTCATATTTTAGCTAGACCAACTTAATTTGGTTTGGAACGCAAAGTATCTGTAGTTTGGAATTTCTTCTTGCCTTCTTTTCTACAATTAAATCTTGTGATTTTTATAGTGTGCAAGACAAACTTCTACACATAGGACCAAGAGTAGAAAGCATTTTGTTTCGGAAAAACTGAACTATATTTTAGACAGTGAAACCATAACCTAAAATCATCCACAAATTTACACCCTTATCTTTTCTAGAAGAGATTGAAGTGGAACCTCAAAGCAGAAGCTTAATCAGTCAGCAATGCGCTGGTAAAAAGTGTAAAACAACTTGACTTGGTGTGGAATGACTTGACTTGGTAGACTTTGGGACATGCTAAGCAACAATATTTGATGACTAATTGATCAGTAGAACCACACACATTTCATATTCTGGTTAGCTAAAGTCTTCCCTTATCTTTACTGAAAGAGATTGGAGTAGAAACTGGATCCAAAAGCGCAATCATTCAGCAATGCAATGGCAATTAGTGTAAGAATGACTTGACTTGGTGGACTTCGGGTCATGCCAAGAAACAACATTTGATGAGTTGTTGATCAGTAAAACCACACATATGCGTTTCATGGGTTTCATATTTTAGATAGACCAACTTACTTAGGTTTGGAACGCAAAGTATCTGTATTGAAGCTCATTCACTTCAAACCAAACAATAAGTTTGGAATTTCTTCTTGCCTTCTTTTCTACAATTAAATCTTGTGATTTTTATAGTGTGCAGGACAGACTTCTGCACATAGGACCAAGAGTAGAAAGCATTTTGTTTCGGAAAAACTGAATGATATTTTAGACAGTGAAACCATAAACTAAAATCAGACACAAATTAACACCCTTATCTTTTCTGAAAGAGATTGAAGTGGAACCTCAAAGCAGAAGCTTAATCAATCAGCAATGCACTGGTAAGAAGTGTAGAACGACTTGACTTGGTGTGGAACGACTTGACTTGGTAGACTTTGGGACATGCTAAGCAACAATATTTGATGACCAATTGATCAGTAGAACCACACACATTTCATATTCTAGTTAGCTAAAATCTTTCCTTATCTTTACTGAAAGAGATTGGAGTAGAAACTGAATGCAAAAGCGCAATCATTCAGCAATGCAATGGTAATTAGTGTAAGAATGACTTGACTTGGTGGACTTCGGGTCATGCCAAGAAACAACATTTGATGAGTTGTTGATTAGTAAAACCACACATATGGGTTTTATGGGTTTCATATTTTAGCTAGTCCAGCTTACTTAGGTTTGGAACGCAAAGTATCTGTATTGAAGCTCATTCACTTCAAACCAAACAATAAGTTTGGAATTTCTTCTTGCCTTCTTGTCTACAATTAAATCTTGTGATTTTTATAGTGTGCAAGACAGACTTCTGCACATAGGACCAAGAGTAGAAAGCATTTTGTTTCGAAAAAACTGAACGATATTTTAGACAGTGAAACCATAACCTAAAATCAGACACAAATTTACACCCTTATCTTTTCTGAAAGAGATTGAAGTGGAACCTCAAAGCAGAAGCTTAATCAGTCAGCAATGCGCTGGTAAAAAGTGTAGAACGACTTGACTTGGTAGACTTTGGGACATGCTAAGCAACAATATTTGATGACCAATTGATCAGTAGAACCACACACACATTTTTTTTTTTTTTTGGAAAGCGAGCTGGGTTTTAAGGACCCCAAAATAAACAAAAGCAAAAACAAAAATAAAAAAAGAAACAAACTCTCACAAGAAAGAGAATTCTAGTGTGAGTGAACATGGTTACTAGGCCTATAGAAATCTTCAACTAGCATCGGCCAAAGAAGAAACCTCTTGTTTTGTATCCCTGTCTCCTTTGTTAAGGAGGAATTCAACCTTTGTACTTTTTGTTTGCTTTCTTAGCCCTAGATGATATTCGAGGCAGAGACTAAAATCTTTAATGCAAGATTTTGAAAACAAATCGCTTGCAACCTCTTCACTAGAAGGATCTTGCTCATGTTCCTCGTTACTACTCTACTCATCTGTTGTGGCGTTCTCTTTGTCCGGAGTCGATGTGTGTTCACTTGCCTCCACATTAGCACTACGCTCAAGCAATTGTTGTGGACTCTGCGTTATGGCATCACTCTGGTCATCATTTATGTTATGCTCTGCCACATTGGCAGCCTCTATACTGGTCACACTCCCTGCTTTTTCTGTGATAGGCCCTGGACTCCCCTCTAAACTGGGTGGAGTCTTCGACTTGAATGTATGTTTACCCTTGGCGATCGTCCAACCATCGGAGTTTTGTCTTTCTAGTGGTTGGGTCCTACCCGTAGCTTGCCATACCATATGGCATGGAGTATTAATTTTGCTCTTTGAACACTAATGTTTTGTATGGCCAAAAACTGCACAAGAACTGCATTTAACTGGAATCCATGCATACTCAACTTCAACTATTTTTTTCTTATCTCCATTGATAACCACAGGGATGCCTTTGGATAATTGGTTGTTTACATCCACCTCCACACACACAAAGCTGCCAATAACCAACATTTCACATTCTTCTATCCTATTCGCAAAGTCAGCAGTTTGCACTTGTACTATTTTCCTTCCTTCAACAGTAGTTGGAGGTTCATACCTAAGTTTTGTAGAGCCCGTATGCTTGCTTTGCTTAAGCTTTGATGCCCAACTCATCCTCGCTGGTGCAACGACAGGGTTTGTTGCTATTGCTTCTTGAAGTTTGCTAGGGCCAGAGGATGTAATACTGGTTGGCATTGTACATTCATCTGTTTTATGCAAAACCTCTTAATTCCTTTGCGCTGCAGCCTGCTCTTGACTGGCTGACACCCTTGCAGTTAGCATTGCCCAGTTTTTGGGGTTTATCATCATTTCCAGTCGTTTTGCACCTAGTTTATTTCCATTTTTTACAGCCACTTGATATTCATTTGTGAGTAACTGTAGCAATCCATTGCCATGAATGTTGTACTTCTCCTCAAAAGCCATAAGCACCTCCTGTGCAACGTTCGCACTGACTGCATCTCCACCATTTGTTCATGTCATTCAATAGGCCGGAGAAGGGGTATCAGATCTAGAAGACAGATCTGACCTCCCTCTTCCTTCCTCCCTTGAATGGGCGACTTGATTCAGATCTAGAGTAGCAACGAGCCCGGCGGCGAGGATCGGTTCTGCAGCGAGCCCTGCAGCTTCCTGTAAAAAGCCCTACGACTTCCGGCGACGAGCCCTGCAGCTTCCTGCGATGCGACGAGCCCCGCGGCTGCGACACCTGTGACGAGTCTCCTCCTTGAAGCCCTGCGACGAGCCTCCTCCTCGCCTCCCTGCGGCTAGGGTTTCAGTCCCACTGCTAGTGCAAATATAAAGATTTGGCTAAGTAGTTCATAGATGGGGAACCCTATACCTCATTCCAAATTCCAATACCTCAACTTATGTTAGACGAACATCACACACACATTTCATATTCTAGTTAGCCAAAGTCTTCCCTTAT
Source organism: Berberis vulgaris (assembly GCA_963556465.1). NCBI lineage: Eukaryota > Viridiplantae > Streptophyta > Magnoliopsida > Ranunculales > Berberidaceae > Berberis > Berberis vulgaris. Next base: position 112,829,162 of record OY747124.1, read on the forward strand.
CTTTACTGAAAGGGCAATCAATCAGCAATGCAATGGCAAGTAGTCTAAGAACGACTTGACTTAGTAGACTTCGGGTCATGCCAAGCAACAACATTTGATGAGCTGTTGATTAGTAAAACCACACATGCATTTGATGGGTTTCATATTTTAGCTGGACCAGCTTAGGTTTGGAACGCAAAGAATCTGTATTCATTTCATGTGATAATTAAGTTTGACTAAGATAAGTGCAGAATTTATGGGAATTTTCTTAGCAATCCCCGATTTATGTATTTTGTTCCACCGAAGACTATCCAATTCAAACCCAGTAACATTCAGGGTCACAAGATCTCATAATTTACACCGTTGAATTCTTTGATGAATCCATTATCTCTGACTTGAGTTTGCCTAGCTAAGAATATATATAAGTTTATACATGGAGATTTATGGATGTATTTCTTGACAGTTTATTGAAAGCTTCATCGGTTGGTGTGATTTCACTAGACAAGATATTGTATTTAAGCCAACTATGTGGTGTTTGTAATTGAAGCTCATTCATTTCAGACCTAACAAGAAGCTTGGAATTTCTTCTTGCCTTCTTTTCTACAATTAAATCTGGAAAAGAAGCAATATATTTTCTTTGTGATAAAAAAAAAAAATAATAATTTATGTCATCAAAACTTAGAGGAAATGGAAAGAGGTGATATTTTTTAGCACCATATAATGATATCCCAAATGCTCATTGCTCGTTGTCCTTGCTCGTAAATACAAATTGACAAGTAGAACCACATTACATATTCTAGGTAGCTAAAGTCTTCCAAGTCAAGATGCATGGATGTATTAGTTTGAATGGACCACACGCCTTGATATTTTAGACTGTGAAACCATAACCTAAAATCAGCTACAAATTTACACCCTTATCTTTTCTGAAAGAGATTGAAGTGGAACCTTAATGCAGAAGCTTAATCAATCAGCATGCGCTGGTAAGAAGTGTGGAACGACTTGACTTGGTAGACTTTGGGACATGCTAAGCAACAATATTTGATGACCAATTGATCAGTAGAACCACACACACATTTCATATTCTAGTTAGCTAAAGTCTTCCCTTATCTTCACTGAAAGAGATTAGAAAAATGAGTCAATAGTTATTTTTAGAAAAATGTTTTCCAATTGTGGTTAACTTCTTGTATAATCATTCAGTTTATAATATCTGCATTTTTAAGGACTTGACTTGGTAGACTCTAGGGTCTACGCGGTTTTTCTTTTCAAATTACTCAAAATGTAGTATACGGCTATTGGAATTTTCTACCAACTGGTAATGACGTAGTATTGACTGGAAATTAGTGTTGTGCTTTAAAAATAAAGAAAATAATCTATCGTGCTCAAAACTTGCAGTCGGCTATAAGGAATGGAACCGTGGAATACATTAGAAGTGTCATTATCTTTTTGTGGAAATGATTTTCTTCATTAAGGATGGCACGATGTCCACAGTCATTATAATGTTTGCTAGCTACCCATTATTTCCCTACTAAAATATATCTTGCTATCACCTCCATAGTCTTCTAAGTTTTTATTCAATCTCTATGTGTATTTCGTTTCTGTTTTAGCACGCTTTACCCCTTGTGTTGCAGTTATGTTTGGTATAATCTTGAGTTGGTTTTTGTGACTCACTAAAATGATTAGGAAAGGAAATTCATTCATAAATTTATCCAAATATTCACAAAAGACAGAATTTTAAAAAAGCTTTGAAGCTGAGATGAGTTCAAATGAGAATGACATTGAGGTACCTCAGAATACTTTAAGATGCAATATTTTGTTTGACCAAGATAAGTGCAGAACATTTTCTTGTATGATTAGTGAACTCCACTGGTTTACTCTGTTTTCTTGTAACATGCAGTAATGAATACGTTGTGGAGTAGAAATTTATGGGAGGAAAAAAAGAATCATTCTTAGCAATCCCCGATGTATGTATTTCGTCCTACTAAGAAGACTATCCAATTCAAACCCCAGTAACGTTCAAGGTTATGTCCCTGTTAGCCCTTCCCTGCTTTTTTCAATCTCCATAGCCCTTCTTCTCTGTTTTCTTAAGCCCCAACTTCCACAATTGTTTCATCTTTCTAAAACCAGTTGTTGATCATTCGCAGTCAAATTCCAAACACAATTGATTGTTAGAAGACTATAAAGTGGGTTGGAAAAATGAGTCAATAGTTATTTTGAGTAAAAGGCAAGAAAGCACAGACTTTTCGAAAATTTGCCGTATTCGTGTTCGACATGCATCGGATACTTGGTCAATGTGTTGGCAGGTATTAGACACATGATCAATATATTCAACGTGTCAGACAGGCTTCTGATACACCCGAAACTAGATGTTTGCAAATAACAACGTAATATAATAATTGTTGATCCATCTGAAGTGAATGACTATTTCAATTGCGATTTAAGACAAATAGGGAAAAAACCACTAAAAAATAGATGTAGTCTATGCTTCTTATTTTTCTCTCATTTATAGATCTATGCTTCTTATTTTTCTCTCATTTGCTTCTTATCTCATCTACTTTAATTTTTTCTTTCAACAGTGTCATCTACTTATTAAAAAAATAATATGACGTGTTCTCGAGTCCTATTTTTGAAAAATTACAAAGTTGACGTGTCATGTCAAAGTCCGACATGGCACACGTGTCCCTATCAGTGCATCCTTGGTAAAAGGTTTTCAAATTGTGGTTAATTTCTTGTTTAATCAATCAGTTTATATTATCTGTATTTTAAGGACTTTGACTTGGTAGATCCCGGAGTCTACGAGGAGTCTACGAGGTTTTTCCAAAAAAACAAAAGTTGCAAATGTAAGGTGGGGCAATCGATGGAGTGTTAAGACTTGGCATCCTATGCACCTTACCTAGTTGATTGAATTTCCAAAATTTAGCGGGGCAACTGGCCTGTCTTGGCTGGGCTGGGCTGGGCTGTATGGCTTTGCCACTGGATACAATGGAAGAGGCAAAAAAAAATGCAGTTGATAAACCCGTTGTTTATAAAGTTGGAAAGCTTACACCAAAGCTCTAACTTTTTATGGTTGGAAAATGCAATTTATTTATTTTCATTTTACAAATGTTGTCATTATTTTAAAAAGTTAAAGCAATAATCAATGCAAAGGCAGATTGTATAATCAAGCTACAATATTTAATTTTGAGTCTGTGAGTCTAATTTTGTACCGCTCATCGTATCCCTACTACTCGAACACACGCAGAAATTCTTCCCGGGAACCACTCTCCCTATCCCCACCATCAACAAACTTTCCTTTTCCATTACAATCCAACATTTATTTTGGCATCTCTACTGTTATGTTTTCTGTATACCTCTCTATAGAAGGGAATTTTAGAAGAAACAAAACACATGGGTTATCAGTTATTCTAACTTACTAATTTCTAATTTGGTCATTCGTCAAATTAGAAATTGTTTAAGTTTATCTACACATTAAGCCCATGATATTTTAATACCTTAGCCCAATTAACCATATTAAATCACAATTTATTTGGGTTATACTTTAAGATAGCAATACACATTAAACACATATGTGTGCCCACACATGTTGAATTTTTCCAACAATCTCCCACTTGTCCCACATATGTTACCTTAAAAATGTGTATAACCGAATGAGCTCAAATTTTGCTATCACATATGAAGGTATTTCCAAACAATCTCATCCATTGACTATATAGGTATACGACTAAAGGAACTTTCGTCACATTTAGCGCAATTAAATCCATCAATAGTCACATATACCCATACAATCAAATGACATAGATCAATCATGGATGCGTATCATGGAAATTATATGTAACATGATCTAAACATGTATATTTCCAACTGGTTCTACTTTAAACTTTATTGAGACCGAACTTTAACACAATAAACCAGAGTGTGAATAAACTGAATACTTTATTTCTGCAAAAAATACCCAAATACAAAAATGTGTCCAAAAACCAATATACAGCAATCAAATATACAAACTCCCACTAAACAAAAATATTCTCAAATGATATGACACTCATATGAGCAGTGTGCTCATGAAAGACCTTGGGTGGTAATCTCTTAGTAAGCGGATCCGCAATCATGGAGTTTGTCCCAATGTGCTCTATGGAAATCTGTTTATTCTGTACTCTCTCTTTCACAACCAGGAACTTTATGTCAATGTGTTCTGACCTAGATGAGCTCATGTTGTTGTTGGCATATAGAACTGCTGAGTTATTGTCACAATATACCTTTAGTGGTCTTTTAATACCACTCAGGATGCGCAGCCTGGTGACAAAATTTTGCACCCATAATCCATGATTGGATGCCTAAAAACATGCTACATATTCTTCTTCCATAGTGGAAGAAGCTATGAGTGTCTGTTTGGCACTCCTCCAGGAAATAGCTCCTCCAACTAACAGATAAATGTAGCCTGGTGTGGATTTCCTACTATCTTTGTATCCAGCAAAATCAGAATCAGAATACCCTATAATCTCCAACTGACCTGATTTCTTATATGTGAGCGTGTAATCCTTAGTTCTTTGTAAATATCTCATAACCCGTTTGGCTGCTTTCCAGTGATCCATCCCAGGGTTGTCTAAATATCTGCATAACATTCCAACAATGAATGTTATATCTGGACGTGTACAAACTAGAGCGTACATTAGACTCCCAACAGCTGATGCATAGGGAATCTCTTGCATTTCTTTAACTTCAAGTTTATTACTAGGGCATTATTTAAGATTGAATTTGTCTCCTTTAGCTACAAGGGTGTCTCCTGGTTTACAATTTTGCATGCCAAATCTTTTAAGCACCTTTTCTAGATAGCTCTTTTGTGATAATCCAAGAATACCTCGAGAACGATCTCGTTGTATCTGAATACCCAAAACAAAATAAGCTTCACTAAGATCTTTCATATCAAATTTCTTTGATAGAAATCTCTTAGTTTCGTGCAACATGTCTTTGTTATTAGTGGCAAGCAGTATGTCATCAACATACAAAACCAAGAAGATATGTTTACTCTCACTGAACTTATGATACACACAATTATCAACTACATTTGTCTCGAAAACAAATAAGACAATTACTTGATGAAATTTGTGGTATCATTGATGGGAAGCTTGCTTGAGTCCATAGATGGATTTCTTTAGTTTGCAAACCATATTATTTGGGTCGCCAGACACAAAGTTTTCTGGTTGCACCAAATAAATTGTTTCATTAATGTCGCCATTGAGAAATATTGTCTTAACATCCATCTGATGTAGCTCAAGGTCAAAGTGCGCAACAAGTGTCATCATTGTCCTAAATGAGACTTTCTTTGAAACCGGAGAGAAAGTCTCTTTATAGTCGATGCCTTCCTTTTGAGTGAAGTCTTTAGCTACAAGACGAGCTTTATATCTCTCCACATTACCTTTTGAATTCCTCTTGGCTTTGAATATCCATTTATAACCAATAGGCTTTATATTTTTAGGTAATGGGACAAGATCTCAAACTTGATCGTCTTGCATAGACTTGTACTCCTCATTCATAGCATCTATCCACTTTTGAGAGTTAGAATCCTGCATGGCTTGATGGAAATTGATTGGATCATTTTCCATCAATCCATCATTTTCCTCATGTTCTTGGAGAAAAACTATGTAATCATCCGGAATGACATTTATCCTTTCTCTCGTAGATCTCCTTAATGACATTTGTCCTTGAGGTTGTTGAGTTTGTTCCTCTGGAATATTTACTTCAATTTGAATAGGGAGTTGTTCAACATTGTCTTGTTGAGGTTCCAGATCTGCTTCTTGATCAATAACAGGTACAGAAACATGTATATTGTCAAAATAGTAGTAGGAGTCGAAACCGATTCCTCCTCAAAGACAAGTCTCTTACCTTATTTCTCCCCCCAAACTCAACATCCTCAAAAAATGTCGCAGTTCTTGTTTCAAAAATAGACTTAATTGTGGGATCATAAAATTTGTAGCCCTTAGATCGCTCTGAATAACCAATAAAGTAGTTTCTTACTGTCTTGGAGTCCAATTTATTTTCATTTGGCCTATAAGGCCTAGCCTTAAATGGACATCCCCAAATGTGAAAGTGCTTAAACTAGGCTTTCGGCCTTTCCAAAGTTCATAAAGAGTCTTGGCAGCTGCATTAGTTGGTACTCTATTTAGGATATAAGCTGTTGTCTTTATTGCTTCTCTCCAAAGTGATTCTGGTAAGGTAGAATGACTAATCATACTCCTTAAGAGTTCTGTTTCGTTTTTCAGCGACACCATTCATGCTAGGTAAACTTTGCATGGTGTACTGTGGGACGATTCCACATTCCTCTAAGAATTTAGCAAATGGCCCTGTACGTTGTTCTCCTGAACCGTCATATTTGTTGTAGTACTCTTCACCACGATCAGATCTAACGCACTTAATTTTCTTATTGAGTTAGTTTTCAACTTCAGTTTTGAAAAACTTGAATACATCCAGTGACTCTGATTTCTCATGAATGAGATAAAGGTACCCATAACATGAGTAGTCATCTATGAATGATATAAAGTATCGTTGACCATTCCAAGAAGCCGTAAAGAATGGTCCACAGATATCCGTATGTATCAATTCTAAGACGTTTAAAAATCTGTAAGCACCTAATCTCTTTTGTTTGGTCTGTTTTCCCTTGATGCACTCAACACAGACACCTAAGTCCGAAAAGTCAAGTGAATCCAAAATGCCTTCTGACACAAGTCGTTCAATTCTAGATTTGGATATATGACCCAAACGCTTGTGTCATAATTTTGCTGAATTTTCTTTGTTTAGCTTGCGTTTAGTACCCCGTGAATCCATATGCAAGGTTTCATTATATGATGCAATAGTATCAAGCAAATATAGGTTATCAAACATACTTAATGAACCAGTACCTACAATATTTGAATTCAATGAAAGACTAAACTTATTGTTTCCAAATGAACAATTATAACCAGATTTGTCCAATAAAGAAACAGAAACCAAATTCCGTCTAAATGTCAGTACAACAAAAGTGTCTTTCAAATCTAAATAAAAACCAGTTCTCAACAATAACCTAAAATTCTCTATTGCCTCAACATCCACCGACTTTCCATCGCCCACAAAGATGTATCTTTCAATATCATTTGGCTTTCGGTAGCTCAGGCAACCTTGCATAGAAACACTTATGTGAGTGGTAGCACCAGAATCTAACCACCAAGTGCTTCTAGATACTGAAGCTAAATTAACTCAAAACAGACTAAAGTAAAGAATGTATCTTTCTTGGCACGCCAGGCATGATACTGACTATATTCTTTCTTTACATGTCCTAGCTTTCCACAAAAGAAACATCATTGATTTTCCTTAGTTTTCTTTTGCTCTGGACCCTTAGCAGCTTCATTTTTCTTTCTTTTCTTGCCCTTATCCTTAAAGGTACTTGCCAGATGAATACTTTCAAATCTCTTTTGCTTCAACCTTTCCTCTTTTTGCACACAATATGAAATGAGCTCGTTAAGAATCCATTTCTCCTTTTGACACTTATAACTGACCTTAAACTGACTGAAATGTGTAGGAAGAGATATCAATACTAAATGCATGAGCAAGTTGTCAGACAACTCGAGCTTTAGTGCCTTAAGTTTGGAAGAAATGTGAGACATCTCCATGATGTACTCCCTTATGTTTCCCTTGTCTTTGTACTTCATTGAAATCAAGCTAGCTAAAGTGTGCTTGATTGTTTCAGCCTTATCGTTGTTTGCAAAACGTTTTTCAATTTCAGCAAGGAAATCACTGGCCTTAGTTACCCCTTCATATATTGCGCATCTAAAGGCTTCTGAAATGCCACGCTTAATGATCATTAGACTCATGCGATTAGAGCATTCCCACTTCTCAAATTTTCTACTTTCTTCAGAAGAACTTTCAGCCGTAAGAGTAGCGGGTTGCTTTATCCTTAGTGCAAGATCTAGATTCATGCAACCAAGAACGATTAAGACGTTCTCTTTCCAATCCTTGAAGTTTGTACCATTAAGCATGGGAATACTGTTGGCATGAGCAGATATTGAAGTAGCAGACATAATAGTTATACAGAGAATAAACCTAATGAGCATGCATGTTCACATCATAATCTTAATAAACAATCTTTCAAATAATTATGAAATGCATTTCAAGATACCTAGCACATCATTAATATCAAGTCTTTTGACAGTAATATTAACTTGTAAGTGGTACTCTTGGTATTGTGATCAAATATTGGCAATAACTTCTATATGTATTAAATATTATTCGAGAATGCATGACTAGGATTGCATCATGTCACTGTGGGTTATCACCTTAGTAACCCTAATCCAATTAATTCCTAGAATTAATACATATACAATCCTCCTTGTTTTTGCCACTCATTAAATGATTTATGTTCTTTGTCTTATTTTTTTTTCTGAAATAAATGAATTTTGCAGTTGATTATTGAAGTTGTATTAACGGAAAGTTTTGCCGCCAGACAAGATAATAAGACCAATCAAAACCCGGTTTCTTCAAACAGGAACAACATTTAAACCGTAAAACCAAAAAAAAAAAAATGTGGAGAAGGAGAGGTATTGCCAGCGGGGTGGGGGTGGGTGGTTTCTACTGCTTCTCCCATTCCACATCAGCTGGTAGGCGTGGAACGAGGGGTAGCTATCCCAAAGATAATCGAGAACAGAGGCCAAGACACACTAAAAGAAAGTGAGGAAAGATGTTGATGCAACCTCAAAATCAACTTTTATACTTCTTGAAGTAGGACGAGAGATAACTGATGGAAGACAGGGGGAAGATCCAACAGAGCCCATGAATTGGCTAACACCCCAAGTCATCAATGTTTTGAATTCAGAAATTGTAAGAATAGGCAGGGATGCATTGACCACCGAAATTAAAAGCTTACTTGAAGCGAAAGCAGCAAAAGTGGGTCAAAACACTATTGAAGAAGAACATGAGGTTACCACAATACAACCTCACACGGAATATGTTCCTCGAAGATCTTCTCGAAGCAAGAAGACAAATCCTAAATTCAGGTAACTGATGATGATAAAACAGGTAGAATGCAAATGCTTATTAGAACCTTGTAGGGATGCTAGATTAGTGCTAGCATTCAATGGTTTCTATATCATGATTCATTGTGTTTCAATTCTTTACGACGACTTCTCATACATTCTGGGGCCCACATTAGGTATAAATCAGGTCATGAGAATGCTTAAAGGATTGATTGGTAATTACGAGGAAGAAAAGTTATGGCAAGTCTATCATGCAACCACTTTAGTAGCAGAACACTTTGCAAGGTTACTCCCTAACCTGGAGACGGTGAATCTATAACTAATTAGGTTATTTGTTGAAGCTTTGAAACAAGTTTATTGTTTTGTAGATGATGAAACGAGTAAACGTATGAGTGATTATAAACTTTATCATCATCATTTTTTATTAATATAAGTTTCGGGAATCTTAAAAACCTCAGCCCGCTTTCCAAAAAAAAAGTAGTAGTAGTATAATTATTTGAAACATTCATGTTGAAAGATCTACCTTAGGTAAAGTTTTTTTTTTTCCTTTGCGCGATCGAACGGAGGAAAATATTTTGAGTGAAAAATTTTCCACAATGTTTTTTTTCCATGACAAAGTTTTCCAAAAATCAAACATTAGATTTTTTTTTTTTTTTTTCCCTAGAATGACTGATTCATGGAATATGATATGTTAGTTTCGACCACTTTCGAATAAAATTGGAGCTAATGATGAATGACTCAGCTTTTAGTGCCTTCCAATTGTAAAATAGCTACTAGCATTTTGCCTTCGATGGAAGTCAGGAACTCTTTTCTTCCTTACAAAGGAAGGCCATCATCCCATGACCTAAAAAAAAGTTTTGTTGAAAAAGAACAACAACTGTAGAAACACAAGTTCTTTGTTCGTCGGAATCTTTAGAGAAAAACATGGAATGATCTTTCAAGTTGTAACTCTCTAAAAGGTTAAACTATGTATCGGTGGTGATCGCGATCGGTGAGGTTGGTTGGGTTTTTTTTTCTCCTTTAGGATTTGACGTCAGTGACGGAGCCAAAATTTTTGTTGAGGGGGGCGGAGTGATGTCATAATTAATTAAATATAATATAAAAATTAGTTAATTTTTTTTTAAATATAGCAAAAGGGGGAGTACAACAAAGACAGTCATTGAATATGATTACTACTATATTAATTGAAGACTATTGCTACTTCTAAAAACACAACACAAGATAAGGGTTTGAATCGTTGATTACTACTACATGAAGAAAAGGAGGAAGAGATTAGGTTGCTTACGATTTTTTTGTGGAGATGACCAACACAGTGATTAATGAAGGCACTTGGTACCTAGAAGAAGAAGAATAAGGTGGTTTGGATCCTTCTGGATCTTGTGAAGATGAGTTCAAATAACTCAATAGTTATAGATCTTTGAAGATGATGAAATATGGGGGTTCCCTCATCTTATCCAATCGATGGAGTGTGAAGAAGAAACTGTGGATTTTGGTTTCTTTGAGAGACTTGAAGGATTTAACCTCTATCTCTAACTCTAAAAGTGGAGTTTGAATTTGATATGTACATGATTTGAAGGATGAAGTCATGTTTGAGGTGAAAAGTGAGAATAGATGGACAAATAAAAAAACTAATTGGGAGACAAATAAATTATAAAAAAAAAATAAAAATCTCAAAGGGATAATATCTCTATCCTCTATAAGAGCATATCTAATGGTAAAAGTTAGGGATTTCTTAAATCTTCATCACTCCAATCACATCACCTATTTTAAAATTTTCATCGTTATTTTAATATATCTTAAAATTTTCTATACCAATTTAATTTCAATTATACTATTATTAATTTCAACTTAATATAATTATATTGATTAGTTTCAATTATATTATTATAATATTATTAAATAAATTATTATTAATTTCAACTTAAATAAATATAATATTATTATTTTCAATTGTACTATTATTTAGATATTTTTTTAATTATACTATTATTAATTTCAACTTAATTTAAATTTGATTAATTAAAAATTTTGGGAGTTAAAAAAAAATAGTATTAATAATTAAATTTTTTTGTCATTATTTAAATATATCTTCCACTTTTTTATATCATTATTTAGATAATTAATTTTTAAATTATACTATTATTTTGAATTAGTGTCAATAATTACTATTAATAATTTTATCATTATTTAAATTAATAATTAATAAGTAATTTTTGTTTTAATTAATATTAATTTATTTTTATTTATACTATAAATAATTATTTATCATTATTTAAATTAATATTAATAATTATTTTTTTAATTATACTATTATTTAAATATTTTTTATTTTTATTTTTTTTTTAATTTAAAAAATTAAATATTGGGATTATTTTATTAATATATAAAATATAAGGGATGGTTAATTTCTCCCTAAATTTAGGGGAAAGTTGAGAGAGAAGTTATTATGGGGAATAGATTAGGAGAATGATTAAAGGCGTTTTTTTTTTTCAATAGAACCCGAATGATTGAAGATGCTCTAATAGATGGGGTTTGTATTGTTGCTTTTTATTCTACAATAGGAAAAAATATATTGTTCTAGGCTTGAGTTGTTCTCATTCCTAGTGCTACTGCTAATTATGTTCTTGTTTAAGTACGTAGTTTCTTGCCTACCTACAGAATCCTATCCTGATTCTATCCTCCTATCTTTGTTATCCCTGATTCTAGTGAGCGAGGATGGGGGCGCAAGCCGAGGAATATGGATGGTCACGGGTGGGCCTTGCCCCCGTCCTTGCTCCCTTCTGGCTCCTTTGATATTGAGCATCATCTGATTGGAAGCAAACAAAACCACTAGAGGTCTTTTTTTTTTTTTTTTTTTTTTTTTTTTTTTTTTTTTTTAAGAACATCCAATTTATTCAAATAAAAAACCACGCCCGAAGGCTACATGACTGACCCAATAGGGATAACTAAAAAGCCGAAACAAAGCCTTACAAAAGCTAGGATGCACCAATACAAACCTAGGCAAGATCAGTCTTTGTACCTTTTGGTTACTGTCCTAGCCCTATTGGATTTTCGGGGACAAATGCTGATATCTTTGGTGTGGCGCCTCTTATTCATCTTTCCGTCTGACATAGCCCCTAAAGCCAAGTCACTGATCGCTACCTGTGGATCAAGCTCAGGTTCTGAGTTGACGTCATCACTATCCTCACTAGAACTTTCGAGTGTACTGAGGTCAAATGTCGGCGGTCGAAGTAACCTATTTTCTCTGAACAAAGATATAGCCTGATTCAAATTTTCTCCGACTCTTTTATAATCCGGGGAAGTTTTGATAGCATATTTGTCAAAATGTCCCTTTAACCTGAGCAGAGACTGCAAATCATCATCCGAAAATTCCTGCACTTGCTGACTCTGTATAGCATCCCCTAGCTCTGTGCTAGTAGCACCGATAAATGGGTTGCAGGGCGCTGGCTGAGGCGAAGGAGAGTTCTAATAAAAGATAACTGAAGGGGGAAGGATTGAGCTACTGAATGCCCAAAGGTATGTCATACATGTATGACATCATATGACTTACAACATTAGGTGGTATTAGAATACTTAGATTTTCTTCTTGTACTAAGGTGTCTCACTAGAATCTTAATGTAAATAAGAAATTGCAGGAGCCATGAGTTTCCGCTGAACTAGTAAATGTCTAACACAATCACCAGTGAACATGGAGAAACAAATGTAAATCATTCATGGATTGTGGTAGAAACATGTTATCCTCAAAACAAAAAACATTCATTAATTTTGAAGGTGTACCTTGACACATAACAACATAATGGGTACCTAATTCTTATTGACGAGGAAACGAGCGAGGAAACAGGCGAGGCAGTGCAACCCTCCATCCCCCTCGAGATGTGTGCTTTCATGTATCTCGAGAGATAGAGGATTGCACCCCCTCCTTGCCCATTTCCTCGCTAATAAGACAAACTCTTGTTTGAGAGATACTTCCTACATGTCAAAATTGGGGGTATTGAAGCCATTCACACGACATTGCCCATATTTGGCATTGATATCTTGAAGTGGAAAATTCTAAAGTGCCCGGTGGTGTACCCGGGGTTGTGCCCGGTCACCATCAGGGACCGTCCACCTGCTTTGAGATGTGAAATAATTTGCATCTCGAGGCAGGTTGATGGTCCCTGATGGTGACCGGGCACACCACTGGGCACAGTAGTTGCTCTCCTTGAAGTGTCTTTTTCTTTAGTATACATCCATACCTATTTTCTTCATGTTGTTATAATCACAAATCTCTAAGGATGAAACTGCAATCCCTTCCTTCTGAAAACAGATCAGATTCCATCTAAGGATGTACATAGATTAACTTAGACAAGGCCAATTAAAATTTCAACCCAATCCTTCTATTCTATTCCACGGAAAATAGAAGACACAATAACAATATGGAATAACACAGTAATTGTTGAAATAAGCAACACCAACTTGGTTGGTATTTTCTAAAACAATTTAGAAGAAAAGAACCACGTAGAGGTCACTAGAAAAAATGAGAAGAAGAGGTCCACAATTTTGGCCATCTAGAGATTTCTCTCTAGATTTCTCCAAGTGATTGCCACCGACCTTATGACACTATAAATTTAGCTCTGACCATTGTTGTAGAATGACTCAGAGATGAGCTCATATGTGTGTGAGATGAGTTGTGTTAGGAATATGTGTAAGAGAAATGAGTGTGTATAAGAGCAGTTCTAAATATCGAGGAAAAAGAGCGAGGAAATAGCGAGGGGAGGGAGGTGGCGGGATGGGGACCGTTCACCTTCCTCGAGATACACGCGCTAAAAAAGGTGGCACGCATTCTAAGGGAGGTGAATGGTCCCCATCCCGCCACCTCCCTCCCCTCGCTCATTTCCTTGCCCAAATCCTCGACATTTAGAATTTCTGGTGTGTATAATGTGAAATTGTATTTATGTAACTGTGTTGTAATCGATTCAAAGGGCCGAAATCATCAACAATTCAGTGTTGGAACTGTCAAATTTCTAAACAGTAATGCCCGGACGTGCACACATCACCAAAATAAGCAGTTGCCCTCGGGTAAGTAGCTTCATCTACAACATGGAAAGTTTTGACTAGGTCCTAGAAGTCTCACAATACAATGGAGATTACATCTTAATTAAAAATTTTACCATCTGTCTCTTACACCAAATAAATGAAATTGTAACCCGAACTTTCTATTCTATTTCCATCAACGGCTAGAAAATATAATGATGTCATGAGAAACAAAATTTACAACATAGAGCTGAAACACAAAACATGAAGGCAAGGCAACCAACAATGTGATTAAAACTCAATCATGCTTTACATACTTGATCTTTGATTGGAGTAATATTTTTTTTATTGGGGTAAAATTGGCAGTGGTGAGTCACGGTAGTGCGGCCGGTGGCTTTATTGTTGCTGTGGAGAGAGAAGAGAAGGTGAAGAAGAAAATAAACACTGGTGAGAGAGATGTTTATATTGATGATGTGCTTCAACACCTTTAAAAAAAAAAAAGAGGGGCAAAGATGTGCTTCAGCAAAATTAATGATGTCAAAAAGTTGCTACCTTAGAAAAATAGAACAGAAATCAAGCAGTTCAGTATATGAGATTGGCTTTCGGTATATTTAATTTAGAGGATACCCTTTGCCACCAATCCCTTACAAGTACAACATATCAACACTAATATCACTCCGTGAATTACTCCTCAGTCCTCACTCAGGACTTGCTTTTGCGGTCAATATCACTTTACCATAAGATAAACACTTTTTTTCCTTTTGAATTGTTTCTGTAAAAAAAAAAAACTAGAAGTCTAAGTGCAAGCTGAAACTTCACCAATAATGCATTCGATGATAGTGATTCTAGCCATTGAGTGACCAGAGTTCAGGTGTGCATGTCACATATTTATCGGCTAGATCTATATGGACATTTAGAAAAAAAATCCCAATGCACTGAGGTTTTTTTTAGTGATAATTTGTGTTCATCACTTTAGGTGAAACATGCATTATTTGGCCCTAAGAAATTTTATTCAATCAATCAAGACTTGCTTTTCCAGTCAATACTCGTTAATCATGAGGAAAGCAATGCACATCAATCATTTTTACAAAAGTTATAACTCTACTCTTCATAGTGGTAGGCTAGATTTTTTTTTTTTTTTAAAAAAAAATTGGGTCATTGAACCTTATTATTTATTTATTAATCCATGCCCGAAGGCTACATAACTGACCCTATAGGGTTAACCAAACCAGGCCCGAAGGCTACAATATTGCTGCCACTTAATATCCTATCGCTTTCGCTTCGCTCCGGTCTAATCCATCTAAGCAGCTGCATTCAATACCCGACCCGAAGGCTTATCAACGGTGGAACAAATGTGCTCCTAATAATCGGGCGAAAACTCACAAAATCCTAACTGGTGAGCCTCGAACTCGGGCGAAAACTCACAAAATCCTAACTGGTGAGCCTCGAACCCGCGACCTCTCACAAGGAGAGTGGATGTCCGACCAACTGAGCTACAATTGGTGGACTGGTAAGCTAGAATTAGATTGAAGTCTCATCTAAATTTATACTAATTAAGCACAAACATAACTTCATAAGAGACAAATTAATTTAATTAGTGATTACAAGCTTTAATTTGGTTTGGTAAAAAAGAATCACTAGGCCTACCATGCACTCAAGAGTAAAATTATAATTATTTTCTAAAAGTGATTGGTAGTGTATCAATTGCAGAATGGTCATTGACCGGAAAAACAAGTCTTGATTGATTTAGTAATACTTAATTGAGGCAAAAAAAAATGCATTTTGTAACTAAAGTGAATAACACAAATTTTCGTTCAATAAAAATAATTATTAAAAAAAGAAAAGCCTTCAGTGCATTAAAGCATACTAAACATGGATTCAACAATAACAGCCAGACTCTTACAACCAACGATATGGAGCAACATCACCTCACTTACCACAATTGCCTTCTCCGACATCATTGCGGCACCAGATCATCTGGCATTACAAGCCTTGAAAAAAGCAAAAATTAATGATGATCCACTACTGTAAATGGACGGGGTCACATGCAATTGTCACCGACATAATGTCAGCACATGAGTTGAGCCATGGGTGAACCAGAGTTCAAGTCAATTAAACGTGGGATGAAATAAGCCACAAAATAATGTAATAGTTAGATTGAAACAGGAAACAGAGATAAAATTGTGAAACATTGGGGGTTTTTAAGTTTGGGTTTATAAAGGTAGTTTGGGGTTTTCATGAATTTTTTCTTCCAGTAAATCCAGAAAAAAAAATTGGGGGTTTTTTTTAAGTAAAATATGGAGTTTTTTCATGAATTCCCCCCAAAAAAAGCTATGACGTGATTTGCATACTTCACAAACACCCCATTGCTCAGATAAACGAATGAAAACAGAGGACCATTATATGCAAATCAAAGAAAACATTTAATGATTGTCCAGATTTAATCATGAAAGCAAGAAGAAACTCCACACTTATCCTTCTTCAAACTTAATTATCACATATTGTTTGGTCTAACATGGATACACTAAAATAGGAAAACTTAATTTTATAATGGATAAGGTCTAAGTACATTCATGCATCTTGATTAGGAAGATTTTTATTATAAAAAAAACAAAAAGATTAGGAGGACTTTTGGCAAGATAGAATATGAAATGTATAATGTGCAGAACGTTGAACATTGAACAAGGAAAACAAAGATCAACATAAGCATCCCAAAGAAAACATTGATTGTCTAGATCCCAAAGAATACTCAAAGTGGTCTCTTACCATTCGAAGTAGGTAATCTTATGGTGTTCCACCTCTCGGGTAGCAAATTTTTCGGAAGTATACCAACCACGCTTGGCAACTGTTTGAGTTTGGAGTACCTTTCCATCAGCCAAAATTTATTTACAGGAAGTATTCCTCAATCATTGAGTGATCTGAAAGGTATACGGAGACTCAAACTTTCTAGCAATAAGTTAACAGGGGAGATTCCACCATATCCAGGGAATTTCTCTTCTCTAATTCAGTTGGATTCGTCTTTTAATGATTTGGAGGGTTGAGTTCCAAAGGTTGGTGTCTTTGTCGATAATAGTGCAATTTCACTTATGGGAAATAATAAGCTTTGTGGAGGTGTTTTTGAACTCAAGTTGCCTTCATGCCATAATCACAACAAGGCTGAAAAGTCACAATTTCTCAAAGTGGCTTTGCCTGTGATTGTTGTAAGCATCTGCTTGGTTGTACTATTGTGCTTAATTTTCATGTGCTACCGAAAAAAAGTATAAAAAACAAAGCCTACTTTAGAGTCATTAGTTATTAATCAATTCACAATGATTACTTATGCGGAGCTTTTCGAGGCAACTAACAAATTTTCAATTGACTATTTAATTGGTATTGGAAGCTTTGGTTCAGTGTATAGAGCAACTCTTTCCAAAGCAATTGTTGCGGTTAAGGTAATAAATCTTCAACGACAAGGAGCTTTTGAAAGTTTCTTGTCTGAATGCAATGCCTTCAAAAATATTCAACATCAAAATCTACTCAAGATCATCGCAACTTGTTCAGGAGTTGACTTCCAAGGGAATGATTACAAAGCGCTAGTTTTTGAATTCGCACCCAACGGAAGTTTAGAGGAGTGGTTACATCCAAATAGAAACATACAAGATGAGTTGAAGAACTTGAACTTCCTACAAAGGATGCACATAGCTATTGATGTTGCTTCTGTGTTGGACTATCTTCACAACCATTGCTAACCAGCAATTGTCCATTGTGATCTAAAGCCAAGCAATGTCCTCCTCGATGATAACATGACGACTCATGTGGCTAACTTTGGTTTGGCAAAGATTTTCTCAAGCAATACTGCTTGCAATTTTTCACAAAGCTAAAGTAGTTCTCTTGCAAAGCTGTGTAATCAGCCTGAATGTCCCAATTGAGTAAGGTTCTTGCTGGCATTTCAAGTTCCCTAGGCGATATAATACCGTATGAGATTTGCATTCCGTAGCCCCATGAGATGGATATAGACAAGGATCGTTTAGTGTCATATATAGCAAATCGATTGTTGCATGATACTTGAATGGTTCCACTCATACCAGGGAATAATGGTTCCGCCACATCTAGATGGTGTAATGACACAAATGGAGCAACAGGGTCAGCGGCTAGTAGACCCAAGAGATTTCCAAGAGGATTACCTGATGAAATCCAACTTCTTTGGTGTGGCACACCCATCTCTGCCATGCAAGCCTGAATCCCATCGTCACTTCTATACGATGCAGGGTAGCACTGTTGGAATAGTATTAGCTTGAATAGTCCAACATCAAGTAAGGAGAAGATGTCACTAAGGTTTATAAGGAGATAGTATATAGGAACTTTGTATAATTCCTGATATCTTTATCTTGGAGTGGTGTTGTTAGATAGAGATGACATTGGTGATGGGGAGCAGTCTTGTTCATCTGAGTAGATAATATAGAGCAGTGTTGTCTTAAATTTAACCTCTCTCAGTTTACTTTCGTGTCTTAAGTTGGACCCAAGTAAGACCCAATCCCAAACCCTTCATAGTTTCAATTATTGTGGTGACCCCACACCCTTACATGATAGCCAACAATTTGACAATAAGTATACTCACATCAAGAGGATAAGAAAACTCTCTTCTTCTCCCATGGCTACTTCAACTCTTCTCAACCTCACCTCTCCCACACATGTGCACCTCAGGTGCACATATACTGCTTCCATGAAACCTCCCCCATGCAAGTTCCAAGCCTCAGCTCTTCCATCCAGGAGACAGTCCTTAATTCTCTTAACGACATCCACCGTGTTATCGGCAGTGGAGCTGCAAGCTAAGGCAGAGGATATTGGTTTGTTTGGGCTGAGAAAGAAACTGAAGAAGGTGGAGGAAGAAGCTGAGGAGATAGTGAAGGAAGGGATAGAAGGTGCAGAGAAAGGGATTGAGAGCGTGGAGAAAGGGATAGAGAGCGCGGAGAAAGGGATTGAGAGAGCCGCAGAGAGTGAGATTGAAGCAGTGGCCGGGTTCGGAAATGTGGCTCAGGCTGGGGTGGTGGTTGGTGCAGAGGTCGTGGGTGTTTTGGTTGCTACCTCTGTGGTGAATGGTATTCTTGGACCTGAAGGTCAGAGGTCTTAGTTTGTAAGTTTTGTAGTATGTAGGGAGCTTTGTTGTTAAAATTCTTTGTATTGGAGTTCTAATTTATGCTGTGTTTTTTTTTGGATCTTTTAAAGGGTTTGTAAGGTTACATGTGCCTTCAAATATTCAGAAATAATGTTATGTATACTAATATTATTCATGTGTTGACTCTCATTTTATATGGTTTTGAGTTAATTCTTATAGAGAATGACCAATAAAAGAATTGGGCAAGAAAGCTTGAACATGGACGAGTGTTTACTTGTTTTTCTTCTAATCGGGTCGTTCTAGTCTGAACCAAGGGGAGTACTTGGTGCAAAGAGCGGAAAAATCTTCAATTTCCTTGCCAATTGCTCCTTTTTGTCGAATTTTAGTATTGCAATTCACATACTTAGCAGCTTGATAATGGAAAGTATGCAATGTGGTATGCTATAAACTTGATGAAAAAGCTACTAATAATTTGAACAACACAGCCTTTGTCGAAACTGATAATTCATAATTATACTGAAATATTTCATATCCAACATACATTCATACCCAGAAGGATAAACATCATCAAACGAGTCAATCACATAACACTCGCAAGTTTTTATTCATTTATTTACTTTTAGAACACATTCCATGCTAAGCACGCATGTCAAACAACGAAAGCATACTGTGTGTACCACACTTCAGCCTGCACGACTGTACCCACTGTTCTGTACACAACACGCTAGTAAGGTAGTATTGGTTCATGCATAGTTCATCAGTTCAACTGCAAGAAAAATAAAGGAGAAGCTTAGCAATCATGAAGATTCTAAATTATAGCTAACTGAAAACATATCACAAATACAGTTATGATTGCCTACCCCAAGGCGATTCTTCAAAATTGCAACCAGAACCTGCGGATCCCATTTTGTTTGTTTATACGCATCTATCTTTTCCAATTCCTGCGCAACAAGGTAATGCATATTGAACACCAATATCATCCTTCTAGTCACTAAAGAAGAGGTTACTTTGTGATGACATCAAAAGTGATCATCAAAGGCAGTATCTTGTCAGCCTTCCTACTCTCAAAATTAGGTGCTAATCCTCTTAAACATCGTATGAAATTCTAAGCAAAAAATCAGTCTTCAAACAAGGAAGCACTAATCCTCTCTTTTCAAGGTGTCAAATTCAAATACAACCTAATCCTTACATAGATCTTAAGTAATATCAATAATATTGAGCAGAAGAGCATACCTCGATCCATAATGTCAGCTTAGGCCTTCCTGCTGTGATGTCGTACTTCTTCACATCAGACAACAAAAGAGAATATCTTTCCACGAACGGAGCATAGGCTATATCCACCTGAAAGTTAAATATGAAAATCATTGAGAAAGATAATGAACCGTGCAAAATGATACACAGAACACACAACAATTGTCATACTATTTGTCAGTTTTTGTAAAATAACACCGAACAGAACACAAAATGACTTGCTTTCAGGTTCAGTAGAGCAAACATATTAAAGGACAAGGATCCTGTCTCAAGTTCAGCTCAAACTGCTTTGTTTTAATACATTCATGAACTGTACAAGTTTCAAGTCATAAACCAAAGCAAGAGAAGGTAATGGTAGCATAAGGAACAAAAACAGGACACCAGTCCTCATAGAACAGGATATAGTTGAGAAATGTCATGTATTGTCAAACATATCGAGAAAAGTGGCCACAACAAACAAGTTTAGAACATGAGTTTCTTTGCAAATCTCTGCAGCATATTTCAAAATGTTGAAATGAATTCTCTCAGTGTTTCTGATATGTTACCAAGAGCATTCCAACTCTCAGAACTGGATTACATTAGTTTCTTAAAAAGGCATCTGATGATGTACTTCAGAGATACTTAAATGACATGAAAACTCTAGCATAATGTGGAGAAAGGGTTAACTTACCAGACTAAATTGACCAAGAAAGAAAGGCCCATCATCGAATTTGGTAAGAGCCTTTTCTAGGTAATCAAACGTAGAACCTGATGCACATGCATAAGTGATGCAAATCAGACAATCGGCCCATTTCTAGATAAAAAATATGTTTTTCTATTTTATTTTATAATTTTTCAGGAAAGAAGGTGTTCAATCTTACCTGCATCCGAGTTCCCTTTAAGTGCACCCATAACCTCTGCACTGAAGGTGTCCGTGTAGGCAAACAACTCTTCAGCAAACTCCTTTTTGGCTGGATCCTACAGTTTTGCAGATGACTAACCAAATTAACTATTTGTAAAAGCGAGTCTATAAATCATGGGCCAAAACATAAGATCAGCGCCTTACATCTGGGAGAAGGGCAGGCCCTTCAAAGTGACTATCCACATATTTAATCAAATCAAGACTCTCTCCTTTAACTTCATTATTATGTTCCAATGCAGGCACCTGCAGAAAAATGAGTTTCAGAAATAAATCGTAGTTGCAAACTGAATCCAACACTTTGGTGTCAAGAGCAAAGATAAATCTCGCCGGAAACCCCGTGTTAATAAAAAGTTTTGTTAAAGAAAACATCCGATTTGACCAAATAAGTGATGCTAATGTATGTTTCCTCTACGTATGATACGATCAATATTAGAATGTTATCTTCAAAGTAACATCACCTTATTTGCAGGATAGACTTTCTCCTTGTACCAAGCAGGTCTGTTTCCTAGATCAATAGGAACCAATTTGATCTTGTCCTGCAACCCCTGCTCCCAACAAATAAGAATTACTCATAAATGAACTTTAATACGGAGAGCTTGAAGCTCCTTAATGAATAATTAGCATTCTATACTCGAAACTACAAAAATGGCTTGAACTCTTGAAGTGCAAAAAGAAATGGAAGTGAACAAGAACCTTGTAGTTGCGGGTAATCCACACACGTTGTGCATAGGGGCAAATAAAAGAGGTATACAACCTACAACCATGAAATTTGCAATAAATTAGAATATTTACATTGGAAAAAAAGATCCCCTCAAAAAAAAAAACCTTCATCTGAATTTATCGAAACTAAAGGTACATAGCTAAAAATATTTATAACTCCAGTAAACTAAAACCTACCCTATTGTCAATGAAAATCAAACAGGTTACATCACAGACAGAGGTGGAATTTAGTTGTTTGATGTTAAGGGTAAGTCTTAAGTATCTTGAATTTAGTGGAGGCTACTGAAAAATATTTTCGCAATCTCATATGTTTTTGTAAACCGCTCTTTGAATCCAGTGATACTGTTGTTCATTTTGGCCATTAAGCACAAGGGTCGCAATTGTTTAAAGTGTATCTTTGTCGGATACAGATAGTTAGTCCAACATAAGTTCAAAACCACGTTAAGACCATATTAGTTCATGTTTCCGAAAAGTAAATGGTAATACTGACACGAATGTAATCCATAATCCAGTATCCAGTGTGGTTCCACAATTGATGGATTTCTTCTTTTTCGTTGTTCTCACATAAACTCATGTTGTGGTTTACTAGCTCTTTTTCTTCTGATTCACATTTTGAAACTGTGGGTGATCCCAATAACCCCACAAGGGAAACAGCAAGTGACTTGTTTGATCTCTACATAACAAAACTATCATCTTTGATCATTTTCTCCTTTACCAGAATTGGAACTTTAACCATAGCTAGCAGTAGATCAACAATGGTGATATTCTAGACCAATTTTAGCAAAACTATCATAAGCAATAATGAAATTTAAGACCAATTTTCACAAAAACTTAAACCTACATAAGAGAACCAACAGTTCACTAAACTAATCTTCATTTCGAAGAACAAACTAAGAATAGAATAAACATTCAAACACCCACAAAGATTTTGCTTTGCAGACTGTGGGATGGGTGATCTACACTCTTAGACCCCAAATACACAGAAAACAGAAGATGGGTTTCTGAAACTCACCTTGTTGTTCCATCAAACAATGGAGGGGGCTCTGAAGTTGAGTCGAGAACAGGTGGGAGAACCTCTTGCACAATTCTGCAGAACAAAAGAAACAAAGGGGTCAACAATTAGCCCAAAATAAACAGCCCCAATGAGAGATTTTAAGCAAATTTGCATGGATTTGGAAAAACCCCATTGATCAAATTGTCAGAAAATTTGTGGGGTTCACAGAGAAATATGGATTGAAACTCTACCCAGTCGCCATTGTTTTTGTTGTCGTTGATTGAGTCGATGCAGGGGACGAGATGATTTGGTCTGTTAAATTGAATTAAGTGGGCGTATTTATAGTGATTTTGGGGTTCAACAGTGAGATTTTGCGGAAGAAGACGACGTCAGGTGTGACGAAATAAAGGCATTGTGGTCTGAAGTCTGAATTTTGATTAAAAAAAAATCTGACTTTTGGTAACTTTATTTTCAATTATTTTAAGAAATATTTTATTAAGTTGGACAGTGATAGTCACATGCTAATAAAATGAATTTGGACATGTTCAGGTCCCTGTTCATAATTTCATTGTAGCTTAGCAGGAAGTCAATTAGGAGTTTTATTAATAAATCAGAGTATTTATCGTGACTTCCACGCTCAAATGAATTTATTAAGAAATTACGATTGAAATGCATTTATTGACAGATCTTGAGATATGTAGTTGCACGTATTTTGTTGTAAATCAAGAAATATTGTCTACTAATTGTAGTTCAGTTGGTCGAACATCAACTCTCCTTGCAAGAGGTTGCAGGTTCGAGACTCACCAGTTAGGATTTTATAGATGAACTGGATCAAAGCAAAAACGGAATGAACTGGACCAAAGCGAAGCAAAACCAAGTCTCAATGCTAGATGAAGGCGACGAGAATATTAAGTGGCAACAATATTATAGCCTTCGAGCATGATTTGGTTAGCCCTATAAGGTCAGTTATGTGTCATACGGACATGGATTAATAAATAAATTAAAAGAGTCAATGACCCAATTTTAAAAAAAAATTACTCTTTAACCTAGCACTAAATGTGTTGAAAAAAAAATGATGTTAGAGTATCTCCAATGGTAAAAGTTAAAATATGGATGAATCATCATCCATTTTAACCAAAAGTTAAATATGGGGGTCCCTCTATTTCTTCATCACTCCAACCACATTCCATATTTTAACTATATCGTCATTATTTTAATATATTTGGAAAAGACAAGTTAACCCTAACGAGGATAGGGTTGGGAACACACCGCCGCCGCGAGGGGCTCTGCTAGGGTTGGGAACACACCGCCGCCGCGACGAGGGGCTCTGCTAGGTTTGGGAATCTACCGCCGCCGCGAGGGCTTGCTAGGGTTGGAAACCCTCCTACACCTTCGCGAGACCGACCGGCCTGTGACGGCTTTTAGACGCTCGCGATTTGCGAACGAGATCTGAGGAGCAGCCGCCGCCACCACTCCAGGCTGCGAGATCGACCGACCGCGTTTCTTCACGGACGCGAGATCGATCGGCTTCAAGGCCGGCAAGAACCTGAACCGCAGCCGCGAGGGGAAACAACCGTCGCCATTCAGGCATTTCAAGGCCGCGAGACCGGCCGCCTGTTTTGCCTCTTCCTGGAGATCGACCGACCGCCGCTCACGGCCGCGCGACAGACTGGCTATCACCTTCTTTCACCTTTCTCTCTGCCTTGCCGCCGGCTTTGGCGACGGGAGACGGGTACGGGGTGATCCGACAGGACAGTAGCCATCCGCTAGCCGGATTGACATCTGGATGTGATGTGCACGGGCTCAGTCTCCACCCCTCCCCCCACGGGACCGGGTCATGGGGATTCTAGGCCCTCTTTCGTCCAGATTTTGGGAAAAATTTTGGTGGCTGACGTTGTGGAGACTCCGATTGAAGGCACTAGATTCCGTAAAGAGGGAGCTCCCGCAATTGGCATTACGGCTACAGATGAGTTCTGTGGGGAGGCGTTTATGGAAAAACATGTGATCGTTTTAAAATTCTCTAGTTACCGCCCAACATTGGAAGACATCCGAGATTCGATTCACAGAACTTGGGGAATTCTGGGAGATTTTTCGCTCGGCTTACTCAATCAACGGCATGTGTTAGTTCGTCTTCAATCGGAGGAGGAAGCAAAGAAAGTTTTGTCACGGGATTCCTTTTTGATTCGTGGCGTTCGTTTCAAAGCATTTCGTTGGCATGATGGCTTTAGTCTGAAGGAGGATCCGATATCGGTGCCACTGTGGGTAGAGTTGCCTAACTTACCTTTACATCTTTTTCATCCCCCTATTTTAAAAGCTATTGTCAATTCTTTTGGTGTTTATTTGAGAATGGATGATCATACTAGATGTTTATCGCGCCCGGGCTTTGCCCGTGTGTGTGTTGAGATGACTTTGGCGGACAAATTACCAAACAAAGTATGGATTGATAGGGCCAATAATAGAGGTTTCTGGCAGAAGATTGAGTACCCAGGATTCAAATATTGTGACTTTTGTTCCTTGCTCGGGCATCAGGAAAGTGTTTGTCGCAAGAAGCTAGGCATTAAGGGCGGTGGCCGGGTTTCAGAACTAGGTAATGTTGAGAAGGTAGCCAAATCAAAGACCGAAAGTATTAATAACAGGCAACAATATGTTCCAGTGATCAGAAAAGGAAATTCTTCGAACTCGGAAGTGGGTGTGAGTGGAACAAAAAATAGCAAAGGCGAGGAGATTTCGGACGGAGTCGGGGATAGAAAGCAGGTGGCCATTGACCCGGTTAAGGTGGGTTTGTCCAACACTTTTGAGGCATTGATGGAGAATATTGAGCAAGATGAAGGTCCTACAGCGGAATTACAAATAGCGGGTCACAAATTAGAGCATGCTAAAACCGGGGTCCAGCATGAGTCTACGGAGGAATGCCTTCTAGAGGCGGGGTATACAACTTCAGAAATTGATAATGTTCTTGGACAACAACAAAAGTTACCCCTATACGAAGATGAGATAAATCCGGAAACAAAGGACAATCCTTCTATTCAAAGTGCAGCGTCGCCAACTGTGACGAATGATTTCATATGTGAAACTCAGATTGGGCAGACTGTTTCAGAGTCGCAGAAGCCAGTGCTCTACCCTTCAAGAGGGGCCATGATTTCTCCTCAGCCACCGATCTGCCTCAAGCCAGAGGCCATGGTCTCGCCCAAGCCAGCGCCATGCACCAAGGCTGTGGACGTGGCCTGCGCCATTGCCGCGCCATGCACCACACCAGATAACAGAGTCTCGCCTCAACCAGCGCCCCACAACAAGGCAGTGGAAGTGGCCTCGCCCCAGCATACGCCCTGTTCCAAGACAGGGCTCGAGGCTTCGCCTCAGCCAGCGCCCTGCAACCCATTTATCGGTGCTACTAGCACAGAGCTAGGGGATGCTATACAGAGTCAGCAAGTGCAGGAATTCTCGGATGATGATTTGCAGTCTCTGCTCAGGTTAAAGGGACATTTTGACAAATATGCTATCAAAACTTCCCCGGATTATAAAAGAGTCGGAGAAAATTTGAATCAGGCTATATCTTTGTTCAGAGAAAATAGGTTACTTCGACCGCCGACATTTGACCTCAGTACACTCGAAAGTTCTAGTGAGGATAGTGATGACGTCAACTCAGAACCTGAGCTTGATCCACAGGTAGCGATCAGTGACTTGGCTTTAGGGGCTATGTCAGACGGAAAGATGAATAAGAGGCGCCACACCAAAGATATCAACATTTGTCCCCGAAAATCCAATAGGGCTAGGACAGTAACCAAAAGGTACAAAGACTGATCTTGCCTAGGTTTGTATTGGTGCATCCTAGCTTTTGTAAGGCTTTGTTTCGGCTTTTTAGTTATCCCTATTGGGTCAGTCATGTAGCCTTCGGGCGTGGTTTTTTATTTGAATAAATTGGATGTTCTTAAAAAAAAAAAAAAAAAAAAAAAAAAAAAAAAAAACTTTTTTATACCAATTTAATTTCAATTATACTATTATTAATTTCAACTTAATATAATTATGATATTATTAGTTTCAATTTTATTATAATATTATTAAATATATACCATTATTAATTTCAACTTAAATATATAATATTATTTATTACCACTTTTATTTATTTAAAAATAAAATAAATAAAATAAAAGCCAAATAATTATAATTTTTAAATCATTATAAAATTTTAATTAATCAATTTTCATCATTATTTATTATTATATGGGATTTAGGGGTAGGTTTACTTCCCCCTAAATTTAGGGGAAAGTTGAAGGATAAGCTATTATTGTGAATAGTTTAGGGGATGATTGGAGGGAAATAATATTGTAAGCACACGTATTATTTTAAGAAATATTTTATTAAGTTTGATAGTGATAGTCACGTGCTAAGAAAATGAATTTGGACATGTTCAGATCTCTGTTCATAATTTCATTGTAGCTTAGCATGAGGTCGATTAGGAGTTTTATTAATAAATCAAAGTATTTCTCGTGACTTCCACACTCAAATGAATTTATTAAGAAATTACGATTGAAATGCATTTATTGACAGATCTTGAGATATGTAGTTGCACGTATCGTGTTGTAAATCAAGAAATATTATCCACTAATTGTAGTTCAGTTGGTCGAACATCCACTCTCTTGTGAGAGGTTGCGGGTTCGAGATTCACCAGTTAGAATTTTGTAGATGAACTGAACCGAAGCGAAGCGAAAGCAAGTCTCAATGCTAAATGAAGGCGACGAGAATATTAAGTGGCAACAATATTGTAGCCTTCGAGCATGGTTTGGTTAGCCCTATAAGGTTAGTTATGTGTCCTACGGACATGAATTAATAAATAAATTAAAAGAGGCTACAACCCAATTTTAAAAAAATAATTTAAGAAATACTCTTTAACCTGCCACTAAATGTGTTGAAAAAAAATGATGTTAGAGCATCTCCAATGGTAAAAGTTAAAATAGGGATGAACCATCATCCATTTTAATCAAAAGCTAAATATAGGGGTCCATCTATTTCTTCATCACTCCAATCACATCCCATATTTTAACTTTCTCATCATTATTTTAATATATTTGCAACTTTTTTATACCAATTTAATTTCAATTATCCTATTATTAATTTCAACTTAATATAATTATGATATTATTAGTTTAAATTATTATAATATTATTAAATATATACCATTATTAATTTCAACTTAAATATATAATATTGTTTATTACCACTTTTATTTATTTAAAAATAAATTGAATAAAATAAAAGGCAAATAATTATAATTTTTAAATCATTATACAATTTTAATTAATCAATTTTCATCATTATTTATTATTATATGGGATTTAGGGGTAAGTTTAATTCCCCCTAAATTTAGGGGGAAGTTGAAAGAAAAGTTATTATTGTGAATAGTTTAGGGGATGTGTTTAACATTTCAACATTTTTTTTTTTTTTTTTTTTTTTTTGCGGATTGGGGTTGTGTTTGGTTTCAATAAAGACATGAATACATAAATAAAAATGAAGAATTGTTCAAGGTATATGTCAGGATTTCTATCAAAATCACGAAATAAAACTTTTCACTGTGAAAAACTGAAACTGGGTCAGCTTCAGCTTCGTTCTTTAAGTGTTCAACTCTTTCTCACTGCTTATGTTGATTCATTATTTTTATGAAGGTTTATTAAGAAATGAAGAAAATTGAATTTGGACATGTATGTGGCTTGTGTTCATAATTGTAGCTTTAGTGTGAGGTCACCTAGAAATTTTAAATCTAAACCTTCTCTTGAATGCTTTCGGAATAAAATGGTTGGAACATTGTACAACATTTATTTTCTATAAAGTTTCCAATTGATTGCACCCAAGATTTTAGTCATTGTTCTCGAAGATCCTTGAGAACTAAGAAAGGAAATGAAAAGTACGAATGATGAATTTATTGTCGAACTTTTCTAGAGAGACAGGTCGCGCGAGCTAAACCCACGCTAGGCTTGGCCCAATACCGTCCATCATCCTCGAGATGCACATCTCTAGGCCTTCCTCCTTCCCTCTTCCCTCCTTCGCTCTCGGTCTGACCGCTCTTCAATCTCTATTGAAATCTCTCAAACATTGTGGTGGTGGTGGTGGTACTCATTCAAGAACATTCGAATAGTAACCAAAGATAAGAAACTCAAGGTACAATCGAATCTCTATTTGATGATTTTCAAACATAGGGTTTTTGGTTTTTGATGAATCCCTATTTTATAATCGCTTTCGATTGTCTCCGTTGCTTCTCTTGTGTGTTGCTTATGCTTTATGAGTATGACTTGAGCTTGACTTTATGATGCATTTGTAATTTTGAATGAACGAATTTGAATGTTTTATTGATATGTTTGGATTGTTTAATAGTATTATTTATGATATTATGTTCATATGAGTTACAAAAAATATATATTAAAAAAATAAGTTTGACCGTATCGCCGAGTCTTATTTTTTTGAAAATTGTCGAGTCGCCATGTCGTATCCGTGTCCGACACGACATGCATATCTGAGTCCGTGCAACGTTGCTACAACCACTCAAAATATAAAAATGTATTTAACTTGCCTAATGCTATTATGAGATTAGTATAGGCCTTGTAGTAGTATTTGAACTAAAAAAGGACTATTTTCATCCATTTTAATTTGAGGGTTGTTGGTAGCTCAACGGGTAGTTTAAACTAAAGATTATGAATAACATGGTTGGAACATTGTAAAACATTTACTTTGTATGAAGTTCTACTACTTTCATTGATTTAATTTGTGGTGTGATCTGACTTTCATCAGAACTTCGCATAAGGGTAGTTGGGCAGTAGTAGTACCAGGGTGGATGACCTTGTGGGAAACTTTTGTGCTGCACTCCTCATTGATTTGTAAGATTTGTGGCAAATGATATCATAGTTCTAATTAATCTTTGTTGGTATCGAGTTACTGATCTTATTAAAATCTGGTCCACCCCAAAATTTCAGTGTGTAATTTACATGTCTCACGGATGGGGATGTATCTCCTATGTAATTAATTTGGTAAAAAGACTAGAGGTTTTTTTTTTTTTTTTGGAAAAACACTCCAGTGTGGAGGGGGGGTAGGCAGTTTATTAACTTAAAATGATGCAATAAGAAGGGACATAGTGAGCCTGACTAATTCATGCATGACCAGATGCTCTTATACTTGAGCTCCCAAAAACAAACACAACACTAATTCTAACATTTGGATACCTAAGCTCTAAGGGGGATTGAACATGATATACGAAACTTCTTCTTTCTCCAACAGAACCATTTTTCTCACCTGACTTGGAAGAACTGCACCGTACACTCTTGAGCTAGAAGAATGTCTCGACTCGTCAGCTAGCCAATCTGCAATAAAATTTGCTTCTCTGAAGATATGTTTAATTTCAACTTGTCTTCCTTCTAGAGGTTCAACTCCTCTCATTCCCACAAACTTCAAATGTTAAACCAGATGATCCTTAGGTTACTGATTAGAATCCGGTAGGCATAATTGTTAGTGTTTATTTTGAATGTGAACAACACTTGTTGAAGAACCAATCAAAATGAATAAATCTCTATATTTCCATAAGTCTTGATGTAAGGATTACAGCCCTTATATAGGCATGACAGCAATGCATAGCAATGCTTTTGCAGAACAATACCTAACAGTAGTTCTAACAGATTACATCAATGTCTAGCTGGCATACTAACAACCAGTCAATGCCTAGCTAACAAACTAACTAATAGTCTTAACATTCCCCCTCAAACTAAGCTTGGATTCATCTACTATGCTTAGTTTGTCTCTTAACAATAAAAACCTGGATTTACCAAGAGCTTTGGTAAATATGTCAGCAATCTGATCTGCAGCTGCAATATGATGCACATGAATTAGGTTGCGAGCAACTTTCTCACGTACAAAGTAAACATCAATCTCAATATGTTTAGTCCTGGCATGTAGTACTGGATTGGCACTGAGCATTACAGTGCTTTTGTTGTCACACCATATAATAGGAGTGCTACAGCTGACTTTTAACTCTGTAAATAAGGATTGCAACCAAGTGATTTCAGCCGTAATTGAAGCAAGGCTTCTATATTCTGCTTCAGTGCTGCTTCTAGAGACAGTGCTCTGTTTCTTTGAAGACCAAGATACAATGTTGGCACCTAAATAGACGCAATAACCAGATGTAGAACGTCTGTCAGTAGGATCTGATGCCCAGTCTGCATCACAATACCCAGTCAGTGTGAAGGACTGAATGGGAACTATATGTAAACCAGAATTATTTGTAGCCTTGAGATAGCGTAATATTCTTTTGACAACTTTCCAATGAGACTCAAGAGGGTTTTGCATAAACTGGCAGACTCTATTAACAGCATAAGCAATTTCTGGTCTTGTTATTGTAACATATTGTAATGCACCAACTAAGCTTCTGTATAGCTGAATATTTGAAACTGGATCACTTCCAGTGTCATAGAGTTTCTCCCCACCACTCATAGGAGTAGATAGTCCGTTAGCAAATTGCATCTTGGCACGACATAATAAGTCAATGATATACTTAGACTGAGATAAGAACAATCCAGTAGTAGTATGTTGAACTTGAATACCAAGGAAATAGTGAGCAGGTCCCAAATCTTTCAATGAGAACTGTTTGTTTAACTGATGAATCAGCTGAGACACTGCTTGTGTATCTGCTCCTGTGACTAGGATATCATCAACATACACCAAAAGAAATATAGGGGATGGAGAATGTCTGACAAATAGAGAACTATCAGATTTGGTAGATGCAAAGCCAAGCCTATGGAGAGTACATTGTAGTTTGTCAAACCAGGCTCGAGGAGCTTGTTTCAATCCATATAGAGCCTTGTGTAGTTTGCATACTGCATTAGGATTTGAAGGATCAATGAAACCAGGAGGTTGCATTATATATACCTCTTCTTGAAGATCTCCATTCAGAAAAGCATTATTAACATCTAGCTGAGATATAGACCAGCCATATGTAACAGCCAAAGACAATATGATTCTGATAGTTGTAGGTTTGACTACAGGACTGAAAGTCTCAGCATAATCAAACCCAGCTCTCTGTTGAAACCCCCGAGCCACAAGTCTAGCTTTGTATCTGTGTATTGTTCCATCAGTATTTTCCTTGACTTTAAAAAGCCATTTACATCCTACTATAGATCTGTTTGAAGGAGGATCAACCAACGACCATGTATTGTTTCTTAACAGTGCCATGTATTCATCTTGCATAGCTGAAAACCAATGGGGAGTGTCTAGTGCTTCTTTCAAACTAGTTGGTTCAGCTTGAGCAATATAAACTTTAGGTTTATATGTACCAACTTTTGATCTGGTTACCATTGGGTGTCCAGTAGTAGTAGGATAATTCTGAACATGTGGCTGGACCTCTGTCTGAGCACTAGTTTGCATGTTAGGTTCAGTAATAGTTGGATCCCCATTCTGAATATCAGCACAAGTAGTATCAGGCTGCATATTATCACTAGGCTGAGTACCATTTAGAACCTCATTTTGTAATCCATCAGTCTGCATAGTAGCACCATTGAAAACACCATTTTGAATATCACCATTTTGAATATCAAATGCTGTATCATTTGAAGCCCCATTTGTTGAACCTTGTTGTCTCAGAATATCAGTAATAGGAACATCATTAGAATTGATCCAACTAGTAGGTAAGAAAGAACAAGGGCTGGCAATATTACTGATAGTTATGTCAGGAACAGTGAGGTTCCTGGTGTCAGTTCTCAGTGAAGTATTTGAGTGTAATTTGGAATAAGGAAAAACTGCCTCATTGAAGATAACATCCCTTGATATATAAATCCTTCCATTTGAAGCAAGACATTTATAACCCTTGTGTTGAAGACTGTACCCAAGAAATGTACATTCAACAGATCTGAATTGTAACTTATGGGAGTTATAAGGTCTAATATTTGGAAAACACGAACACCCAAAAGTTTTAAGGAACTTATAGTCAGGAGACTTGTGATATAGGATCTCAAAAGGAGATGAACCATGTAAGGTAGAGGAAGGAACTCTATTAATCAAGTACACTGAAGTTCTGACAGCTTCATCCCAGAATTTAAAAGGAAGAGAAGCATGAGCAAGGAGGGTCAAAGCTGATTCAATAATATGTCTATGTTTTCTCTCAGCTACCCCATTCTGCTGATGAGTAGTGGGACAGGCTAATCTGTGTTGAATACCATGTTGAGCTAGAAACTGTGAAAAAGACCGATACTCCCCTCCCCAATCAGACTGAATGCTCTTGATGGGAAGTCCAAACTCTAATTCAACTTGGGTTTTAAACTTTGTGAAAGTATGAAATGCATCAGACTTGTTCTTTAGCAAATAAACCCAAGTAAACTTGCTATATGCATCAATAAAATGAATGTAGTATCTATACCCAGAAGAAGAAACACAGGATGAAGGTCCCCAAAGATCTGTATGTATTAATTCCAAAGGTTGATTGTACATAGTAGAGGAATTAGAAAAAGGAAACTTATGAATTTTCCCTAAACAACATGAAGCACAGATATCACTACTATTTTTGTTTGACACTGGAATTTGACATTTGTTAAGAATCTTAGTCAAGACTTGTAATGAAGGGTGTCCAAGTCGAGCATGCCAGAGATGCAAGACTGAAGAAGAATTTGTAGTAGTAGTATTACTAGCTGAAGCTAAAGAAGATAGTGTTGTGGTAGTGTTATTGATAGAAGCAGCGGGTAATGAAGACATGGACTGGAATGCAGAAGCTGAATGACTACCATCAACAGAGCTTGCAGCATTTGAAGAAGATGCTAGCTTTCGTTGGGCAAGAGACATTGTAGGAAACACATAAAGTCCCTTGCTAAGTTTCCCTTCCAGGAGGACTTGCCTGGTGACCTGATCCTTGACAAAACAACAATCAGGATGAAACTCAAGAAATACTCGATTGTCTCTAGAAAATTTAGAAACACTTAGAAGATTCTTGGTTAGTTTAGGTACTTGAAGAATATTGTTAAGATGGAAAAGTCTGGAAGAATGAGGAGAGTTTAAGACAGACTGACCAATATTTTGGATTGACAGAGCAGACCCATCACCAACATGAAGATGTTCATTACCATGATATGGCACCGAAGATGCCAAGTTCTGAGCAAATGGTGTACAGTGGTCAGTGGCTCCAGAGTCAGGATACCATCGATAATCAGCATTTGAAGAAGAAGCACCACTTGTGTGAAACTCATTTCCCCAGCTTGGATGAGTATTTTGGCTGGTTGCAGCATAAACTTGCCTAGGCGCTGAACTTGCTGACTGAGCCTGAGTGTTTACTGACTGACTAGAGTTCCAAGAATTTGACACATTGTTATCAAATCGATGATAACACTTGAATGCAAGATGGCCAAGTTTGCCACAAATTTGACACTGAGGTCTTCCATTTCCAGACTGAAACTTAAAGCCTCTTCCTGAACTAAACCTGCCTCCTCCTCTTGTTGACTGTGGTTGTGAGTTAAAAGAATTTCTGGCACCTCTAGGTGGATTAGAAACAAACGATCTTGGAGACGGCTTGTATGATGTATGAGCAACATTGATGGAACTAGAAATGTCAAGATCTTTAAAATGACGTTCAATTCTAGATTCGTGAGCAAGTAACAAAGATTCGACTTCAGCAACACTGTAACAGTCTGATCTTGAACTAACAGAGACTATAAAAGAATCATAAGCTTGAGGTAAGCCATCAAATATGGCATTAATATGGTCTCTTGAAGATAAGGGATACCCTACTGAGGCTAATTGATCAATTATCGACTTCAATTTCAACAGAAAATCATTGATATTAAGGTCACCTTTCTTGAAACTGTGTAGCTGAGATCTGAATTGTGAAATCTTAGCTACTGTATGTGAATTGAAATAAGTTTCAAGTGTATGCCAAACATGACCAGATGTCTCACAGCCGACTAACCTTACTAGTAATGGTTGAGTCATGGAAGAAAGAAGCCATGAAAAGAGAAGTTGATCTTGTTGCTCCCAGTAGAGAAACTCTGTATTCACCAATCCATTTGTTTGATCTTCAACTGATAAAAACTGTGATGGAGAGGAATCTTGGACAAGAAATTGCTGAAGCTTGTGACCTTTAATGGTTGCCAACACTTGTTGTTTCCACAACAGGTAGTTGTGTTCATCAAGTTTAATGGACAGAACATGATTGAAGGCAACTGGTTTAGACTCTGTTGTGGCTGAAGTTGTAAGTA